>JAEHOE010000013.1:1200000-1540190 GCA_016858145.1 Edaphochlamys debaryana
GCTCAGCGCCAGGCCGCGAAGCCGGCAGCGGAGGCCGAAGCAACACCCCCAGGGAGGACGGACCGGGCAGCGGCACCGGTACCCGGCGCTCCCAGGGCAAGAGTGAGAGGCTGGCGTGCGATTGCAATGCTGGTGTTGGAGGGGCAGGCCAGCAGGGCCTGGTCCGGGGTGGTTCTTTCCCTTCATGCCTCCTCCCCGCTCCGCCCGCACCCCCCAGTGGCACCCCCTGCGCCCCCCAAGCTGAAGCTGCTGTGTCTGCACGGCTACCTGCAGAATGCCGAGGTGCGGGTCAGCTCCCGGGAGGGGAGGGAGGGAGGGCTGGCCTCGCTTCGCAGCCAGCGGCAGCAGAGATTGGAAGCGCGGACTACCTAGGTGCACTAAGGGTAGCCTAAGGGTAGCCGACAGTCGAAGGCCGGTGTTGGAGCGCCGATGCCCAGAGTCGCGCAAGTGTGGCTATCTGTGCGCGTCAGGGCAAACGGCCGGCTGGAATGCAGGCGTTGGGTGGACGCTGGTGGGAGTCACGTGACCTTGAGGACCATACAGGAGGCACGCAGGTCACGTTTTTTAGGGCCAGTAGGGTGCCAGAGCTGTAGTAGTTGTGCCCTGGTGGCCCCCTGGCGACAATCCCCAGCCCGCAACATCTTATGTATCCCTCCGCGCACCCACCCACTCCTGCCTCTCCTGTCCGGCTAGGCGACGCGCTACCGCTCAGCTTCATGCCCATCTCCCTCTCCTTCCACCACCCCACGGCCCCAGGTCTTCCGCAGCCGCATCGGGTCGCTCCGCAAGGGCCTAAAGAGCCGCGTGGAGTTCGTGTTTGTGGACGGGCCCTTCGAGGCGCAGGTGCGGACGGGGGGCACGGGCACGTACAGCTGCTTAGTCCGGCACGGAGGTAAAGAACTGTACAGCAGTACTGCAGTCGTGTAGCCCAACCCAAGCGCCCCTACCGCTGCTCGGCCCCGTCCCTCCCCCCATCCAGGGCCTGCCCGGCGACGAGGAGGAGGTCGGGGGAGGTGCGGGGGGGCGTTCCTGGTGGCAGTGGACGGACAGCGGCCCCGCGGGGCGGCCCTCCAAGGCGGCCAGCTACACGGGTGCGTGCGCGGTGTGAAGGGCTGCGCTTGTAAGCCCGGGGAAACCTAGGCGCGGTGGACAGCCGGGCCGTGTGAGACGTCTGTATGAGCACCCTGTCCCCCGCAACCCTCCCGCGCCAACCGTACCGAACACGTGTGCGTTCCTGGCGCCCGGTTGGTTGGTAGGGGCCCTGTGGCTGCGATCCTGCGATCCCTGTTGGCCGTTGCGCGTTGGCTGCGGATTGCTGACGTGGCCTTGGTGCTTCCCTCGGCGCCCCCCGCCCCTCTTCCCCCGGCCAGGCTGGGACGTGGCCCGCACAGCCCTGGTGGCCGCCCTCAGGGAGCACCAGCCGGACGGTGAGGAGGGGCAGGCGTGGAGGAAGGCGGCGACACGCCTGGAACCCTGTTTCCCTATGCCCCTATGCCTTGCACGCGTACAGCCTGTGCGCTTCTTACTTTGGGCTGCTTAGTTCTTACATTGGACGTCAGTTGAGCTTCCCCGGGCCTTGCTCGTTGCCATTCTCCGCAAGGCCCCCTGGGCTTAGCCGGGGCTTAGCCTCACTCACCGCCCCTCTCCTCGACTCCACCCCGACCCCTCAGGCCTGCTGGGCTTCAGCCAGGGCGCCACCGCCGCCGCACTGCTGCTTGCTGACGTGGCGGGGGAGGGGGGCGACAGCGGGGGCCGGGAGGCGGCGGCGCGGCTCAAGTGCGCGATCCTGGTGGGTCCGGGTCGGAGGCGGGGCGTGGGCGGGAGTGGTGAGGTCGGAGTGGAGGGGAGGGGAGGGGAGGGGAGGGGAGGGGAGTGGAGGGAGAGGCCAGAGGCAGGTGCTGCTGTGAAGTGGGTCTGGGGCAGGTGGGGCACTTTGAGTGATCCGCTTCATGGCTTGTACATAGCTCTCTCTTGCCGTAGGACCCCTTGATGCATACCCCCGAGCCCTCGTACCTGAACTTACACCCCACCATTTGTGTGACCCCCCGGCCCTCCTCCCCAGGTTGCCCCGTTCCTGCCGCGTGACCCTACGGTGGCCGCACGCGTGGAGGCGGGCGGGCGGGCGGTGACCACGCCCCTTCTGTTTGTGGGCGGCACTGCGGATGCGCTGGTGGGGTCTTTAGGGGGGAACAAGGGACGAAGGGATGGGTAAAGATGGAGGGACGGGGGGTTTTGAGGCTTCCGTGGTGGCAGGGGTGGGTGGGGGAAAGCGCAGTGGGAGTGTGTGGCTGTTACCAGATGCATACGCTTGTAAGAGTGGGCAGGCAATGGTAGAATCGGCCGGCGCACCGCGAGCGTTGAGCGGCCCAGTGGACTCAGCAGTTCAGGGCTGTAGCATTAGGGCCGGGAGGTAGCGGTGATACTCCGGATTCCATGGGGCCACTCTTTCTCAGGTTCCCGGCGATCTTTCGCTGCCCCTATGCTAACTCTCGCACTGCCCCGCCCCGCCCCGCAGGTGCCCCCCGAGCGCACCGCCGCTCTCAGCGCCTGCTTCCCCCCTTCCCTGATCTCCACCTTCACGCACGGCGGGGCCCACCTGGTGCCCACCTGCAGGCGAGCAGGGCGGGGGAATGCGGGGTGGGGAGGAGTGGGGGTTGGCGGGGGGTGCGAGGTTGGAGGCAGCCCTAGGGCACCTCACCTCACCTCGCCGCGCCCTGCAACCTGCCACTAGTTACGCATCCCAACCTCACTGCCTCTTGCTCTCTTTCCGCCTCTCGCTTGCTCCAATCCTGAGCCGCTGCTGAACTCCGACTTCCGCTCCCCTCCTCCCGCCCCCGCGCCCCTCGCCTTTTGCCTCTACGGTTCCCAACTTGTCCTACATCGCTCCCTTCCCACCCACCTCAGTGGCGACTTCAAGGCCGCTCTGGTGGCGTTCTTGGACGCAGCTGCCTCGGCCTCGGGCGCCCCCCCGGCGCCCATCCACCGGGTAGCTTCCTCCACCTCCGCCTCCCTCTCCGCCAGCCAGTCAGCGGCCAGCCTAGCGTCAGCGGACGAGGCGCAGGCGCAGACGCAGGCGCAAGGGCAGGCGCAGGGGGCGGGGCAGGGCGAGACGCAGGGGCAGGCAGGACGGCAGGAGCAGGGGCAGGGGGGCGGGCAGGCGCAGGCGGTGGAGGCGGCGACGGCTGAGCTGGAGCGAGTGCAGGTGGCTGCATGAGGGAAAGGAGCAGGGGCGCAAGGGGGCATCAAGCGCAGACAAGACGATCGTGGGGCACGTTGGAAGCGTCCGCGTAGTGAGCTGAGGGAAGGGGAAACGGGAGACGAGGTTACGCGAAAAGCAGGGCCAGCAAAGTGCAACAACATGAGCTGAGTGAGCTGAGGGTGTCGTGCCGAGGAGCAGAGCAGGCAGGGTGGAGCTGGAGCGGAATCTTCGTAGCTGGAGTGTGTGACGTGACCAAGGGAACGCAGGACACGAATGAGCAGCAGACAAGCGGGGCGCCCCCATGGGGGCGGAAAAGGGCTGAGCCCCTCACCCATCCCCGCCGGTTCAAGAGGCCTGGTTCAAGCCAATTGGGGTCCCCCCATTCGGGATGATTATGGTCCATCGAGCTTAGAGCAATTGCACCGTGTCGCGACTGCCCTCAGAGAATTGTCCAAGGTTAGCTAGCAACACACCCTGACTGAGTACGCGCGTGGAGGTTGAGCTCCCAGACATGTCGCCGGCGGCATGTTGGAGCGTGGTCGATACGTTTCCCTGCTCTCAGTCGCAAGCGATAGGGATAAGATAGCTCGAGCTTGTGGCATCGCGGGCTGGGCGTGGGCGGGCTGGGCGTGGGCGCCCACACGGGTAATCCCGGGGGGCTTCGCCGCCCGAAGAGCCTGACGGCGGCGGCTCAGCCCAGAAATCGCAAGCTACGGGCCGCAGGCCGTGGCTACGGCAGTCTACGGCTCGGTCGGTATTCCGTCGTTTGCAGCGAACTACGCCCTGCCACGTGCCTGCTGACACTCGCGACAGTCGCGAGCGGCCGAAGCGGCGCGACGCGGGGCGATTCGGGCGAAGTCGGTTTCGGGGAGAGAAGGGTGTGACGTGTTGGGAAGTGTACTGCCTTTCACGGCCCCACGGCGTCCTCCATTTGCCCGAAGACTACCCCGCGTGTGCAACACGGGCAACACCTGTCGAGGAAGCAGGCCGGATGCACACGGCCCGCCGTCGCCCTGCGCCGCCCATCGGTGCATGCACCTTGCCCTCCGCCGCCGCGTCGTCACTCTTCCCCCAGACCTAACGCAAAGGCGCTGCGGAGGAGCTACCGAGGACACGCATGGCGGCGTGGGGCGTCCACTGTGGCGAAGCCTCTGTACTGGCCTCACTCCATCCATCCCAAGCATGCGTTGGCCAGCCAGGCCCAGCCCGAGCTCCAGACCGCAGAAGGCCAAGGCCGCGAGAGCCTCGTATACTATCGGCATCACTCCCTGACGTAAATCTCCTCAGAGCGAGGTGAATTTGCGTTTCTCGGCCGACACGCGTTCATGCTTCCGTTTCCGGCCGGGTCAAACCCGCGTGTCCCCCGACTTCATCGCCACACCCGGTGTGCATCTACTCCACGCCATACATACTCTCACTGCATTCCTCAGCATCCTTTCCAAAGCAGTAGAGGTATGGGCGCTGCAAACACGATACCGCGCAGAGAGAGTGGGAATCGGCCAGCACAAGTTTTCTATGCGCTCCGATCACTGCAAGATCTACGCATCAGCAGCTCGCTATGACATGTGGATTTCGTGGACCCTGCTGTTCCTGCTCTGGCGAGTGGGCACGTCGAGCGGAAACGACGTGCCTCCCAGCCCGTTGGGCGTGTACACAGCTTGTGTACAGCTACGACTGTCTCTAAATGCGGAAACGAGGTGTGCGAAAACACGCGTGCAATGGTCGCACCAAGTCCGGCCGGCGCTGACGACTGTTCCATGTAATGCAGCGCCTCTGGAAAGAGCTCTGGTGGGATGAGTACCACGGAGCTCCCAGGCTGCCGACCAACGAGCGGCTGGCCGCCCCGTCGCGTGGCACTTGCAGCTGCTTTCTACGCGTGTTCGCTGGAGCAAGACAACAGCACGGTGCGCGTTTGGGCTGGAGCGATTGGGTCAGGGTAGATATTTCTCTGGCAGCGTTTTCCAGGAACTTACGGCCCCCCCTCGGGGTGGGGGCGGGGCGTGGGGCGGGCTTGGCTCTGGGCCTGCAGGGCCTCCTGCTCTGCGCTACCACCTCTATTATCTGCTTTGCCTGCCTCATGTCTCATCGCTGCAACATTCCTTCTGCCTGGCCCTCGCTCGGCAGGCCGCCCGCTTCCTTCTGGCCCCCGCAAACGCTGCCTCGGTGCTCCGGGCCGCCGCGGATGAGCTGCTGACCGCTGCACTCGGGGAAGGAGCCCTGCCCCGGGCCGCGAGTGATGGCGATGCCAGCGGGGACGGCAGCGGCGGCTGGCTGGATTGGGGCCTCTTAGAATCGTGGGAGGCATGGGAGGATGAGCTGATGAGCCTCCCTGCTGCCGGGGGTCTGCAGCTGAGCGCGGGTGGAGGTGCAGGCGGAGGCGAGGGCGGGGCCCTGTCGCGCACCGCCGCCTTCCTAGCGCCGCACAGCCTGGCAGCGGTGAGCTGGGAGGGGGGCAGGAGTGACAGCGTGTGGGGGAGGGAGGAGAGAGGGACTGGTGAACAGGCAGGTAGGGGGACGTGCCTAGCATTCAGCAGACAAGGGTCGCCGCCTTGAACTCTCGCTGACTCCCCACGCCGCCTCTCCGCCGCCCACTCTCCCACAGCCAATGCTCCGGCGTGGTGCCCTGGTGGATGCCTCCGGGCTAGCGGCGCTGGACCCCGCCCTTCAGCACTGGGGCGTGCACCCGACCCTGGCGCAAATGTCCATCACCGGGGGCAAGGTGCGTTGGTGACGTGCGGGCCGCTGACTCGTCCCGTGGTCCACACCACAACCCAATGGTATCACACCGATTCTACCCCCACCTGCCCTCAGACTCTGGGCGTGCCCCTGGACGGGTCCCAGCTGCTGCTCTTCCTGCGCGCCGACGTGTTCTCGGCCGCAGGGCTGCCACCGCCCGCCTCGTGGCAGGAGCTGCTGCAGGTGGGGACGGAGGTGGGGGCGGGGATGGAGGAGTGAACGTGAAGCAGGCCTGTTGATTGCTGCCCCTCTCGCTTCTGCCCGTGTCCCACAGATGGCTGAGCGGCTCAATGGGACCTCAATGCCTGCACTGGGGGCCGGGGCTGCGGGTGCGCCTGATCAGGGCCCGCTGTTTGGCTTCTGCCTGCCGCCCCCCCGGCTGCTGGGGTCGCTGGCGCTGGCGGTTCTGGCCCCCATGGTGCAGACCAACGGAACGGGGGAGGTGAGGTCGGGGAGCGGGATGGGGCAACGGGCTGGGCAGTGATGGGCGGGGTCCGGATGGGGCGACTGGCAGGGGAAAAGAAGTGCAGGAGGTACGACTTAAGGACGGAGACTCACGACTCTCGTGTGCCCCCTTGTCACCGTTCCCCCGACAGGGCATGTATCTGGACCCCAGTAGCCTCCGGCCCGCAGCCGCCACGCTGGCTATGTCGTACGCCCTGTCGTACCTCCGCCGCCTGGCGGCCCTCTCGCCGCCTTCCACCAGCTCCGCTACCTCCACCTCGCCGCCCTATAGCGAGGACTTCGCTCAGGGGCGCTGCGCAATGACTGTGGGCAGCGCGGCGCAATTCAGGTGGGGCTAAAGGGCGAGGGCCAAGGGGAGCTGCAAGTAGGGACCTGCCTTGAGTTGCACACAACCCCCGAGGCAGGGGCAGGGGCCCACGCGTGTTTGAGTGAGTCAGGGCCGCTTGCCTGCCACGCAAAGCAACCCGCCAGAGCTGCCAGCAGGGGCGTGCATACACACTACTCCTTTCAGCCCCGGCACCCCCCTTCAACTCCACGCCTTCACACGGTCCCCATCTCCCGACGTCCCCAGGCGCAACAGCCACACAGACCACCCCGCGGGGCCCTCCGCGGTCCGAGGGCAGGTGCTGGCTTCCCTGCTGCCGGGAAGCGAGCTGGTGCTGAGCGAGGGACAAAGCTCGGCGGGCGACAGCCTCGTTGCGTGCACCCCGGGCATCTGCCCCGATGCTCTTGCGACAGAGGCAAGTGCCAAAGGCGGCCCAGGCAACGCAACCGCAGGCACGTCCGGCCTGAGGCGTAGCTTGAGGCGCAGACTGCAGCAGGGAGCCCAGGCGCTTGTGAACCGGGCGCCGCTGCTGTCTCCGGACGGCTTGGTCGGGGCCATTGCGGCGGGCGGAGAGGTTACGGCGCAGCTGCTGTCATGGTCCCTGCTCTCGAGCGTGGGCGGCCCAAGGACAAGCTGGGAGGTGAGGCTCGCTGGGACGGGGGCTTAGCAACATCAGAGAGAGCATTCGACGGAGTGGCATGGCACGGACTGGCATGGCTCCTCATCCTGCCTTCCAAACATCCTCTCTACCTCTTCACGACCGCCCTTCCCTCTGTCCACCCCTCCTTCCCCACAGCTGCTCCTGCCTCCGGGCTCCGAGGTGGGCCCCTGGCGCCAGGAGCACTTCCAGGACGCACAGCGCTGGGCCGCGGCGGGGTACGATGCGGCCGACACCGCCTCCTTCCTGCGGGCGGCGCAGGGCAGCCTGGACCACCCCAACGTGGTGTGGCCGCTGAGGGTCAAGGGGGCGGTCACGCACAAGTGAGCTCGCGTGCGGAAGGGGGGTTTCGGAGGGAAGCAGAGAGGCACGCATGCTGGCAACCACCTATCGTGCTTGAGTTTATTCTCCATCCCATTCGTCCCTCTGCCCCCATAGCCGAGCGGTCAGCACAGCAGCCGCGGCCGTGGTGGCCCTTGCGACGGCGCCTTCCCCTCCCTCGGGAGGAGGCGCTGGGGCTGGGGAAGTGACCGCTGGGGACCCTCGGGTGGCAGCCGCCGTGGGGGCACTGGCCGAGGCCGTCACAGCGCTGTTCGGGGCTGGGCAGCCGGACCCGGCGCTGCGGGCTGCGTACCTGGACAGCCTCCCTGGGTACCGCACAGGATCGGTGGTGAGTCATACCTGGCTCGCGGCAAGGGGTCGGCAGAGCATTGCACAGGCGGTCAAGGGTGCTTCGAGAGTCACTGATGTCACTTCTGCCCACACAACGCAGATCGGGGGCACAACCGTCTCATCCAAGACCTCTGCCGGCTCATCTCGGTCCGGAGTGAACGTGGGCCTGATCGTGGGCCTCGTGGTTGGGTGCACGGTGGCGGTGGTGGCGGGAGCACTCGCGCTGGGCTACTGCGTGCGGGGGCGGGGCCGTGGGGCCGGTGCCAGCTACTGGGCTCTGGTGGAGGCGCCGCCCCCGGGGCCCGCCACCTGTATCGCTGTGACCGACATCGAGGGGTCCACCAGTGAGCGATGTGGCGTGGTTTGGGGATGTGTGGAAATAAAGGGCATTTGCTGCTTTGCAAAGCGAAGGGCGCTTCTCCGGCTCATCCGCTGGTGCGGGCGTGTACTGGCGCCCCCGAGGCTTTCTTGCGACACGTCTGCCAACCCTGTGTGACCCCGTCCAGGTCTGTGGGAGGCGCTCCCTGAGGCGGTCCTGGACAGGGCCCTGCGCACACATCACCGGGTGGTCAGGACCACCAGCTCCCTCTACAGGTGGGATGGAGGCATGGATTAAGGCACGGGGAGCACGGATTCCCGGGCACCTGGAGCGCTTCGGAACGCCGCCGTGACAGCCTCGTTTGACACCTTTTGGCTTTCCTTACCCTTGTTCCCACCCCAGGGGCTACGAGAGCGCCACCGAGGGCGACTCCTTCATCCTCGCCTTCGCAACGCCTGCAGCGGCGGCCTCGTTCGCCGTGGCTCTGCAGCCGGCGCTGCTGGAGGCCGAGTGGCCGGCGGAGCTGCTGGCGGCACCCAGCTGCCGGCCCGTGTTCGTGACCCGGCGGGAGGAGGTGGAGCGGGCGGAGAGCGTGTCGCTCACACCCCCGCCCGCCGCCAAGCCCCACAAGCAGCAGACGATACCCTCATTGCTCCCGGGCAGCGGGGGTGTCATGTCACCCCGCGGAGGATTTGGATCTCCCAACGCTGCCGGGCAACACCACAGCGTCTGGCACGGCTACCGTGCCGCCGTCATGGCGCTAACCGGCAACCGCGCGGCTCCAAAGCCTGCGTTGCAGCAGCCCGTGGCGGCAGGTGGAGCGGCCCGCGTAATGCAGTCCGCCGCTCTCCCAGCGGAGCGAGCCAGCAACCCGGCACACAGTGGCAGGGGATCCGCGGCAGCGCGGAGCACCTTTGGTGCGGGGCTGCTGGCTTCTCGCCTGCTGGCAAGTCGGTCCAACGCTGGCAAACGCATGCCATCGGCACCGCAGGTCGCGATCACGGGCCTGGAGCTCACGCCAGGGCCCTTGGCGCAGCTCGCCAAAGGCGGCTTCTCCACTGTCGGGCCATCCTCAGTGCGAAGCTCCCAGGGCAACCGTGTCGCAGCGGCGCGGGCGCCTGCTGCAGCGGGCAGCATGTCGCAGGGTCACCCTCTGTTGGAATCTCCCTGGCAGCGTGTGTTTGGAGCTCGCGCGCCCGTTGTGCCGGGGGCACGACCCGCGTCGCACGGGCGGCCACCCGCGAGCCTTGGTCACGCTCTCGGCGTCGTGGAGGAGGACTGCAAGGATGCCACTGAGGAAGCTGCAGCAGAGAGCGGAGCGTCCGCTGAGGATGACAGCGAGGACGAGGAGGCGGAGGACGCGCCCGCTGCGAGCGAGCTGCTGATGCAGCTGATGCTGGTGGCGCGGCAGAAGCGGAACCTGCACGCCTCGGAGCTGACCCCGGTGGTGGAGAACGATGGGAGCAGGGTGAGCTGAGGGCTTGAAGCACTAGAAGCGTTGCTGCATGCATGCATCGCGTCCGGGGAGGGCATGCACTTGCTAGCTGCACTTCGGGCGCACTTGCTCTCTCCACAGAAGGACTGCCGGCAGACTCTCCTTTCCTGGCCCCTCACCACAGGTCGGGAGTCACGCCCCAACGGATGCATTGGACAGCCAGGTCCACACGAGTCAGCACCAGCTATTGGGCACACAGAACAGTGGCATCCTTCCAGAGATCATCCCCATGCGTGCGGGGCTGGCTTCGCATGACGGGGGGGCCAGCAATGCGAGGCTGCCTGCCGCCGATGCTTTGCAGCCGGCAGGGACGATGGGCATGCCAGGCGTGGAGGAGCGCTGGTCTAACGGCTCCACAGAGTCTCAATACAGCACGCCGCGGCTACCATCCCTGGCCCAGTTTTTTATGCCGCGGGGAAGCCAGCAGGGCCGGGCAACAAGAGCTCAGTCGACCGGCAGCAGCACCGCCAGCGCGGCCCACGGCCTGTTCAGCCGCCTTGTCATGGGGCACCAAGCAACGCCACCTCGCCTGCCCACTACTCTCGAGGATCCAGCAACGCAGCTGCCAGCCACGCTAGTCAGGTTCCCGTCGCGCCTGGCACTGGCGGCAGGTCCCACGGGCGGTCCTACTGGCGGTGATGGCGCAGTGGCCACTGACATGCACAGCGCCGCTCGCGATGAGCTGCAGGAGCGGTTCCGCTGCCTGGCCGCAGAGACGGGGGCTCGGAGGGCTGGAAGCTCAATCGCGGCCATCAACCGGTCCCGGACACCACACGTCAGTAGCCGGTCCATCTTGGATGGCACGCTCAACAGCGGTGCCGACTTCTCAGGGGCCAGAGCGCTCCCAGGCTCGTTCATCATGCGAGCACTCAGGAGTGGAGTCTTCACCGGAGCCCACGACATGCGTCCGAGCCGTCAGGCACATCCGTCGGAGCCCTCACAGCATGCAACCACCGGAAGTGATGACCTGCGCGGATACATGGACACGGGACAGCACGCCAGCAGTACCACTGCGCTCAGGCTTGCGTCTCACGGAGAGCCGCGCCGAGTAGCAGGAGTCGCTGCTATGCTGATGGGTGCCGGTCAGCAAGCTGGGGGAAAGCGGGCAGCCTCTACTCCAGCAGTGCGTGCCACCAGTGCACCGTCCGGGGTTGCGGCTGCTTCCTCACCACGGGCAGCTGAGGCTGCTCTCAAAGAAAGTGACCCGCCCCGGGTTCAGGAGGATGAGGAGCCTGGTCCGCCAAAATCATACAAGTCCAGCGGCCGTGCTCCGTCTCCGGAGTTTGGAGCCCGGCGCATGACAGCGAGCAACATGAGCGAGGTACTCGAGGTGCTGCCAAAGCCGCCGGCACCCTACCAGCCGACCCCCGGGTCGCTTCTGGCCTACATCCACCGTCTCTTCAGCACATCGAGCTCAGCGCACCCTGTCTCGGCCAGCCAGACGGAGGTGGTCGCCCTGGTCTTTGCCGGCCTGCGTGTGCGTGTGGGCCTGCACTGCGGCGTTCAGGCCCACGAGATCGTCTACAACCCCGCCTCGGCACGCCAGACGTTTGGTGGCGAGGCACTGCGGATCGCCAAGGGAGTCACGGATTGTGCGAGCGGCGGCCAGGTGGGTGGAGTGAAGGGCATGGGGCTTTGGTGGTGCACACATGTGCTTTTACCTCTGGCTTGCTTCAAGGCAGGTGTCACAAGGCTCTCTTGCCATGGGCCCCTCCTCCCCCCAGGTGGTGCTGAGTGGCGAGGTGCTGGCCCAGGTGCAGTTGGCGGGGGACCTGTCGGACCTCCCCGGAGTCATGATGGACCTAGGTGAGCGCTTGGCGTCCTTGCGGGTCGCATGGACAGCTGGGAACACGGGGCTGACCAAGGCTGCGTGCTCAAGGCGGGCTTCCTCTTCACCCTGCTCTCACGACAGCCGCCCTCCGCCGGCTCTGCACACCTTTCAGGCGACCACCAGCTCTTCGAGTCCGTACCTCACGGTCCAGTGCTACTGCCCGCAGCGGTGATGGGCCCAGAGGTAAGCTCTGCAGGGCTATAGGGACTTCGACTTCGTGCCAACTATGCCAACAAGCCAACTGCCAAGTGGACGTCATGCGCAGTTCGCCGGCCTGACTTGACATGCAGCCTCACTGCCTCACCCCCACTTCCCCGCTACAGGCGCTGCCTCTGCCAGCCGCCGCACCTGCGCCGGCGGCCCCCTCCACGCAGCTGCTGCAGCTGGTCTCGGCCCCGCTGCTGGGGCGGCTGGCGCTCATGCCGCCCTTCCGCCCCGCCATCCACCAGTACACCCCCGGCTTCATGGACGCACCGGTTGGGGAGAGCATGGCGGTGGTCGTGTTCAGGGTGAGTCTGCAGGGGCGTTGGGGGCAGGCACGGAAGGTTTGGAATGCAAGAGTCTGACGGACCTGATCCACGAGGGCTGCTGGTGCTTCCTGACGGTTGTGTGTGCGCCATTCTGTCTGCTCCTTGCTGTGTTCCTCCTCAGGTGGCCCATGCCTCTGCGCTCCTGGCCTGGGATGCGGCAGTGGCGGCCGAGTCCCTGGCGCTGCTGGAGCTCTTCCTGAGGGCCAGCCTGGGGCGCCTGCTGCCCTCGGCGTCGGCCTCACACGGCCCGTGCTACCTGGCCGCCGCACCGCCCGGCTGCCCACTCGGCACCTTCGTTGCGGTGTTTGCAAACCCAGCAGCTGCGGGGAAGTGGGCCCTGGAGGCCTCATCGCAGCTGGAGGGCCTGCCCTGGCCACAGGGGCTGCTGGAATCTCGCTTTGGTGCCCCTCTGGAGGGACTGTCGCGAGCGGAGGCCGAGGCGCAAGACGCCGCCGTGGCCCCACGGCACGGGCCACGGCGCGGCCTTGGTCGGGCCCTCAGCAAGGCCGCCGCACCCCATCACGTGGCGACCCACAGCGCGTTGAACTCTCTGCGCCTTCAGCAGCATTCGCCACAGGCCGGCACCGTGCAGCAGCCGTCTACGCCTCAGACTGGCGTCATCGCGGACGACCCACTGGCCATGGGCACCGACCTGATGGAGCTCTTCAGCGGGCCGAGCGGGGCTGGGAACACTCCAGCACAGACGCTTTCCAGCATGTTCGCCGGTGAGGACTCTGTCACGGGCCCACCCACCGGGACTGGCCAACACGTGGGCATGCCCTCCTGTCGCGGCGACACGCTCAGCTCCGTGTCCAAGCGATCAGGCTCGGGCCTAGGACACTGCAGCAGCCTCAACGGACCGGCTGGCGCGCTACCAGGCGGGGCCACCCTGTCGCGGCTGCTCGAGTCGACAATGTCTTTGGACCATGACCCGTCGGCCAGCAGTCCCGGCGAGAGCCCAGGAGCTGGGGAGACGCTCCCCATTCAGGCCCCTGCAGTGGACATCCCACTGGTCCGCCGTGAGGGCAAGTCCACGCCCCAGGCCCTGCGTCCTGGCTCCGGCCGTACCCGTTTCCAAGACGTGGCATACGGCGAGGTGGCACCTGCAGACAAGGGGGTGGGGTATGCTGACTCGGCGCCAAGCAGGGCCCAGGGCCCTGGGCCGCGCCAGGTGCAGCCCCGCAGGTCCCACGTCAACATGCTCAGCATGTCGACCGCGCGCCCCACTTCCGCTACCGGGATGTGGAGCGGCGGCGGTGGAGGCTTCTCGCCCCTTGCGGCTGGCAGCCCTGCCCACGCCAGCACCGGCAGGGGCGCCGCCCCGCAGCTGCCTCGCAGCATCAGCTACAAGAAAGGCCTGGGCACGCGCATTCTGCTATCTCTACACGGCAGCTTCAGCACGTCGCGGATCAGCCGCAACGGCAGCGGGCACGGAATGTTACCATCGGCCGGCGGTGGAGGCGCAGGCTCAGCCGCACACTTCCTGCTGGGTGGCGGGACGCCGGTGTCGCCGACGGCCTCAGGCGCAGGCGCCTTGGGGACTGGCGCGTCAATGTCACCTCGGACCCTAGCGTCGGCGCTTCCACGCGCCCTCGCTGCAGGCGCGACCAGCTCTCTGCGGGATGCGCTGACCGCTCGCGGTCCCTCGGTGCTACGGCGCAAGCCCTCAGACGTTGGCCGCTCGACGCCCCGGCAGCCCGAGTCGCCCGCAGCCCTGGCTGCTGCGGCCGCGCTGGCGGCGGAGGATGCGGAGGTGGTGACGCTGCGGGGGCTCCGCGTGAGGGCGGGCCTGGCCGTGGGGGCGGTGCGCGTGGAGCTGTGCCCCATGACGGGCCGCGTGGTGTACAGGTGCGTGGGACGCAGGGCGCGGGTTTGGGGGCGAGGCTCTTGGAGGCTGGTGTGGGCTGGCAGCGGGCAGCTTTTGGCATGTTGTGGGTTGAGCAGCAGATTGCGCGGTGGGCGGCACTTGCACTTTGCGTGGCACCAGCTGACGTCCGACTCCCATTCCCCTGCTCTGCTCCACCCCAGTGGCAAGCCCGTGACTGCCGCCATGACAGCCGCGGCCGCCGCACGGCTGGGCACGCTGTACGCAACGCAGGGCGCGGCGACGGCGGTGGCGGCCAGGGAGGCGGCGGTGCCATACGGAGGTTTTCGCGCCACAGGCATGCCAGCCAGCATGAGCACCAAGACCACGGAGAGCGGCCCATCGCTGGTTGACCTTCCGCGCCTGGTCAGTACACCCGCGACCAGCCGTGTGACGGCGGAGGCTGGCAGCACCGGAGGAGGCGCCCATGTGTGGCTCAAGCGCAAGGAGGCGTTCGTGCGGTTCAGGCTGGTTTCAGACGGTGAGGGGACTGATGGCGAGGCGCCTGCCTAGGCAAGCAAGCAGTGCGCGCATGGAGCGCCCTGTGACACCAGAAGTAGTGGAGTGAGCTACGCAGGAGGAGGCAACCACATGCCCCGATCACAGAAATGCATGCGGCCAATAAGCAATCCTGCCAAGCAGTCATGGTCACTGGGAGCGGCTGGGAGCAGCTGGGATGTTGGGCAGAGTGGCTTTCAATGGGTTCGCTCCCTATGCCTCAAGTATAGCAATCGTAAACGCAGGAAGCTGGCTTAGCAGGCTATAGCTCGGATCAATGGCTGGGCGTGAGCACCCGTCAGTATGGCAGGTGGCAGGCGGGGTATAACCGTTCCATGCCTTCTAACTCTTCCTCTCTGGCATGTCGAACCTTACATGGCACGTGGGTATCCTATTCAAGCAAACAGCTGCCATTAGATAATGAATGCGGCCAGTCTAGACCGCGCCGCCAGGATGCCTTGGTGCACTCTGGTGTGTAGGGCATTGGACGCCACGCTTGTGGTATCATGAAGTGAACGGATGCTCGTTGATGGAGCGGAATTGATTGCGGGCCATCTCAATTTCATGTCGCCCAGGAGCTTATGTGGCAGTGAGCGAGGCAGATCACGGGTAGCACAGGAAAGGAAGGGCTGTCTCTGAGAGGCTGCCGTCATGGCCCCGTGTGATCAGGGCGCATACCTAGTTTAATTGCCTTGCTGCGGCCCTGCGCATTTGCGCAGTTGAACCCACGGGAGATGGAGGCTAAATCCAAAAGAACGATAATCAAGGGCGCGGTTACTTTATGTGTGTGCAGTGCATGTGTTTGTGCAACCAACCCAACCGGCGAAGTCCGGCATGGCGGGGTTGCGAATGCCCCCAACTAAGGCGGCGTTTGTGCGCTGTGGGGCTCGGTGCTTGAGTGCCCGGCCCCAGTGCTGCCCGGCCTCGCGGGGTTCAAGGCTCAGCCCTTTGCCCTGTTCTGAGGAAGGGATACCCTTGTCTCGTGCGTTGGTCGGCAGGCTGAGGGCGTTGTTTGTGAACGCACAGAACCTTCACCAAACAAAACCTGAGGATCTGAGCGCTTACAAGACAGGGGCTAGCTGGTGCGTTGGGAGGCTGGAGGGGGCCGGCGGTGGCAAACTCAACACGAGTGGCTGTGTCAGAACTTCCGAGACTTATGAACAAGGGGTACGTAGTCTGCTACTGAAAGCTCGCTTTCATCGCTTAGTGGTCATGGGATGCAATGCAAAGCTCAAGCGGGACGTTGAGCGCTGTTAAGTATAGACGGAGAGCAATGCAGAGCGGAGTGAGAGGGGATGTTTTGGCTGGGGGCCCGCTTGGACTTGCTTCGTGTCAATCGGACTCAATGGCCCAGAGCGACGCCAGCAAGCATCAATCACCGTGCTAGCGATACGCGAAGTGTTTGTGGCAAGGCAACTCCGCAAGGCCATTCATGTGTTGGCTTGGCAAGTACACTGCACCCCCTCCCAGTGTTGCTATCTTCCGTGGCGAAGGGTTCTGAAATCCCAGAACTTTCCTGGCCGGCTGGGCAAGAATGTTACGTGGCGGACAGAACTTTCTCGCCGCTAGGGATCAAAGTGTTACGGCCAGAACACCTTCCTGGGGACCCCCAGAGAGGGGTTTCGATGCGGCGGAGGTGGGGCCCTGGTCCCACCTGCCCCTCCCGCCCCCCTGGCGCCCCGTCACCTCAGCTGCCCACCCCTGGCAGGCCCTGGCTTGGCCTCCTACACCCCGCATACAGTGTTGCTATCTTCCGTGGCGAAGGTTTCCGAAATCCCAGAACTTTCCCGGCCATCTGGGCAAAAATGTTACGTGGCGGACAGAACTTTTGCGCCGCTAGCGGTCAAAATGTTACGGCCAGAACACCTCCCTGCGGACCCCCAGAGAGTTTTGTTGCGGCGGCGGTGGGGCCCTGCTCACACCTGTCCCGCTACCCCCCGTGCGCCCCGTCACCTCAGCTGCCCACCCCTGGCAGGCCCTCGCTTGGCCTCCTAACACCCCGCATAGCATCCCACACTACCGAGACAGGGGCCCTGTGCCAGAACATTGGGGCCTTGCGGGGCCAAAATGTTCCATGGCGGGCAGAACTTTTGAGCCATTCGGGGCGGAAATGTTACATTCTGCCAGAACTTTCCCGCAATAACGGCCGGAACTGTTCCAACGTCCGTAACTTTTCGGCAACTTTGTAACTATGATAGCAACACTGCCCGCATAGCATCCCACACTGCCAAGTCACGGGCCCTGGGCCAGAACATTGGGGCCTTGTGGAGGCAAAATGTTCCATGGCGGGCAGAACTTTTGCGTCATTGGGGGCGGAAATGTTACAATCTGCCAGAACTTTTCGGTCATAACGGCCGGAAATGTTCCAGCGTCCGTAACATTTCTGTAACTTCGTAACTATGATAGCAACACTGCCCCCTCCAGCGGTGCTAGGGGGTCAGAGTTCGTTGGGGCGACATGCGCGCCTGCATGCGGGGCTCCTAATGGCACGCACGCCACCATCCAAGGCTGCCCAATTTATTGTCTGGGGCCGTGTCCATGCCTACAACCTTAATCCGATAGGCAACGCTTCTCCGTCCGCTGCCCCCACCAATCCCGCCATCGCCCAGCCCGCCAAGCGCCGGCGTCACTTGCGTGCAGGCGGCGCCGCACTGTCTCCTCCGCTGCCGTCACCGCTGGAAGGAGTTTTGCGCTCCCCCCTCGGCGGCACCCGCCCGCCTTGCCTCCGCGGCCCTGGCCCAGGTTCTGCCCCAAGCATCGGCCGGGGTCCTGCCCATCCATCCAAGGGGGTGCTCCGCTGCCCCCTTCACCTGCTGAAGCCTGGGCAGCAATGCCGGTGATGGCGCAAGCTTGGAAGATCATCACCTCGATAAAAGTTCAGGCCTAGCTCTTTCCCACCACGCACAATGGGTTTAAGTAGATAATAGCTTGGGTCTACGCACGTCATCAGAATACGCAGGAACCAGGCACTGTGGTACGTTGACAAGACATTTACGCTGCAGAAACGCAAGGCCAACCTGCCTGCCAATGTGCCAAACGGGGCAGGCTGGGGGTCGTGGGGGAGCAGTTGCAGCTTGCAAGTAAAAGTAAAGAACAGCTTGCTTGTGTCCAACTCCCCATCCACTACAACCCGGCTAGGGACAACAGGAATGATTGTCCTGTCCTCATGAGGACTGTCTTTATTAAGACAAGGTCTAAAGGGCCGAGCCCCCTGTAGAAGCCTGATGACGGGCCAAAGTCTCTGCCCTAGCTTCGGCTTCGTTGGCACAAGCAACCCCAACGGTCAGCCCGCACCTGCACGCAAATCATTCCCCAGCATACGTGTCCGCCCACCCCGCCCATCATTGCTTGCGATTATTAGTGTTGCTGCACTCCCTTTCCTCTGAATCTGTTAGTTCATGCGCTTCCCCCACCGATCTGCAAACATGTACTACCGAGGAGGTTTGCTTCATCCTTATGTCATTTACTTCATCCTTTTGTGCAGAACCGTCCAGCCAGCAGCGAGCAGACACGATGTAGACGTTCAGACCTCCGATCCTTGATGAATGGCGGAACTCTCGAGGGTGCTACGCCCTCAAGGCCCCTCAGTGGTCGATACGCGGCACCGGAGCGCCCGTATTCCCCGCCCCCCCCCCGCCCCCCCGCTCAGGGTATGAGCTTGTTGCCCGTCTCTTTGCCCTCCGGGTCCAGTCTGAGCCGAACGAACGCCTCCCTACGCTTGAGCAGCATGGCATGGCCTGCCGCGCTGCCAGCCTGTGCAATCCGGCAGGACGCAGGCGAGCTCAACAGGCGCGAGACGCCGTCAGCTGCCTTCTCAGGTTCCCCGGCATCAGCATCACCACCCGTGCCAGGTGACATGCCCGCTGCTTTGCTCGCTTCGCCAAGCCCTCCAGTCGGCGCCGCCACCTCCCTGGCTGCCACCGCCGTCGCCGCGCCCTGCGTTGCGTACAGCGTGCCCAGCCGTGCGGCGGCCGCAGCCGTCATGGCGGCAGTCACGGGCTTGCCACTGGGGTGGAGCGGAGCAGGGGAAGGGGGGGTTGCTTGGACGTCAGCTGGTTCCATGCAAAGTGCAAGTGCCGCCCACCTCGCTCGCTATCTGCTGCTCAACCCACAACATTCTGAAAGCTGCCCGCTGCCAGCTTCCAAGACACTCGCCCCCAAGCCCGTGCCCTGCATCCCACGCACCTGTAGACCACGCGGCCTGTCATGGGGCACAGATCCACGCGCACCGCCCCCACGGCCAGGCCCGCCCTCACGCGGAGCCCCCGCAGCGTCACCACCTCCGCATCCTCCGCCGCCAGCACGGCCGCAGCAGCCAGGGCTGCGGGCGACTCTGAGGGGCGCAATGGCGGCCGGCTGGCGTCCAAGCTCGGCTTGCGCCGCAGCGCCGAGGGGGCACGAGAGGCCAGCGCCTCCCGTAACGAGCTGCCCACGCCTGATGCGAAGGCGCGCGGCAGCGCTGATGATGTAAGGTTTCTAGAGGAGATTGAGACCGCGCCTCCACTGGATGGTGTGGGCGACACCCACGTCCCCTCGCCCAGACCCACGTGGGTGCCTGCACCAGCAGCGGCTGGAGCCATGCCATGACCGCTGTCGTTGCGGCTAGGCCGAGACACGCTGAAGCTGCCGTGGAGCGAGAGCATGATGCGGGTGCCGAGGCCTCGCTTGTAGCTGAGGCTGGGTGGCAGCTGCGGTGCGGGGCCCCGGCCCCCGCTGCTGTAGGGGGTAGTGCTGGCTGCATTGGGCGAGCCGGCCCCACACCCGCTCAGCATTCCAGTTACTGAGGTCGCCGCGTGCATGGTGGTTGTGCTGAGCGTGCTGACGTGGGACCTGCGGGGTGGGGGCTGCCGCAGCCCAGGGCCCACGTGTCTGCCATCCATCATGCCGCCATTCTCACACGGCGGCGGCGGCTCACTGCAGCCACCGGGCGCAGCGCGGCTTCGGCCAGAGTAGGGGCGCAGGCGTAAAGGCGTGGGCGGCGGCAACTTGACCTCCCGCACGGCCATGTCGTCAATGTTTTCCATTGCCGAGGGTGGCAGGGGCAGGAGGTCCGCACGCCGCGGACTCTGGCCCAAGGGCGAGGGGCCGTCCTCGTCGCCGAGGGACTGCGTCGACTCGAGCAGCCGAGAGAGTGTTGCTCCCGCAGGCATGAGGGTCGCCTCCTCACAGCCGAGCACGCTTGACGTGTGCTGTGGGGAGCGAATGTCGCCATCAGCGTTGATGAAGAGGTCGGAGACGTCCGCTCCGAGGGCCAGTGGGTCGTCGACAGGGAGAACTGCTGACTGCGTTAGAGAACGCTGGTGGTGCGAGGCTCCGTTTGAGTGGGGCAGCCGCAGTGATCCGAAGGTCGCTTGGTTCAAGACCTGCTGGGAAGTGGCAGCCTTGCTGAGGGCTCTGCCGATGAGCCCCTGCCGTGGCCCGTGCCGTGGGGCCACGGCAGCGTCCCGCGCCTCGGCCTCAGCCCGTGACAGGCCCTCCAGCGGGGCACCAAAGCGAGACTCCAGCAGCCCCTGGGGCCAGGGAAGGCCCTCCAGCTGTGACGAGGCCTCCAGCGCCCACTTCCCCGCCGCTGCTGGGTTTGCAAACACCGCAACGAAGGTGCCGAGTGGGCAGCCGGGCGGTGCGGCGGCCAGGTAGCAGGGGCCGTGTGAGGCCGACGCCAAGGGCAGCAGGCGCCCCAGGCTGGCCCTCAGGAAGAGCTCCAGCAGCGCCAGGGACTCGGCCGCCACTGCCGCATCCCAGGCCAGGAGCGCAGAGGCGTGGGCAACCTGAGGAGGAACACAGCAAGGAGCAGACAGAATGGCGCACACACAACCGTCAGGAAGCACCAGCAGCCCTCGTGGATCAGGTCCGTCAGACTCTTGCATTCCAAACCTTCCGTGCCTGCCCCCAACGCCCCTGCGTGCAGACTCACCCTGAACACGACCACCGCCACGCTCTCCCCAACCGGTGCGTCCATGAAGCCGGGGGTGTACTGGTGGATGGCGGGGCGGAAGGGCGGCATGAGCGCCAGCCGCCCCAGCAGCGGTGCCGAGACCAGCTGCAGCAGCTGGGTGGAGGGGACCGCCGGTGCAGGTGCGGCGGCTGGCAGGGGTGGCGCCTGCAGCGGGGAAGTGGTGGGGGGGTGAGAGTTTTGGGGGCGCTCATGGCATTCGCGTGGCAGTTGGCTTGGTCACAAAGGCGGGCACCCTTCAGTGTTAAGTCCCACACACTGCTTGCCTCTGATGAGCCTTCCACCGCTGCGGGTGGCAGTGCTGGGAGGTGAGGTGCGGACTCGAAGAGCTGGTGGTCTCCTGAAAGGGGGCAGAGCGGGCGGAGGGCCGCCGTCGTGAGAGCAGGGTGAAGAGGAAGCCAGCCTTGAGCATGCAGCCTTGACCCGCCCCGTGTTCCCAGCCCCTGTGACCCGCAAGGACGCCAAGCGCTCACCTAGGTCCATCATGACTCCGGGGAGGTCCGACAGGTCCCCCGCCAGCTGCACCTGGGCCAGCACCTCGCCACTCAGCACCACCTGGGAGAGGGAAAGAGGGGTCCATGACCAGAGCGCATTGTGACACCTGCCTTGAGAGAAGCCAGAGGTAAAAGCACATGTGTGCACCACCAAAGCCCCATACCCTTCACTCCACCCACCTGACCACCGCTTGCACAATCCGTGACTCCCTTGGCGATCCGCAGTGCCTCGCCACCAAACGTCTGGCGTGCTGAGGCGGGGTTGTAGACGATCTCGTGGGCCTGAACGCCGCAGTGCAGGCCCACACGCACACGCAGGCCGGCAAAGACCAGGGCGACCACCTCCGTTTGGCTGGCCGAGACAACTTTCGCCGAGCTCGATGTGCTGAAGAGGCGGTGGATGTAGGCCAGAAGCGACCCGGGGGTCGGCTGGTGTGGCGTGGGTTCCGGGAGGGCGTTCTGGGCACTGGCATTAGCAGCGTTAGCCAGGGCAGGGGTGTCCTGGAACCCTTCCTGATTGCCGCTAACGCGAACACTGTCAGCCACTTGAGGTGCGATGGTTGCAGCGGGGTTCGTAACCCTGGATGGTGCACTGCTGGCACGCACGGCGCTGGGGGCAGGGTGCCTGCCACCGTTGATGATGGACTGCTGGTGTCCAGCAGCCAGGAGTGTGACGGCCACACCAGGCACCCCTGGCCGGTCCCTCTGCGGGATTCCTGCATGCGGTGCAAGCCCGTGTGCTGACGTGCTGCCAGTCTGGTGGTCGTTGTTGTGGGTATCCAGGAAGCCATGGAGCTCAACACTTGCCGCCGTGGACCGTGGCGTGGGCTCCGCAGCCGGGTGGGCCAGCAGGCTCACAAGCGTGTCGTAGCCCACCGTGAAGACTCCACTCTTGAGTGCTCGAGCTATGAAGGAGCCAGGTAGCCCCCTTGCCCCGCCGGACGTGCCAGGGCCATCGTTGCCACTTGTGGGGGTTGTGAGGGCGCCTCCACAGGTGATGGACCCGTCTCGCTGTCTGCTGCTGGTTGTCGGTGTGCGGGATCGGTTGGCGGCCGCAATGATGCTGCTGTTGGCCCTTGGCCCCACAGTCTCCTCGGCCAGGCAGCGGAACCGCTCGTGCAACTCGGCACGTGCAGCGCTGTGGTCACCAGTGGAGAGCGCAGTGCTCTCACGCCCATTAGCAACTGATGCAAAGGCGAGGCGCGAGGGCAGCCTTCCTGGAAGCTTAGGGGCTGCGCTCCACATAGAGGCTTCCTCCAGCGTTGGTGGAAGGCGAGGGGGCGTGAGCGTCTTGTAGCTGCCCATGAAACGGCTGAAGAGGCCTTGCACCATGCTCGCCGTGCTGCTGCTTGATGATGCCCGCATTGCCCGCCCGTGCTGGCTTGCAGTTGTGAGCACCAGCTGGGAGAACGAGGGCAGCTGTGGTGAACTGGACTGGTGGGTGTCCACAGTGGCCCTTGACCATCGCTCCGCAGGCCCCGACATGCCAAGCGCCGCCACCAGCCGGAGCTGTGAAGCAGTGGCTTTGGGAGCCTGACCACCATTCAGCATGCTGGCCTGTGGAGGACTTCCAGGGAGCTCGCTGCTGGGGGCAACCTCCCGTAGAGCAGCGCTGTATTGCATGCTGCCAATAATCAGCAGATGCTGGCCTGTTGAGTTGGCAGGGCTGGTCAGCTGTTGCAGGCCTTTGCTGGTGTCACCACCCCCGGCCTCCGTGAGTCTGCAGCTTCCGACCTGTGGCAAGGGGGGCATGACTGCTATTGAGTGGCAAGCCGGAGTCCCCAGCCTAGTAGCCAACATGCCAGCTCCCACGGAGAGTCCCTGACCCAAACCGCCGCCGCCCCGACCCACCCTGCTCCCGTCGTTCTCCGCCACTGGGGTCAGCTCCGAGGCGTGCAGGTTCCGCTTCTGCCGTGCCACCAGCATCAGCTGCACCAGCAGCTCGCTTGCAGCGGGCGCGTCCTCACCCTCCTCCACGTCCTCGCTGTCATCCTCAGCGGACGCTCCGCTGTCCAAAGCAGCACCCTCGAACGAGCGCCTGTCGTGTTCCTCCTTCACAACGCTGGAAGCATCCCTCGGGACCACGGGTAGCTGCCCGTGCGAAGCGGCTGCGGCGTCTGGGTCGCATGCCCTCAGCGGGACTCCAGCGACCCGTGAGCAGGCGGGAAGCCAACAGGCCCACGGTGCGTGTCGCAGATTGTCGCTGCGCCCCTGCAGCACTGTCCCCAGCGGGCGATGCTTGACGCAGCTGAAGGCTGCGCCTACTTCTGATGAAGGGCTGGTCGCTCCGAAGCTGATGGGCCTTGTCACTGCCCGAAGTGGGCGTCGCTACAGCCGCGCGGTTGCCGGTCAGCGCCATGACCGCGGCACGGTAGCCGTGCCAGACGCTGTGGTGTTGCCCGGCAGCGTTGGGAGATCCGAAGCCTCGATGCGGGGACATGACACCCCCGCTGCCCGGGAGCAGGGCCTGCTTGTGCGGCTTGGCGGCGGGCAGGGGAGTGAGCGATACGCTCTCCGCCCGCTCCACCTCCTCCCGCCGGGTCACGAACACGGGCCGGCAGCTGGGCGCCGCCAGCAGCTCCGCCGGCCACTCGGCCTCCAGCAGCGCCTGCTGCAGCGCCATGGCGAACGAGGCCGCCGCTGCGGGCGTTGCGAAGGCGAGGATAAAGGAGTCGCCCTCGGTGGCGCTCTCGTAGCCCCTGGGGTGGGCGCAAGGGAAAGGAGACTCAAAGGGCGTCAAGTGAGGCTGTCACGGCCGTCCGAAACACTACTCCAGGTGCCATTGACTCCGCCCTCCCCCTGCCTTACTCTACCCCCCAACCCCACCTGTAGCGGGAGCTTGTGGTCCTGACCACACGGTGATGCGTGCGCAGGGCCCTGTCCAGGACCGCCTCTGGGAGCGCCTCCCACAGACCTGGACGGGGTCACACAGGGTTGGCAGACGTGTCGCAAGAAAGCCTCGGGGGCGCCAGTACACGCCCGCACCAGCGGATGAGCCGGAGAAGCGCCCTTCGCTTTGCAAAGCAGCAAATGCCCTTTCCGCACATCCCCAAACCACGCCACATCGCTCACTGGTGGACCCCTCGATGTCGGTCACAGCGATACAGGTGGCGGGCCCGGGGGGCGGCGCCTCCACCAGAGCCCAGTAGCTGGCACCGGCCGCACGGCCCCGCCTCCGCACGCAGTAGCCCAGCGCGAGTGCTGCGGCCACCACCGCCACCGTGCACCCAACCACGAGGCCCACGATCAGGCCAACGTGCCCTCTGGACCGAGATGAGCCGGCAGAGGTCTTGGATGAGACGGTTGTGCCCCCCACCTGCGTTGTGTGAGCAGAAGTGACATCAGTGACTCTTGAAGCACCCTTGACCGCCTGTGCAATGCTCTGCCGACCCCTTGCCGCGAGCCGGGTATGACTCACCACCGATCCTGTGCGGTACCCAGGGAGGCTGTCCAGGTACGCAGCCCGCAGCGCCGGGTCCGGCTGCCCAGCCCCGTACAGCGCTGTGACGGCCTCGGCCAGTGCCCCCACGGCGGCTGCCACCCGAGGGTCCCCAGCGGTCACCTCCCCAGCCCCAGCGCCTCCTCTCGAGGGGGGCGAAGGTGCCGACGCAAGGGCAATTACGGCCTCCGCTGCGGTGCTGACCGCTCGGCTGTGAGGTGAAGGAGGGACAAAAAGAGTGACATGAGCCTGAGCACAGCGAAACCGTCCAGTTCTGTCAGCCCGTGTGCCTGTGTATACACATGCCCCTTCATAACCTCCCTTCCGCACGCAAGCTCACTTGTGCTTGACCGCCCCCTCGACCCTCAGCGGCCAGACCACGTTGGGGTGGTCCAGGCTGCCCTGCGCCGCCCGCAGGAAGGAGGCGGTGTCGGCCGCATCGTACCCCGCCGCGGCCCAGCGCTGTGCGTCCTGGAAGTGCTCCTGGCGCCAGGGGCCCACCTCGGAGCCCGGAGGCAGGAGCAGCTGCAGGATGGGTTCCACAGGCGGTGGTGGAGAGGAGAGGATGGTAGGACGCGGAGCAGACCTAGGCAATTCAGTCCCCCAGATGCTGACAGTCACATGCGATCAAGCCCCCGTCCCAGCCGCCCTTACCTCCCAGCTTGTGCTTGGGCCGCCCACGCTCGAGAGCAGGGACCATGACAGCAGCTGCGCCGTGACCTCTCCGCCCGCCGCAATGGCCCCGACCAATCCGTCCGGAGACAGCAGCGGCGCCCGGTTCACAAGCGCCTGGGCTCCCTGCTGCAGTCCGCGCCTCAGGCTGCGCCGCAGGCCCGGTGTGCCTGCGGTTGCGTCGCCTGGGCTGCCTTTGGCACTCGCCTCTGTCGCAACAGCATAGGGGCAGAGGCCCGAAGTGCACGGAACAAGGCTGTCGCCCGCTGGGCTTGGTCCCCGGCTCAGCACCAGCTCGCTTCCCGGCAGCTGCCTGCTGCAGCAGGGAAGCCAGCACCTGCCCTCGGACCGCGGAGGGCCCCGCGGGGTGGTCTGTGTGGCTGTTGCGCCTGGGGACGTCGGGGGATGGGAATCGTGTGAAGGCGTGGAGTTGAAGGGGGGTGCCGGGGCTGAAAGGTGTAGTGTGTATGCATGCCCCTGCTGGCAGCTCCGGCGGGTCGCTTTGCGTGGCGGGCAAGCGGCCCTGACTCACTCAAACACGCGTGGGCCCCTGCCCCTGCCTCGGGGGTTGTGTGCAACTCAAGGCATGTCCCTACTTGCAGCTCCCCTTGGCCCACGCCCTTTAGCCCCACCTGAACTGCGCCGCGCTGCCCACAGTCAATGCGCAGCTCCCCAGAGCGAAGGCCTCGCTATAGGGCAGCAAGGCGGAGGTAGCGGAGCCGGCGGAATATGGAGAGAGGGTCGCCAGGCGGCGGAGGTAAGACAGGGCGTACGACATAGCCAGCGTGGCGGCTGCGGGCCGGAGGCTGCTCGCGTCCAGGTGCATGCCCTGTCGGGGGGACCGTGGCAACGCGGCAGGTCAGCATTACACCAATGTACAGCCGAAAACCCACCGTGTCCTTGCCCTCTTTTCCCCAAGTTGCCCGGATCTGTCTCCTGCCCGCCCCGCCCCTCACCTCCCCCGTTCCGTTGGTCTGCACCATGGGGGCAAGAACCGCCAGCGCCAGCGACCCAAGCAGCCGGGGGGGCGGCAGGCAGAAGCCAAACAGAGGGCCCTGATCAGGCGCACCCGCAGCCCCGGCCCCCAGTGCAGGCATTGAGGTCCCATTGAGCCGCTCAGCCACCTGTGAGACACGGGCGGAAGCGAGGGGGGCGCAGCTTCGAGAGCTGAAGGAAGGCCTGCTTGCCAACAGACACAGGCCTGCCTCGCTCTCACTCCTCCTCCCACGCCCCCTCCTCCGTCCCCACCTGCAGCAGCTCCTGCCACGAGGCGGGCGGTGGCAGCCCTGCGGCCGAGAACACGTCGGCGCGCAGGAAGAGCAGCAGCTGGGAGCCGTCCAGGGGCACGCCCAGGGTCTGGGGGCAGCAGGGAAGGGGGGAAGGGCGAAGAGTTCTGACTATGTGACGGTGCATAGATGGACTGAGGGACGGATCAGTGAGCCACTCTGCGCAAACGCACCTGGCCTCCAATGATGGTCAGTTGCGCTAGGGTGGGGTGTACGCCCCAGTGCTGAAGGGCGGGGTCCAGAGTCTCTAGCCCGGAGGCGTCCACCAGGGCACCACGCCGGAGCAGGGGCTGTAAGGGGAGGGAGGGTGGCGGGGAGGCCGGGTGGGTGGTCAGCGCGAGAGTGCAAGGCGGCGGCCCTTGTTGAGCTTGGACGGCACGGGCTCTTCCTTGGTCAGACTCTTTCGCTAAAATTCGTCTCCGCTTCAAGAGTACAAAGTGAGGACCAAACAAGGCCCTTGCTGTTGAGGGCACACCACGCCCGGCTGTCTACCACCGTATCAGTGGATTGCCTTGTCCTTTCCTCCCTCCCGTACCCACACCCTGTCGCTCGTGCCACTCCCCCCGGCTCACCGCTGTCAGGCTGCGCGGCGCTAGGAAGGCGGCGGTGCGCGACAGGGCCCTGCCCTCGCCTCCGCCTGCCCCTGCACCCGAGCTCAGCTGCAGACCTCCGGCAGCAGGGAGGCTCATCAGCTCATCCTCCCATGCCTCCCACGATTCTAAGAGGCCCCAATCCAGCCAGCCGCCGCTGCCGTCCCCGCTGGCATCGCCATCACTCGTGGGCCGGGGCAGGGCTCCTTCCCCGAGTGCAGCGGTCAGCAGCTCATCCGCGGCGGCCCGGAGCACCGAGGCAGCGTTTGCGGGGGCCAGAAGGAAGCGGGCGGCCTGCCAGGGGGTGGGGTGGGGGTGGGGGCAGGCACTGGGGACGCAACCATGCATATCAGCATGAATGCAGTAGCCGTGCAATATGCGACTGGTCAACGAGAGCCAGGCAAGGACACAATCGTGAGCGCGTTGGGGAGAGTTTTTCTGGTAGTTTTCCCAAAGGTGTAGTTCTTCCTCTTACCTCGTTTTTTACTTGCAAGGAACACGCGTAGAATGCAGCAGCAAGCGCAGCGCGGCGCGACCAGATAACCGTTTGCCGCCTGTCTGGAGGACTCGCGTCTGGTTCCCCCGCATTTGTTCTTGCGTTCAGACCTAGTACTCTACACGGTGAAGTACATTAGAGCAAGATAAATGTTCTGCCGGCCTGCGAATTGCTCAATCTCCACCGGCTCTTTGTATGCGCGCACCTTCGTCCTGCACATTCCTGAGTAAGGTGCTGCACACACTCCACGTACAATCCAGGAAGGTCGGGGCGGGAAGGCACTCCAGTGCTGCTGAACCCGCCGATTCTTGCCGTCCCAAGTGCAGCGACCAGAAGGGCCACGATCCAGAACATAGGAACATAGTACGCCAATCAACGCAAATCAAGTTTTAGCACGTTAGTTGTGCCCCATAGAGTGGTGACCAGGCGGAACATGTCCTCGCGCAGTGCTCAGGCTAAGAAGTGAGTACTATCTCTTGAGTTCTGGATCAACTGTCACTTGTAGGAATCCTCAGAGGAAAGGCTGTTGTTGTTGGTACCACATAGTATGTACCAGGCTAAGGGACTGACTCAGCCTGCATGAAACGCCGTACGTCTGTGTACAAGCTTGTGAAGTGCCCCGCTTCACAAGACATCTTCGGGCCCGGCACCAAGCTGGCAAGGACAGTGCGTACATCAACGAAGCGTAGCGCCCCCGGGACCAGGGGGCCCCTCATGCCCCTGGCACGGAAGTGGAACGGCAGGATTCCTGGGATGGGGAGGGGGGGAAGTCCAGGGGGAAGCCGGAGGGAAAGCGAGTTCACACTGGCTGATGCGGCTGAATCAGCAGATGTCACTGCAACGTGCAGTTATGGGGTGCAAGCAGGGGGTGGGCCGAGCAATGGGTCCTGCCACAAGGTGGCTGCAGCCGATGGCACATGGGCTGCCTCTCAGCCAGCCTCTCAGCCAGCGGCGAGAGAGTTCGGCTGTGCCCAACCCCCAGGTTGTAAGCCACCTCTCCTCCCCTTACGGGCTTACGCTAGCTACTTTCCTTCCCAGCTCGGTGTGTGTGGGGGGCATCGGGGGACGGGGGCCCGGGGGGTTGGGACCCAAAGTCTAAGTCCCTACCATGCCATCGGAGATCCGACTGCCCTGCCTCACTTTACCAGGGGGGGCAGGAAGTGTAAAAATATACACCACGCTTTATCTTTGGAGAGCTCGACAAGAGGAGCCCAAATCAGCTCAGGTTTCAAGAAAAAAGTTATGAGCCCTCAAAGTTGGGGTGGGGGGGGGAAGGGGGGTCTTGAACTTTTGCACAGCTCCCGTCCGAACTGCTGTCACAGCTAGCAGTCTGACGCAGCCCAAGGGCCCTTTCCTTGCGTAAAAGCATGGTGTCAAGCAGAAGCTGAACCGTGGATGTGCCTGAGCACCACAGACCATAAGGATGGTGGTCGAAGGGTGGCTGCGGGTGCCACGTGTCGGCATGTCCGCGCGTGGGACACGTCACGACCGTCGCTGCCACCGCTGCTAGGCGTCCTGGTGTACTAGTATGATCGTAGCTCGTCATAGAGGAGGCCTAGGGCATGAGTAGCGCGGATGCAAGATGCCGGGGAGTGGTCCATGGACGCGGGGATGGTCAATGGACAGGACCCAAGCTTCATCGACGCTTCCGGTTCACGCGCAAGGCAATAGCGCACACGAAGCGCAGCCTATTGGCACAATAATCGAGGGAAATGGGTGACAATATGGCCATGTACGGCAGTGTGTGCAGTGTACGGCAAGGGGGGGGTGGGGGGGTCGGGGGGGTCGGAACTTTTGTGGGGTGGTGTATGGAATTAATGTTTTTACCCTCCCCCCCCCTGACTCTACCACATTGTCGCTGCTACTCGACATCCACCACTGCCCTCACAAAAAGGGCGCCCCCCGCCCATTTTCCCTTTCCACGCCTCAACAAATCGCCTTAGCAGACCGGCACCTTAGTGGTGCACGCACTCAATGCGGCCCTAGCTGCTGCTGGCCCTGCCGTGCACAAAGCGCAAAAAAAAAACTGGAACCGCTGTTTGACAACAAAGTTTTGAGCGCCGTGTCGCTGTGGCTGCGGCAGCCATCGTTTGGGTCTGACGGATCTGTTGCACGCTTAGGTGAATTCGCCATTGCATGCACCCCCGCGTGTGTCTGCAGAACCGAGTGCCTACAATCACCCCCTTCCAGTTATTGTACCCGCATCGGCATTCCTCCGCCTTTCGACGGCAACACTACTGCTATCATGTGTATCACCTTCCTTGACAAATAGTTGAACAAGCGCCACCATGCAACTGCAAATCAGGGCAGTCAAGGTGGGGAGCGGGTGCCTCTTGCACCCCCTCCGGTCAGTCCGGCGTCTCACTGCAACTCAATTCAAAAGTCTCAACTCAAGTGAGGTGTTGCAATCGCCTTTTGCGACCTTTTGCCCTAGACATTGCGCAAGCCCAAGCTGTTCGCAGTTTAGCTCCACTTGCAGTTGTGGCTCCAAGGCATTGCATGACTGAAGCTGAAGCTGAAGCACGGCAAGCATATCAACACCAAGTACCCAGCTTGCCTCCAATTCAGGCCATAAACAGAGCAATCCCAACAGTGAGTGTCATAGCAGTACAGACAGGTGCCGCTCCATTTTGCAGTTCGGAATGTGCCCCCCGGAATGACCCACTTGCCGTGTGCCTCCTAGCAGCGTCCCCAAGGGAGACCGGCTCACTTGCCCCCCCCCCACCCCCCCCTCCCCAGCCCACGAGATGACTTTAGCCTTTCTTCCATACTCAAGGGAATGTACCTCTCTTCCATAACAGAACCTGCCCGCCATGTATGACAGATTGCAGAAGCCCTTGAAGACTGGCGCACTTCGTAGTACCTAAAGCTCCCGCGGGCGGGTGACTCCCACCATGTCCTCACCCCTAGCCACCAGCCTGAACCTCAAGAACGCTTCCTTACGTCTGACGAGCAGGGGGGCGCCGCCAGTGCTTCCAGAATCCGCAAAGTGGCTGGTTGTGGGGGTGCTGACCAAGCGCGGAGGCAGGACGGCCAGCGACGGACCGGCTTCCCAGTCGGCCCCCGCCTGCGCTTGCAAAGTGCCAGCCACCCCCGTGGCGCCATCAGCCCCAACGTCGCCACCCGGTGCCGCCTCCAACGGCTCCGACGCCTCCTCCCTGGCCTCCACCACCGTCGCCGCGCCCTGCGTTGCGTACAGCGTGCCCAGCCGGGCCGCGGCCGCAGCCGTCATGGCGGCAGTCACGGGCTTGCCACTGGGGTGGAGCGGAGCAGGGCAAGGGGGGGTTGCTTGGACGTCAGCTGGTGCCATGCAAAGTGCAAGTGCCGCCCACCTCGCAATCTGCTGCTCAACCCACAACATGCCAAAAGCTGCCCGCTGCCAGCCCACACCAGCCTCCAAGAGCCTTGCCCCAAAACCCGCGCCCTGCGTCCCACGCACCTGTAGACCACGCGGCCCGTCATGGGGCACAGCTCCACGCGCACAGGCCCCACGGCCAGGCCCGCCCTCACGCGGAGCCCCCGCAGCGTCACCACCTCCGCATCCTCCGCCGCCAGCACGGCCGCAGCAGCCAAGGCTGCGGGGGACTCGTGCGGACGGGCCATCGAGCGGCCAACGTCCAAGCTGGGCTTGCGCCGCAGTACCGAGGGGCCGCGCAAGGCCAGTGTTTCCCGCGGCGAGCCTCCCACACCCGATGCAAAGGCACGGGGAAGCGCCAGTGCCAGGGCCCGACATGAGAAAGAGGCGGCAGAACCCGCGGCGCCTGTGCCTGAGGGCGGGGTTGACCCGCTTGTCTCTGCTTCCAGCAGTAAGTGCGCGGCTGAGCGCGCGGCCGGTGGTGTCGTTCCCTGTGCGCTGCCGACGCTGTGACTAGGCCGAGACACGCTGAAGCTGCCGTGGAGCGAGAGCATGATGCGGGCGCCGAGGCCTTTCCTGTAGCTGGTGCTGCGAGGCAGCTGCGGTGCGGGACCTCGACCACCAGCGCTGGCGGGGGCAGGCCGCCTGGCTGCAGCTGCAAGGGCCGCAGCCCCACTTGACGGTAGATGGGCGGCAATGGCGTCATGGAGGCTCGAAACGCTGAGGGCGCTTCCTTGGACGCGGCGAGGATATCGGTCCTGCTGCAGCACTTGTCGCGATGGCTCCAGTGTGCAGGGCCCGCCATCGTTTGATACGCCGCCATCCATGAGCGTCACCTCGCTGCACCCGGAGTCCTGGGCTCGGATGAGGCCCGAGCAGTGACCCAGCGGAGGCTTGCGTGCTGTGCCCTCCCGCGTTGCGTCGACGACGTCGTCCAGCGTCATGGCTTCCTCGGGGAGGCGGACCATGTGTTGCAGACTCTGCTGGCCTGTGCCCGCCGGCGGGCCGCTCTCAAGTGACTGCGTCGACTCGAGCAGCCGCGAGAGTGTTGCCCCCACCGGCATGAGCGTCGCCTCCTCACAGCCGAGCACGCTTGATGTGTGCTCCGTTGAGCGGTAATTCCCACCATTCGGGTTGACTCGGAGCTCTGTGGTCTCTCGCCGGAAGGCCTCAGTCTCCACCACAACAAAGCCCGCCTGAGAAGACTGCTGTGGAGCAAGGGGTGAGGGTGGCGTTCGCGAGACCGGTTTGGCTTCAAGCCCTGCTTGCTGGGCCGGCACAGCCTTGCTGACTGCTCGGCCGATCAGGCCCTGCCGCAGCCCATGCCTTGGGGCCGTGGCAGCGTCCAGTGCCTCAGCCTCCGCTCGCGACAGTCCCTCCAGCGGGGCACCGAAGCGAGACTCCAGCAGCCCCTGAGGCCAGGGCAGGCCCTCCAGCTGCGACGAGGCCTCCAGGGCCCACTTCCCCGCAGCCGCCGGGTTTGCGAACACCGCGACAAAGGTGCCGAGTGGGCAGCCGGGCGATGCGGCGGCCAGGTAGCAGGGGCCGTGTGAGGCCGACGCCGAGGGCAGCAGGCGCCCCAGGCTGGCCCTCAGGAAGAGCTCCAGCAGCGCCAGGGACTCGGCCGCCACCGCCGCATCCCAGGCCAGGAGCGCGGATGCGTGTGCAACCTGAGGAGGAACACAGCGGCAGACATGAGCACGCAATCCATCAGCCAACTCAAAGCAACTCGGGTTGATCAGGCCTGTCCGCCGCTCAAGTCTTCACGCATGCGCAAGCCCCCGGTGACCACCGCATGCCCTCGCAGCCTCACCCTGAACACGACCACCGCCACGCTCTCCCCGACCGGAGCGTCCATGAATCCGGGGGTGTACTGGTGGATGGCGGGGCGGAAGGGCGGCATGAGCGCCAGCCGCCCCAGCAGCGGGGCCGAGACCAGCTGCAGCAGCTGCGTGGAGGGGGCCGCCGGCGCAGGTGACGTGGCTGGCAGGGGCGGCACCTGCAGCGGGGAAGTGGGGGTGAAGCAGTGAGGCTGCATGTCAAGTCAGGCCGGCGAACTGCGCATGACGTCCACTTGGTAGTTGACTTTTTGGCATAGTTGGCACGATAGCCCTGCAGAGCTTACCTCTGAGCCCATCATTGCTGCGGGCGGCAGTGCTGGGAGGTGAGGCACGGACTCGAAGAGCTGGTGGTCGCCTGAGAGGGTTGCAGAGCCGGCGGAGGGCAGCCGTCGTGAGAGCAGGGTGAAGAGGAAGCCAATCACGAGCATGGAGCCTTGACCGGCGGCCCGTGTTCCCAGCCCCTGCGACCCGCAAGGACGCCAAGCGCTCACCTAGGTCCATCATGACTCCGGGGAGGTCTGACAGGTCCCCCGCCAGCTGCACCTGGGCCAGCACCTCGCCACTCAGCACCACCTGGGGGGAGGACGGGGAACATGGCAAAAGCGCCTTGTGACACCTGCCTTGAGGGAAGCCAGAGGCAAAAAAACACGTGTGCACCCTCAAAGCCCCGCTCATGCCCTTCACTCCACCCACCTGGCCGCCGCTCGCACAATCCGTGACTCCCTTGGCGATCCGCAGTGCCTCGCCGCCAAACGTCTGGCGTGCCGAGGCGGGGTTGTAGACGATCTCGTGGGCCTGAACGCCGCAGTGCAGGCCCACACGCACCCGCAGGCCCGTGAAGACCAGGGCGACCACCTCCGTCTGGCTGGCAGAGACAGGGTTCGCCGAGCTCGATGTGCTGAAGAGGCGGTGGATGTAGGCCAGAAGCGACCCGGGGGTCGGCTGGTGGAGTGTGGGCGCTGCCTCAAACACCTGACTAATGTGTCTGGTGAGAGCACGTCCAAGCTTGGGCTCCGGAGAGACATTGTAGCTGCTTGCCTTGGTCATGCCAGGCGGAACAGGTGGATCCTGCAGACCCTCCTGAATGCCATGCGGCGGATTGGTAGCAGTGGGGGTTGCAACCCTGGTCGGTGCACTGCTGGCGCGCACGGCACTGGGGGCCGGGAGTCTCCCGCCGTTCTTGGGCTGCTGCTGGCCAGCAGCCAGGAGCATGGCAGCCACACCAGGTGCCCTCGGTACCTGCCGCCACCCCTCCCCGTGTGATGCTGGTCGCTGCGTTAAAAAGCCATTGTTGCCTTGGCGTGAAGGCACATTGCTGTCGCGGTCCAGGAAGCCATGGAGCTCCATACTCCCCGCCGTGGAACGCTGTGCCGGCTCAGCAGTCGGATGGGCCATAATGCCCATAAGCGTGTCGTACCCCGCCGTGAAGATTCCGCTCATCAGCAGTCGAGCACGGGACGAGCCCGTAGGCAGCCCTCTGGCGCCGGCAGCAGAGCCTTCAGCTCCGCTGGGAAGCGCGCCCCCACAGGTGGTCGATCCGTCTCGCTGGCGGCTGCTGGTTGTTGGTGTGCGGGAACGGTTGGCGGCCGCAAAGATGCTGCTGTTGGGCCTTGACCCCTCGGCGGCCAGGCTGCGGAACCGCTCGTGCAGCTCAGCACGCGCACTGCTGCCCCTCGCAAGGAGAGGCAAGGCGCCATCACCGCCATGGGCAGCTGCTCCTATGGCCAGGCGTGATGGGAACTTGACTGGCAGCTTGGGGGGCGATAGTTGGAACGACGCTTCCTCCAGTGTTGTTGGAAGACGGGCCGTTGAAGCTCCTGGACCGTTGCTCATGAACCGGCAGTAGAGGCCTTGCACCACGCTTGCGGTGCTGTCCCCGGATGACGCTCGAATTGCTTGCCGCCCGTGCTGGCTTGCAGTTGGGAGCACGAGCTGGGAAAGAGAGGGCAGCTGGGGCGCACTGGACTGCTGGGTGTCGGCAGTGGCCCTCGACCAGCGCTCGGCGGGACCCAGTGGGCCAGCTGTAGCCACGCCAAGCTGCACTGCAGTGGCGCTTTGGGGCCGCGAGCCACTCCTTGACGTCCCCTCGACGGCTGGCAAAAAGCTGATGGCCAGCTCGGGTCCAAGGTCTGGAAGAGCACTGCTACTCGGCGTGCCGCTTACTAGCTGGCGCTGACCCATCCAGACCTGGGGCCTCGTCAGCCTGGCTGGCTGCTGAGAGAGGCTGTTGACACCTCCAGCCTCCGTGGATCTGCGGCTTCCAGCCTGTGGCAATGGAGGGCACAATTGACAAGTGAGTGTTTAGGCAGGGTTGAATGCTCGGCCCACTACTAGGCCCGCATCACACGAGAACCCTTTGATGCCTATGGTTGCCAACATGCCAGCAGCCTTTCCTTCATTCCACTCATTGTCCCCGCCCCCCCCCCACCACACACAGCCGCCACCCCAACCCACCCTGCTCCCATCGTTCTCCGCCACCGGGGTCAGCTCCGAGGCGTGCAGGTTCCGCTTCTGCCGGGCCACCAGCATCAGCTGCACCAGCAGCTCGCTCGCAGCGGGCGCGTCGTCCGTCTCCTCGTCCTCGCTGTCATCCTCGTGCACGTTTGCATCCGCTGAGTCCTCCTCCATGACGCCAAGCGCGGCGGGTGGCCGCCAACGCACACCAGCGGAAGGCCTTCCTCCCGCGCGGGCATTCCCCGGCTCTTCGACCGCGCCTTCAACTCCCACACTTAGCTGCGAGGTGCCCCCTGGCCGCCATGAAACCGCGCGACGAGTTGCGGCCAGAAACTGACCACCGAACGAGCTCGCGCGGTCCTTGTCAGGCCCCCCCGGCATGGAGCCTCCGGCGCTCGGCCTGCTGACTTGACTGCTGGCTGCGGGTTGTGCGTCCGATCGCAAGCGCTTGTCAGTGCTGGAGCGGCCCAGGCGCAGGCGGGAAGCCAGCATGGCAGGCGCAAAGGTCAAGAGCGCCACTCGCTTTGCCTTGCTGCCATCCTCCGGAACAGCGGTGCTGTTGCCATGCTCTGGCCCGGCCACTTGAAGAGGCACGCTGAGACTGCGCTTCAGGGGGTGGCGGCCCGGGAAACCGCGACCACCGGCCGGTGATGGCGCCTGTTGCTGCTGTTGCTGTTGCTGCTGCTGTTGTGAATGTTTCTTGGCCGGCTCGGGCTTGGGCGCCGCACGGTTGCCGGTCAGCGCCATGACCGCGGCGCGGTAGCCGTGCCAGACGCTGTGGTGTTGCCCGGCAGCGTTGGGAGATCCGAAGCCTCGATGCGGGGACATGACACCCCCGCTGCCCGGGAGCAGTGCCTGCTTCTGGGGCTTGGCTGCGGGCAGGGGAGTGAGCGATACGCTCTCCGCCCGCTCCACCTCCTCCCGCCGGGTCACGAACACGGGCCGGCAGCTGGGCGCCGCCAGCAGCTCCGCCGGCCACTCGGCCTCCAGCAGCTCCTGCTGCAGCGCCACGGCGAACGAGGCCGCCGCTGCGGGCGTTGCAAAGGCGAGGATAAAGGAGTCGCCCTCGGTGGCGCTCTCGTAGCCCCTGGGGCGGGCACAAGGGCAAGGGGAGTCGAAGGGCGTCAAGTAAGTGAGCGAGGCTGTCACGGCGTTCCGAAGCGCCCCAGCAGTTGCCCTTGACTCCGTGCTCCCCCTGCCTTACTCTATCCCCCAACCCCACCTGTAGCGGGAGCTTGTGGTCCTGACCACACAGTGATGCGTGCGCAGGGCCCTGTCCAGGACCGCCTCAGGGAGCGCCTCCCACAGACCTGGACGGGGGCACACAGGGTTGCCAAGCGTGTCACACGAAAGCATATGGCGGCAACAGTGCATGTCAGCAATGCGTCCGCCAATTGCCAATCAGCTGATGCGCTTGTCACACACACCCTAACCACAACGCTCACTGGTGGACCCCTCGATGTCGGTCACTGCGATGCAGGTGGCGGGCCCCGGGGGCGGCGCCTCCACCAGAGCCCAGTAGCTGGCACCAGCCGCACGGCCCCGCCTCCGCACGCAATAGCCCAGCGCAAGCGCTCCGGCTAACACCACCACGCATGCTGTGACGAGGCCCACAATCAGACCGGTCCTTGTGGCCGAGGAATGGGCACTTGCTTGGGCGCCAGGTGCATCCAGCTCATTCGGCGACTGTGTGGGTTCGGAACCAAAAAGGTGACGCCGGGATATGAGGGCGGGGGCGGCAGCCCTGGCAGCCCCGCTCACCACCAAGTGCCCTTTGTCCGTGGTGACAGCCGTCCCCCAAGAAAGCAAGGAAGCCGTACTCACTAGCGATCCTGTGCGGTGCCCAGGGAGGCTGTCCAGGTACGCAGCCCGCAGCGCCGGGTCCGGCTGCCCAGCCCCGTACAGCGCTGTGACGGCCTCGGCCAGTGCCCCCACGGCGGCTGCCACCCGAGGGTCCCCGGGGGTCACCTCCCCAGCCCCAGCGCCTCCTCTCGAGGGGGGCGAAGGTGCCGACGCAAGGGCAATTACGGCCTCCGCTGCGGTGCTGACCGCTCGGCTGTGAGGTGAAGGAGGGGAGGGACAAAATGAGTGACATGAGCCCGAGCACAGCGAAACCGTCCAGTTCTGCCAGCCCGTGTGCCTGTGTATGCCCCTTCATAACCTCCCTTCCGCACACAAGCTCACTTGTGCTTGACCGCCCCCTCGACCCTCAGCGGCCAGACCACGTTGGGGTGGTCCAGGCTGCCCTGCGCCGCCCGCAGGAAGGAGGCGGTGTCGGCCGCATCGTACCCCGCCGCGGCCCAGCGCTGTGCGTCCTGGAAGTGCTCCTGGCGCCAGGGGCCCACCTCGGAGCCCGGAGGCAGGAGCAGCTGTGGGGAAGGAGGGGTGGACAGAGGGAAGGGCGGTCGTGAAGAGGTAGGGAGGATGTTTGGAAGGCAGGATGAGGAGCCATGCCAGTCCGTGCCATGCCACTCCGTCGAATGCTCTATCTGATGTTGCTAAGCCCCCGCCCCAGCCGCCCTCACCTCCCAGCTTGTGCTTGGGCCGCCCACGCTCGAGAGCAGGGACCATGACAGCAGCTGCGCCGTGACCCCTCCGCCCGCCGCAATGGCCCCGACCAAGCCGTCCGGAGACAGCAGCGGCGCCCGGTTCACAAGCGCCTGGGCTCCCTGCTGCAGTCCGCGCCTCAGGCTGCGCCTCAGGCCGGACGTGCCTGCGGTTGCGTTGCCTGGGCCGCCTTTGGCACTCGCCTCTGTCGCAACGGCATGGGGGCAGAGGCCCGGGGTGCACGGGACGACGCTGTCGCCCGCTGGGGTCACTCCCCGGCTCAGCACCAGCTCGCTTCCCGGCAGCAGGGAAGCCAGCACCTGCCCTCGGACCGCGGAGGGCAGGTCTGTGTGGCTATTGCGCCTGGGGGCGTCGGGGGAAGAGTGATGTTAATGCATGTCACTACTTGCAGCTCCCCTTGCTTGGCCCTGGCCCTATAGCCCGTCACCCTGGCCCTGCAGCCACACCTGAACTGCGCCGCGCTGCCCACAGTCATTGCGCAGCGCCCCTGAGCGAAGGCCTCGCTATAGGGCGGCGCAGAAGTGGAGGAGCTGGCGGAAGATGGCGAGAGGGTCGCCAGGCGGCGGAGGTACGACAGGGCGTACGACATAGCCAGCGTGGCGGCTGCGGGCCGGAGGCTACTGGGGTCCAGATACATGCCCTGTCGGGGGAACGGTGACAAGGGGGCACACGAGAGTCGTGAGTCTCCGTCCTTAAGTCGTACCTCCTGCACTTCTTTTCCCCTGCCAGTCGCCCATCCGGACCCCGCCCATCATTGCCCAGCCCGTTGCCCCATCCCGCTCCCCGACCTCACCTCCCTCGTTCCGTTGGTCTGCACCATGGGGGCCAGAACCGCCAGCGCCAGCGACCCCAGCAGCCGGGGGGGCGGCAGGCAGAAGCCAAACAGAGGGCCCTGATCAGACCTCCCCGCAGCCCCCGCCACTGCAGGTGTGGAGGTCCCATTGAGCCGCTCAGCCATCTGTTGGACACGGGCAGAAGCGAGGGGGGCAGTAATTCAACGGCCTGCTGCACGTTCACACCTCCATCCCCAGCCCCTCCGCTGTCCCCACCTGCAGCAGCTCCTGCCACGAGGCGGGCGGTAGCAGCCCTGCGGCCGAGAACACGTCGGCGCGCAGGAAGAGCAGCAGCTGGGACCCGTCCAGGGGCACGCCCAGGGTCTGGGGGCGGCAGGTAAGGGGAAGGGCAGTGAGGGGTGATGATAGAGGGGTTCGTTCTGGATGGGTCCGTAGAAGCGGCATGTTGAGACGGTGACTTTGAGCCCCACTCCGCGATCGCACCTTGCCCCCGGTGATGGACATTTGGGCCAGGGTCGGGTGCACGCCCCAGTGCTGAAGGGCGGGGTCCAGCGCCGCTAGCCCGGAGGCATCCACCAGGGTACCACGTCGGAGCAGGGGCTGCAGGAGGGAGGGTGGCGGGGAGGCGGGGTTAAGAGGCAGCGAAAGTGCAGGGCGTGACCCTTGCTGCTGCTTGGATGGCACGCCCCAGGTTGTCCAGTCCTTCTGTCCTCCCGTGTGCCCACCCTTTCGCTCGTGTGCCCCCCGGCTCACCGCTGCCAGGCTATGTGGCGCTAGGAAGGCGGCGGTGCGCGAGAGGGCCCCGCCGTCGCCTTCGCCTGCCCCTGCACCTGTGTTAGGCTGCAGCCCCCCGGCAGGGAGGCTCATCAGCTCATCCTCCCATGCCTCCCACGATTCTAAGAGGCCCCAATCCAGCCAGCCGCCGCTGCCGTCCCCGCTGGCATCGCCATCACTCGTGGGCCGGGGCAGGGGCGCTTTCCCGAGTGCAGCGGTCAGCAGCTCATCCGCGGCGGCCCGGAGCACCGAGGCAGCGTTTGCGGGGGCCAGAAGGAAGCGGGCGGCCTGCTGGGTGGGATGTGAAGGTTCAGGCGCAGGGCGGGGGCGGGGGTTACGCGACCATTCAAAGGGAAGCCGGTGTGCCACTCGCAGTGCCGAGGGCCAGCACACGACCCCCCTTTTCCGGTTACCCGCAAAACCGTTTCACGCCTTGCGCGGGGTCGCCACAGACACTGTAACCACGCGCTTCGGCTTTTCCCCCACCTTGCTCTTCTCCTGCTCGACCGAGCAAGCGTAGAAAGCAGCAGCGACCGCGACGCGGCGCGCAACCCCTCCAGATCCGCAGCAACTGGGCGCGCTGAGTTGCGAGCTACAGCACAAGGCGCGTTTCAGTTGATGCGCAGCGGTGAGGACCCTACATGTCGTCCAAATGTGTGGCTGCACAACTGGGGCACCCCTTCATACCTGAGCTCCACGCGCTCATAGAACCGTCTCCGTAAGCACTCTGAGTAAATGGGGGTATCAGGGCTTGTTGCTGCGGCACAAGGTAATCCGCTGGCCCAAGCGCATGTCAAGAGTATGACAATCCGGAACATGTCCAGAGCATGCTTGTTGAACTGTGCTAGCCATGGCGGTGGGCAGCGGCAGGCCAAACCGGTAGAGTCTTGGGAGGGCATCCCGCAAAGGACTGCCCCACTGAAGTGCGCATATCCATATGTAGCACCTACAAAAGCTGTTAGCAAAGTGGCGCGTTGGTTGTCTGAGGGATTTGTAAGAGCGTCTCCAGTCTGGACCCATAATCAACGTCGATGGCCGTACTGGCCAGTCCTTGACCGCGACCGGTTCAAGCACGCGACAGGTGGAGGAACAATACGATGTGGTGGAGCAGTAGACTCTGCAGTGAGCAGGTAGAGTCTGCAATCCAGGACTGCGACAAGGGTGGCTGCCTGAAGGCAGGAAAAGGGCTGAGCCCCGTGGTCCCCCCCAGGGGGCCCAATGTTCGAGACTGGCTCCGTGCAGCCCTCAACCCCTCTCCACCTCCAGCCCGCACCACGGCACGCGGGCTCTCACCCGGCCATTAATCCGTTGGGCACAAGCGGGAAGGTTGAGCTACCAGACATTTCGCCGGCATGTTGGAGGACCAAACCCTAACGGCGGCGGCTCAGCCCGAAAACACGTAAACGCGTGGTGAGAGTCCTGAGGGTCCGGTGTCCAACGCCCCCTACACCGAAGCAAGAGCTCCCCCGAGGTCCAGGCGCTCCCAGATACGGCGAGGCGCCACGGCCCTTGCGTGTTACCACGGACGCAACTCGCAACTCAAGCACCCATAGCGACTGTGCAGTCGCAATGTTGCAAGAGGTGCCCGGCTGCCACGGGCTGCCTGCCCTCGACCGGCCAAAACCGGCGGCCCTACGCAAATCCACGCCGTGGCAACTCTGCACAGTCCGCCCCAACCAGAGTACGAGGCCCCATCCTTGCTCTACGAATCTGCCAGACGGGCGCCTACCTTCCCCGCTCCCCGGCCACTGCACTACCAGCGAGAAGGGCTTCCGCCAGACCCGCTCCCCCCTCCGACCCGCCAAGCCCCGCGGCTTCAAACGCCCAAAGCACGTCACGCGCGCACACCGACCACGCCAGACCTGCGGCTCCCAACCCCCCCTCCCCGCCCTCTGTGCTCCCTCCCTTGCCCTCTTCGCCCGGCAGCACCAACGTCGCGTCCACGGCTTCGGCAATGACACGTGCGGCGTCCACCCCTCTCCGAGCCCCCTCCGCCGCCACAGGGCCCCACTCCAGCCCGGCCGTTTCACCGCCAGCGACCGTGCCTTCACGAGCCACGACCTCGGCCTCGGCCTCCGCCTCCACAGCCGCACAGGCCGCGGCAATGGCGCCTCCCGCCGACCCCGCCTCGGCCCACGCGAGGAGCGCCGCCACGGCCGCCCCTAGCGCGTGCTGGCGGTCGTCCCACAGCCGCCGCCGCGCTTCGGCCCGAGGGCTGAGCATGCCGCACTGCTCCTCGGACAGCGCAGCCGTGCCGGGGCGCGGCGCCCCAGCGGCCCCTTCGGCTGCCGTTGGAAGGCCGGCGGGGGCAGCAGCTTGCATCGGCGGAGGCAGCGGCGGCGGCGGCGGCAGCGGGCAGGCGGCAGCCAGGTCGCCAACCGCCCAGGCAAGGCGGGTGAGTGCGAGCGGCGGCAGAGGCCGGGCGTCGCTGGCAGTCAGGGAGCTTGGCAGTGCCGCCGCCTCGGCCCCTGCCGCAGGGGTCCCTGGCGGCCCTTGCGCCGCTCCGCGGCTCCGGGCCCAGCCCCAGGCCGCAGCGGCGTGCGGCCGCCGCCGCCGCAGCGCAGCGCCCCAGGCTGCAAGGCCCGGCTGGGCTGCGGCCAAGAGGGCGGCCTCGAAGGTCTCTTGGGGCAGAAACTGCGGGTGGCGGAGGGGCGAAGAAGCGAAGCGGTGGCACAGGTCGGAGGGGGTCTGGTTGGACAGTGCCAGGGTGAAGGGTGGTGGTTCAGGGTGGTGGGCAGGCTGGCCGTTATCTCCGGCACACCTACAAAAAGCCGCCTAGCACGCTTGGTTGCCCACCCCTTCCCACCAGCCCTGACCCAGCAAAGTCAAATTTGCCTCTCCTGCAACGAGGCCTAGCCGCAGCGCAGTCCTCAGACTGGATGTCGTCGTCCTTGCTACCCCCACCCCCCTCCATCAGCCCTGGCCCCCCAAACAAAGCATGTTCCCGGCCCCTCCCGCTTGCACCCGTGCCTTGCGCCCCCTTCCTGATCCACACCTCCACGCGTCCACCCCACTCGCCTGCAGGCAAGCCAGCAGGTACAGCACCTCGGCCGCCGCAGCTGCGTCCACACCGTGCGGCGCTCGCTCCGCCGGCTCAACTGCTGCCTCGGGCCCAGAATGGCCTGTCCGGGCCTGGGGCAGCGCAACACTGGCGCCAGGCCCAGCCAGGCCCAGGCCCAGGCCCAGATGGGTGCCGTACGCAGCCGTCCAGTCCGCCAGCCAGGGCTCCCCCGGGTAGGCCCCGTCCAGAGAGGCCAGGGACTACGGGCGTGGGAGCGGGGGAGCAAGGGGAAAACAGCGGGGAAAGGGGATGAACGGAAAAAACACGCGCAAGGATGCGTGTACGACGCAGGCGGGAAGACAGCACACGCACCCGAAGCCCTTGGCGATTGTGCCCCGAGAGTCCGTGCGCTTCGTGCCAATAACCCCAGCCCCAACCCACCCTCCTGCCCTCCCCTTCCCTCCTCCCCACCTTGAGCAGCCTCCTCAGCTCCGCCTCGCCCAGCGCCTTGACCACCCTCCTCTCGCCGCCCCACTGCACCTCCACCTCCACCTCCAGGCCCACCCCCCTGGACCCCTCCTGGCGCTGCTCTCCGCTCGGCCGCGGCCCCGCCCCCGGCCGCCCAGGCACGCCCCAGCGCCAGCCCGCGAAGGCCGCCCCCGCCGCCCGCACCAGGGCCTGCGCCAGGGCGCGGCTGGGGGCGCGGGGCCCCAGGGCGGGCAGGGAGGCCAGCAGCCTCACGGCGTCGCGGGGGGCTGCGGGCCGGGGACATAGGCGAAGGGAGAAAGCGGTTTGGAGAGCGGTTGGCGGCGCTTGGTTGGGAGCGGCGGCGCAGCACGGCAATGCAGGGGCTGGTGGGCCTAGCATGGGCCTGCACTGGCCTGGCCACGTGGGCCCGTGTCTTTGTCCGAGCACCGCTCCCACAACCCACCACGCCACGCCCCTCCTCCACCCAAGTGGCTTGGCCGCACCCTCCCGCACCAACGAAACCAAGCGCCGGCCCCTCCCCTCCCAAGCCATCCTTGCCTGCCATGCCCCCGGACTCCAACAGCCGTCGCTCCGCAGCGGCCGCCGCCGGCCCCGGCAGGTCGGCCCCGCAGCCCAGGGCGCCCTCAAGCAGAGCGGCCAACTGCGTTGGTGGTGGAACCGGGGAGAGGCGGATGAAGGCGGGAGTGCAAAAGCGAAGAGCGATCTGGGTGCGGACGGGCAGCTGGCGATCCCCTGCTGAAACGCTTCTGATATGCTGGAGGGCAAGCCTCGACGAGGCTGGCAGGGCGACAGCGCAGATCTTCCCTCGAGCACCTAACCAGCGCCCGCAGCCTTTAACCCCCTCCACAGGCCCCACCTCGTGTGGGCGCATGGAGGCCATGGTGGGAGCCGCCGCCGCCGCCAGCTGCCGCCAGAACCCCACGCCGCTCACCGCCTCGCCTGCCCGCGCGGCCCGTGCTGGGCCCAGCCTCCGCTCCACCCCCGCCTCTGCTGCTCCAGATCCAGATCCAGATCCACCCCTGCTGCTGGGGCCGCCGCGGCCACTTCCGCTGCCACGGCCGCTGACGCCGCCAGGAACGCTGCCACTTCCACTGCTGGTGCTGGTGGCTGGGGACCCACGGTCGGCCACCAAGGGCCCCAGGGGCGGCCGCCCGAGCACCTCCGCCAGGCGTCCGTACGCCCCTGCCCCCAGCATCCCCGCCTCCGCCGACCGAAGCACCGCCCCACACAGCGCCGCGACTGCCTGCGCGCGAAGCGTCCTAGCGGGCCCGGTGGGACCGGCTGCTGTCGGCATCACCCGGGTGGAACCGGGCCCAGAATCCGAATCCAGTAGTGCCGCCAGCCGCTCCGTTGCCCGCAGCAATGCGCGTTGGGGTAGGGCCGAGCCAGGGTCGGGAGGGGTGGCTCCGCGGGAGCGAGGCCGGCGTGGCTGCAGCAACTGCAGTAGCTCCTGCGTGCATCGGGCATCGGTCAGCGGCACGCCAGCTCTTACAAACCACCACACAGTCTCCCCTCGCAGGGGTCTCAAACTCCATGAGCGCAGGGCGCCCAGCCCCCCCTCCACTGCGCGGCCCACATGCCCCGGGCTCACCTCCACCGACCCCGCTGCAGCGAAAGCCGCGTCCAGGGGCCCGTCGCCCAACGACGTTGCGATTGGTCCCACGCTAGCGCCTGAACCATGGGCCTGGTCACTGCCCCTCGGCATGGGCGCCGGCGCCAGCACCAGACGCGGCCAGATGATGTGGGTCAGCTCCTCCTCCTCTTCCTCGTCCGCTGTGGGCCCCGCTCGGCTCCTGGTCTGGGCCCTAGGCTGGGGCCGCGGCAGGGCCTGGACAGCAACTGCACTGCGCTCCAAGGGCGCTAAAGCCTGCGACCCGTGCCTGAACTCAGGCGGGTCGGCCGGGGTTCGGGCAGGTGTAGGAGCCGCCCAACGCTGCCTACGGGGTTGAGGCCGAGGCCAGATGCTGTGCAGGGACGAGGGCTGAGGCTGAGGCTGCGCGGAGGTTGCGGCCCGGGCAAGGAAGGACGGCTGCATCACGGCCGGGCGTTGGGAGAGAGACCAGGGCCCTGCATAAGCAGCGGCGAGGGCAGGGCGGCTGCGTGGTGCTCGAAGAAGGGGCGGAGGGCCCCAGCGCGGGTTGGTCGTCTCGCCGCCTCCGCCTCCTCCAGCGGCCCTACGCAACACCTCGATAGCTGATTGCATGTCTCCCACTAGCCTGTGAGGCCTGGCATGGTGTAAGGCGCGTCAAGTGCGAGAGTCTCGCAGCGTCGACTCGGTTTGGTCGCGTGCACGCGAGCATATGCAGTGAGATGATCAGGCATGGCACATTCAAGTAGTTGCTAGTGCTTAAGTGTATATTGGGAGCATACTGATGAGCGCGGCATCGCTCGCCGGGATGCACCTGCCTGCACTAGCTCCAAGTCACGGGTTTTCGAGTCCTATTGCTTTACCCCGGACCACTCGACAGTAGCACACTCACTTGAGCTCGGTCAACAGTCGCCGCCGGCTGTGCCGGCAAGCTGCATTTCGCTGCGCACGTCTTTCTCCTTTAGCCGGCACCTGTCTCCCCACCGTAGCCATGCCAAAGCGTAAGGCACAGCAACAGCTGCGTCGCGAGGAGGAAGAGGAGGGCGGGCCGCTAGCGGCCTTCCTGGGCGACGAGGGCAAAGATGAGGGCGACGACCCTTCTTACGCCGACCAACGGAAGAGCGACGATGATGGAGATGAGGGGGAGGAGGAGCCGGACGCGGAAGACACGGACAGCGACGATGATGGCGAGGGGGAGGGGGAGGATGACGACGAGACGTCGACCTCCGACGAGGGTGGCTCTGATGACTCGTATCCCTCGGGTGCTGAGGAGGATGACGGGCCTGAGTCAGAGGACGACGAGGACGGCGAGGCGTACAAGGAGGTGGAGATGGCCTTCGAGTTCTTCGACCCGCAGGTGGGATGGTTTGAGTGCCAGCGTCACAAGCGGACGGTAGAACCCAACTCAGCTTGATACCCGTGGAACTTCCTCCGTGTGCAAAAGCCTATGTAACTGTCCCTCAAGGGCAGACCGAACCCTTTGACACCCCCCGTCCTCGTTTCCGTACGGCACAGGAGCGTGACTTCCTGGGCCTTCGTGCGCTGCTGGGTTCGTACCTCGACGGCGGTACGTACGATGTGAGCGGCATGTCGGACGCAGTGATCAAGCAGGTGCGCGGGCAGTGCATGGAGCTTGTGTGGGAAAAGGAGGGTGCCAGGGGCGAGGGTGAGGGGCTGCGGGCGTCAGGCTGCGTAGTGCCCCCCTGCACGGTAAGGCAGTGGCATGTGCTTGAGAGGGCAGCACATGGGGGGTGGGGAAGGGAGGTGCGCGTGGTTGCAACACGGCAAGGCGTGGGCTGCTTCTGGGGCAGCGTCAGAGGGGAGCGTGTAGGCCCATCGCAGACTCCCCCACCGAGCCTCCACAAACCCCTGGAGCACACGGCCCATCGCCTCCCTACAACCCCATACCCCACCTCCTTCCCTGACCTTGGCGGCTCCTCTCTTCCCCGCCCCGCCTCGCCTCTACCCCACCCGCTGCCCCTATCCCACCCAACCCCCCAACGCCTCCAAAACCGCCCCAAACGCCACCCCGCAGGACGCTGCACTTTGCTGGCCTTGCTTATCGCGTTACTCGTCTCCCGTGTCTCCTTCCCCCCAGGACGCTGTGGGCAGTGTGGTCAAGTCGGGGCCCGAGGACGACCCCTTCGCCCTGCTCACCGCCTTCAACACCACCCGGGGCCGCCACGTGGGGGAGACCTGGTTCAAGCAGGCAAGCGCTTGGGGGGCAGGAGCAGGGGCAGCAGGGAGGGCTATGAAATGGGAGGGTCTGTAGGGGGGGGGGGCATGGGCTGTCGGGGCCGGGCCATGGAGCCGGGGGGCAAGGAGGCTTAAGGGGCCGGCTGGGAGGGGCTGTGTGAGGAGGGGGTGCCGCAGGAGGTGTGGCTGTGGCAGCAAGGCGAGGGCAAGGCTCGTTGTGCGTCCAACTTTGGCCGGTGTGCAATCGGAGCAGCTCCCGGCTTCCCCCATATACAAGCCCTGAGCACCGCCAACAACCGCAGGGGGGCGGGGGTGAAACGGGGTTGCAACGTGGGGGGCGGCGCCAGGCAGGGATTAGCCGGCTGTAGTGCTCCCCGCTACCCCTTCAACCCCAAACCCCGCTGCGGCCCCCCAGGTGCACGACTTCGTCGCCGCCCGCTGCCCAGATGAGGCCGCTAAGGCCAAGTTTGAGAAGGTGAGCCCACGCCATAAATCAAGCGATGGCTGCTGATACTATATGGTGAATACTCTGTCGGCTTACAGCCTTGCCTGATGCTGGGGGCCAAAACTAGCCAAAGGTTTCACTAGCCCCTGCTAGGCCCCGGGCACGAGGTGTAGCGCTCTGCTCCGAACTAAGGCTGACCATGCCGGTGTGCCAGCGTCAGGATGGGGGGGAGGGGCAGAGGGCTGTAAGGGCTTCGGTTGTACCCTCTGGTTGCGTCCCGGGCATGTGGGCCAAAGGGCATTCCGGTCATCGAAGCCAGTTGACAGTTTGTTCCCCCGAGTATCGACGGGCCAAACCTGCTGCAGAGGGCGGCTATCGGTCGCGTCGAATGTCCCTTGGCCCCTTCGCTCCCTCGGTCCCCCATGCCCTCTTCCGCCCCTGCCCCCCGCAGGCCTGGTCCGCCCCCGGCACTGCGCTGCTGGTCTCGGAGCGCCTGATCAACTGCCCCCCGCAGCTGGCGCCGCCGCTGCTGCAGTTCCTCATGGAGGTGGGGCGGGGGAAGGAGGAGGGGAGGAAAGGAGGGGAGGCAGGGGAAGGGGCAGTGCAGCTCGGCAGAAAGTTGGGGTTACCGCAGGAATGAAATGGAATGAAATGAGATGAGATGTGATGAGATGTGGGCCTGGACATGAAAGGCCCCTCCATGACGCCACCTCCGCAGGAGATTGAGGGCGCTGCGACTGACGAGGACTACCCCAAGGTGGGGGCGGGGGAGGGGGCGGGGGAGGGGGAGGGGGAGGGCGGGACATGACAGGGAGGAAGGGGAGGTACGGGAGGCAAGCAGGAGGGCTCGCCCAAGCATGCATGGCATGCGTCTCGGAAGGTGCAGAGAAAAGGAAGGAGCGGGGCGGGTCGGTGGTTCCTCAGGCGAAGGTCGCGGAGCGAGGGCGGGGGCGGGGCGGCGGCTGGGCGCTACCGCCGTGCTCTTGCGTGGGGCCCCCCATGCGCCCCTCAACCCTTCCCCAACCCGTCGTCCCTGCCCCCCACCCAAGCAAGGACTCCCTGGCGCCGGCGCAACCCCGCTCAGCAACAAACCTCCCACCCCCACCCCCACCCACTCCCATCCCCACCCACCCCACCGCCATCCCAAACCCCAACCCCACCACACCCACTGCAACCCCACCCCTAACCCCGCCCCCCCAGGAGGAGCGGGACGAGTTCGCCTTCGCCTCCTACCTGCACCTCACCCGGGTCTACCAGGACCCGCAGGACGAGGAGGAGGAGGGCGGGGGCGAGGGCGCGGAGGAGGGCGAGCAGGTGGGGCCCCGGGGCGGCCGGGGCGTGGGCCGGGTGGGATCCGGGCACATCTGACGCCACTCTTCACGCCTGCAAAGACTTAATATCGCCACGAGGCTTCGTAGACTATGGGGGCGCTGCACCTAATCTGTGTACCCGTTCCCCTGCCCGCCGACGCCACGCCCCACCCCCGTGTCCTTGGTGCCTCCAGGGCGGTGCTGGGCCCAGCGGCTCCCGGCCGGCCCCTGCCAAGGCCAAGGGCGGGAAGAAGGGCAAGGTGAGGCCCTTCACGGGCGGGAAGGGGGGCGCGAGAGGGGAGGGCGGCCTGGGGCCGAGTCTGTTGGGGCAGGGTCGGGCGAGGGGCTCATGTGTATGAACGAGATCGCCCGTTGCAGCTTCCGCTCCTGCTGCTCCTGAGCTCCGTTGATGCACATACCGGCTGAAAGGGCCGAGAGTGTCCCGGCAATCTAACGTAAACCATCCCGCCCCGCCCCAATCCACGTGACCCCCATCAGGAGCCGGTGATTGTGTACGTGCGGCCCGAGGACGAGTACCTGCACCAGGTGGGGGCCGGTGGGGAAAGAGAGAGGGGAGAGACGGGTGACTGTGTTTGTGCCGTGCTTCCTGACACCCCCTCACCCCCTTCCGACCCTCACCCTCACCCTCCTCCCGCCCCCTCCCCCTCTCCCCTCACCCCCTCAACCCCACAGGTCTGCTCCTGGTCCTTCACCTTCCCCGTGGAGGGCCGCCCCGTGGGTCGGGGCGACCTCGTGCCGCTGCGCTGCGTCATGGCCGTAACGCCCGCGCGGCTCAAGGAGGCGCGGATGATGATGGAGATGGTGGTGGGCAACCCGCGGGAGTCGGCGGAGATGGGGCTGGGGGCGGCGGCAGGCGCGGGGGCCGGGAACGGGGGCGGGAAGGGGGCCGGGAAGGAGGGGAAGGGGAAGGCGGCGGAGGCCGGGAAGGAGGGGAAGGGTGGGAAGGCGGCGGGCGCGAAGGCGGCGGAGGCGGGTGGCAAGGGGAAGGGCGCTGAGGCGGGGGGCAAGGGCAAGGAGGCGGCAAAGGCAGGTAAGGGGGCGGGGGCAGGCAAGGGCGAGGGCGCGGGCAAGGGAGCGGTGGCGCCCAAGGGCGGGGCGCAGGGGCCCGCCAAGGGTAAGGGCAAGGGCAAATAGAGCAAGTTATACTCCAGACTAGGACCGGTATGCGACTCGGACGTTGGCTGTGGATGTTCAGTCATTTGTGCTGAGACACCGTATGTCGGACAGGTGGGGACACGCAGCAGGTGGTCTTCTGAGTAAGACTGGCTGGCCGGGCTGCAACTGACTCCTATTTGGGCTGGACCCGGCAGAGGCCGCTGGTGCATGGGGATCGGGTGCAAGGCGCGCTTCTTTGCCGGGTAGAGGTGTAGCTATCCGGGTCTGTCCTCCAGGCGGCAGTGGCGACGGGAGGAGGCCCAAGGGCGGGTGATGGGGCCGTGGGCGGCAGGGACGGATCCTGACGGATGGGCACTCAGCCCGGATGGGTTCATTTCGGTATGCCCTCCGAGGTGCATACCGGCTAGGTTGACCATATTTAGAAGTGACAGGCATTGTCGCATAGTTTCCGGCAATATCTCCGCAAGTTCAGGGGCGACGCGCAGCAAGCATGCCGCCGCGCGCAGCGGTGCTGCAGCTGCCGGACCGGCTGCTTGGCCTGAAGTCCCCGGCGCTGAGCCAGTTGGAGCCACAGGCGCTTGATTCCGCTCTGGGTGCCCTCATCGGCCATGCATCTCGCGGAGATGGCTCGCTAACGAACGAAATTTCGTCTCACCGCAGCCTCCGCCCAGCTCAGCGCATTCGGCGTGCGGCAGCCCATCTCTGCGGTCGACTCTCCACAAGCCAGGCTCCTGCACATTGTGTCACAGCGCTCGGTGGAGCTGTTGGGCGGAATGGTGGTGACTTCGGCGGGCATCGCCCTACCGGACGCGGCGGAAAAGGCCATACGTGCCCTGGCGAGCACCGTCCTCAAGACCCAGGTCCTTGAGGCGGCAGCGCGGCAAGCGGCAGCAGTCGCCTCGGCGCTGTCCCCCGCCGCAGGAGGGGCAGGGGCCGCTGCAGCTGCCGCCGCCGCAGGGGCAGGGCCGGCGGCAGGGGCTGGCGCAGCTGACGCCCCTGCAGGCGCGGGGGCAAGGGCCGGAACGGCGGCAGGGGCCGGAGCGGCAGGGGCTGGCGCGGCTGACGCCCCTGCAGCCGCGGACAACGTGTGCCTACGCACGCGAGCAGCCGACGTCGGGGCCTGTGCCCTACTGGTGAACAGCCTCGCCGTTTTTGCGAAGCGGCGGCAGGACAAGGACCTGGGGCGAGCGCTGCTGCAGGCCCTCCGCGCGAGCCTCCTGCTGGACCACCTCGCGCGGCTGGTGCTGCTCCTCGGACCCAATCTCCTACCGGCACCTGCGGCCCTGGTCCAGAAGCAGAAGGGTGTGATGCTGTGGCTCGGCCGGGCGATCGGAGCGGTGCGCGCCGTCCCCGGCCTCATTGGGGAGCCCGCACCCGCGGAGATCGTCAAGACATTTGGCCCCAGCGGCTGCAACGCGCTGCTCCTGCTGGGCGCGTTCACCCTGGCGATGGCGGACCTCCAGCCCTGCGGGCTGCCAGCCAACATGCTGCTCGCACTGCCGTTGGACAGATCCGCGGCCTACCCATGCCTCGAGGTCTACGCACTTCAAGCTTCCCTCCTGGCACTGAAGCGTGACCAGGAGAGCCCACAGCCCACCGTGCCCCCGCGCGCAGCCCTCCGCCTGCTGCTCCGCGCCCTGCAGCTGGCCGCTGCATCAGTGCGGCCAGACGCCCGTGTTCCCGTGGAGCGCACTCCGGACGGCCTACTGCGCATTGACATGAGCTGGACCAATGACCGGCGCGTCGGGACGCAGACATACGGAGCGCTGCTGTCGAAGGCCCAGGCGATCCTCTTGGCCGAGGTGACCGTGATGCACCTCAACGCTGTCACAGCTCGGCGTCCGGATGCGTGGATTGTGGAGGCCCCGCGCTTGTGGGCACTGCTGCTGAGTGCGGTGCGGCACCTCATGGAGCCCGACGCCGATGCGATGCAGGGGAAGCTTATGCAGCTCGTGGTGAAGCTGCTTGACGACGCGACATGGCCCCTGCAGTCCCGGCCAGGTGCGCGGTGTGAGAGGACCTCATCTGGCACAACCTGCACGAGCAAAAGCGTAGTCTTGCAGGACTTTAGGCAAAAGCCGAGCCCAGCACGTCACCTACTGCTTATGCAAGGGCTCAGGCACCCTACCTTGTGGGTTAGCCCGGGCTGTAGGCTAGAGCTGAGCTCAGTTTATGGGTCAGACCCAGCCAAGGCATTGATCTCATGACAGGTGCCATCCCCAAGCTGGACCAGAGGTTCTATCGCTGACTTGCTTTCCTGATCACCTCCTTCAATACCTGACAACGTCCCTCCGCCCGTCTTGACCGCCCACCTGCAGGCGAAGGTCCCAGCCTGATACTGCCCCCTGCTCAGCTCCTGCCGTCTGTGGTGGGAGTCGTGGCGGGCGGTGTGGTGCGCTCATTGGAGACGCTCCTGCGGTGCATCGCGGACTATCCGGAGGGGCCCGAGTTCCAGATCATCAGCGGCCTCTGCCAGCACCTCATCCCCAGCAAGGCCCTGGGCCTGATGCTAATCCACACCCCACCGCGGGAGGCGATGGCCTTCATCAACACGCTCCGCAAGCTCCTGAGGCGCATCCTTCCACTCGCCATGCTGCACGCCGGCCTTGACTCGTCGACCATGTGCCTCATGCTCGCGTGCGCGATCGTCGAGCTGGCGATGGATGCGACCATCGCGGACGAGGCGAGGGCGGAGCCATCCCGGGCGGTGGACGCTTCCACGCAGCGCGCGCCCGTCTTTGTCCTCAGCTACGCCATGCTAACGCTACTGCCGGAGCTGGCGCGCATTGTGCGGTCGATGGTCACCCTCATGCTCATGGAGTCGGTGGCGACCCGCCGGCAGATGATGGGCGCGCCCGGGCGGACCATGGTCGCGGGTGCCGTCGAGGTCTTGACCCGCATGCAGTGGCAGGCAGTCGCGTTCACCAAGCAGCGCTACAACGGCTTCGCGCCCAAGCACCGCCTCGCGTGGGTCACCGGCGTGCACTTCACGACATCGGAGCTGCTCGCAGTGCCCATGCTGGGCTCCTTCCTGGACATCGTCCACCAGCAGGGCGGCCTGCCCGAGGGCTCGCCGGGGTTCCTGCCCAATGTGGGCACGTGCTGCTTGAGCCTGTACGAGATCGTGCCGGAGCTTGTACGGCACCGGGGTGAGGCCGCCCCTGGGCAGGGTGCTGGGCTGGGCGGCAGCAGCGCGGCCGGGGTGTGGAAGCCCGAGGCGCTCCAAGAGGTGGCGCGGGCGCTCCGTGCGCGCGAGCGGGCCCGGAGCAACGAGTTGGCCTCGCTGGCGGAAACCCTGCAGCGGCCGCGGAGCTCATCGTCAGGAGGGGAGGGTGAGTTTACGGAAGTACTCGCAAAGGAGGCTGAGTGCTGGCCGCGCTCAAGGCCGAGGCGCGGGCGCTGCTGCCCACCTGCACCAACCCGCTGTGCGTTGAGCTGGACGGCGACAGCGAGGCGGGGATCCCGCTGCAGCTGTGCGGGCGCTGCAGGCAGGTGTCGTACTGCTGCCGTGACTGCCAGGCGGCGCACTGGAGGACGGGCCACAAGGCGGTGTGCAAGGCGGTGGGCAGCTGAGATAGAGACTAACTAGAGAGGGCCAGTGCTAAGGGGTAGATAGGGCTGCCAGAGCAGGAAGTGGCGCCCGGCTTCTGCTCCTGCCTGGCAGACGCAGCGGTGGGTGGGGTAGAGGTGGCGGCTCAGACACCTGGAAAAGGTGCTGGGATATGGAGCAAGGCCAGTCGTGCCCATGTGTGATAGACATCAACAAACGATGCTGGGATATGCACGCAAAGCGCGCACATGACGAGCCTGCGTGTGGTGGCAGTTAGCTCCAACCGTGCGTGTTCTGGGGGGGTACGAGTGGTGTTTGTCCGTGTTGCTGGCTTGGAATCTTCTCTCGTGAACTGCTTCTCTCTGTGGTGTGGCAAACGCAAGGTGCTGATGCTGCAGAACGCATGATTGCTGAGGCGAGGGCGTGCGTAGAGGTTGGACGTTTCAGTCTTTGTGGCTGTGTCTCTTGGTTTGAACAGGGTTTGAGCAGGTTTGGCCGTCTGAGCTGTATGTGGCTGGAGGTGAAGTAGCGAGGTCAGGTTTGCGCCTCTGCACATGCATGGGCTGGATCTACGACCGTGTACCATTGTCTTTGTACCTGTACCTGTACCTGTTACGTTATGGCACAACATTTTTTGGGGCTCAAGGCAAGTGTGGTTGGTCGAGTTTGTGGATGTGACAGCAAGAGCTTCAATCTTACCTGTTGGGGATGCATCTGCGCAGCGCGCACAGCACGTCCGGAGCGGAGTTGAGCGGAGTCGTGTGTACTGAGGGGTACCGGTACCCGTACGGGTGGCCGTTGGGTAGCCTTCGTGCGTACGGGTGGTGCAGCAGGTGAGTAGAGCTGGACTCAACCCTGTCGTGCATATGGGTGGGCATGCGCTTATAGTTGGCAACCCGGCAACCGTTTGAGGCCTACTCAAGGCGCGTTCAGGTACTGAGTTCGCCAGTGGTGGCTCGTAGAGCTCGTTCTCCGTCTGGCCGGCGCTGGGGGCTCTAAGGGCTTGAGCTGCTGCGGCCAGCAGCCTTATGGGCGCCTGTCTTCCTGGTGGGGTGCTACCGTGGTTGAGCCCACGGTTGGCGGGGCGCAAGGCCCTGCGGGTAAGGCTGCGAAGGCCGTGCACCCCTCTGGGGTCCCTGATTGTAAGCATGAGGATCGCGAAGGCCATGGTGTGTGCTGGTCCGGAATCTCCGGATCGTGGTGCCTGCCTATGAGTTCACATCGCCCCAGCGCCTCTGAGAGTCGCAAGAAAGTGGCCAGAGCCGCCAGTCCGTCCCCAGTGGTTGGCATTCTTGGCAGAGGCATCCCAGGATGCCAGCCCCTTGCTGGATCCAGGATTTGTGAAAGGATTTGCCTGAGACGCCTTCTAGTCACCGTGAGCTGAGTACAGCTGCCGCACCAGACGCAGACGTGCATAGATGGCAGGGGGCAAAGCGCGTCAGGCGTCCGTTACAATGCGTCGGTCAGGTCCATGTCGTCCCTGCTTCACTGTGTGGGGCCGCTGGGTCGGTAGACACAGCTCTGGCCGCAACCCCCAGTTCCCGGAGGAGGCACCCTCCTCGCCCACCAGCAGCCAGGGACCCTGGTGCCGCTCTGTAAGACCCCTCTGCCCAACAAACCCTCCCGGGCAGCGGTGTCCCTTGATAAGCAGTAGCCTGATCTCAGCAGGCAAGAGTACTTGCTGCGTTGCCGTTTGGGCCTGGTACTTGCCCGCCGCAGGGGCCTAGCCTGGCCCTCGCGGGGGCCTGCTCGGGCCTACTACCGGTACTGGCAGGGTGGCCTGCTAGGGGGCCCCCAGAGGGAGGTCCGAGTACAGCCACGCGGGCGCCCGCGCCGCCATTGCCGCCGCCGCCTCCCGGCTGGGCAGCCCCATGGCCGCCTGCGGGGGGAGTGGGCGGGTGGACGAGGCAGGACGGGTGGGTGGGTGAACACGACGCGGAACATCCAGCCTAACGGAACGTGCGCTCTGCGCCCTGAACCAAAAGCGCACCTCCTTCACTCCTTGGCGTCCTTGCCCCTGCCGCCCCGCACCAAGACCATGCCCCGAGCGGGCGTGCCCTTGCGTTGAGGCACCTGGGAACCCGCTCAACCAGAGGGCCTCCCTGGTGCGTGCTCGCCCGTTGACTTGCAGCACCGCCCCCCACCAGTGCGCTCTCACCCATGCCAATGGTAACGAGCCCCCGCTGATTGCCAAATCAAGGCACACCCCCGACCCGCAACAACCCTCCGCCCCCACCTGCAGCCCCTCGATCCGGCGGTCCAGAGTGGGCCCGTCCAGCAGCAGCAGGCCCGGCCGGCCCGTGGCCAGGCCCAGGGCCGCGGGCCCAGGCAGGCCCAGCGCCGAGGCCAGGCCCCGCAGCCGGGCGGCGAGGACCTGGCACCGAGGGGTCAGGCGCAGGGCGGTTATCCAAATGGTCAGAGCGGGTCGTGAGGGGAGGATGGGCGGTGTTGGGAAGCAACAGGTGAGGGTGGGCGGTGTTGGGAAGCCCCGTCCGGAAGCTTCAGCCCCAGCGCCCTACGCCATGAGATCAGCGTTACGCTCGGCGGCTGAGTCGTGTCCCATGACACCGGCTTTCACGAGCAGCCTATGACACCCCGACCCGGGGTCTCCAGCCAGGTGCGGAGCCCACGCAACCCGCAGCTCCCCCCCAGCGACCCGGACCGCAGCCCCCGAAACCCATGAGGGTCCCTTTCAGCGACCCGGCCGGCAGGGCCCACACCCGAGATCCCTCTCCCAACGACCCGGCCCGCAGCCCCCAGCCCCCGGCACCGGCACCCCCACCTGCGGGTCCTGCGCCCCCAGCCCCCAGCAGCACCGCCCACCTGCGGGTCCTGCGCCAGCAGCTGCGGCTGTGTGGTGAGCATGTCCTCCAGCCTCGCCTCCACCTCCTCCACAGCCACAGCCCCCGCCCCCGCCTGGCCGCCGGCCGCCTCGGCCCTCGCCCCCTCCTCGCCGCCACCGGCTGCGGCAGATGGTGATGGCGCCTCCGCCTCCGCCAGGGCTGCTGCCGCCTCCGCCGGCGCCGGCGCCGCCTCCGCCAGCGCTGCCGCCGCCTCCGCCAGCCAGGCCCCCAGCTGGTGCACCCCCAGGCGGGCGCCCAGGCGGGAGCGCAGGGCTTGGGCGGGGGAGTCGGGGGAGGGGGCGGGCAGGCGGGCCACGAACTGGGCGGGGAAGGGAGTGGAGGCAAGGCGGGGTGAAGGCGGGGTCAGAGGTGGAGGGGGTGAGGTGTGGCGTCGGTACGGCCACTGACGCCGTGCCCCCACAGTGGTTGTGGGCGACGTCCCTCACCGCGTTGCGCCCCTCCTGTCCTCGCTTTTCTTGAACCCTCACAGCCCAGATGGCCCCTGTGTCAAACGGTAGCCCTTCTGCAGAGTCCAACACCGCGAGTCCCAGCCCCCCCACCCGCCCTCGCTCATGCCCATTCCGCCCTTGCCTGGATCAGCTGCCCCGCCAGCGCCTGGTGCCGCTGAGCCCGGGCCGCGGGGGGCGACAGCGCCGGGGCCTGCCCCCAGGCGCCCGCGGGCCCCGGACCCGGCAGGGAGTCGTGGGAGGCGTGCAGGAAGGCGGCAGAGCCCAGGGGGGGCGAGGGGGAGAGCGCGGGCGGCAGGCGGGGCCGTCGCGGCGGGCGCGAGGGGCGCACGCGGGACGGCATGTCCCGCTCGGGCCCCGCTGGTGTGCTACTAGACCCCGGCCCGGGCCCCGCCTCGTCGTCAGCAGCGTCGGAGGGAGGTCCGAGCGGGGGCTCTGTGCCAGCCCTTGCGCGCGGTCGGCAGCGGCGATGGACAGGAGCGGCAGCGAAGGAAGCGTGCGTTTGACGTGTTCGCGCCCCAGTTCCACATGGCTGGCTCAGCGATAGCCTGAAAGCCATCTCGCTAGGTCGCTAGGGCCAGAACGGCTTGGCAGGGCAAATGGCCGCAAGCGAATTGCGGGGCAGGGTTGGGCAGAGTGGTGATGAGCGGAGAGGGAGAGTCGATATATAACTTTAGTCGTGCTGAAGCAAATTATGTGGCGCTGTGCTCGCGAGCAGACCTGCGATGGACGTGCCGCATGGAACAGATAATCGGACGTCGCGCCGCAACTACACATTTGCAGCCGGCAATCCGAGGTTTTTATGAAATGTCGGCAGAGAGTAAGGAGGGGGGCATCGGAAACGGGGAGGGACTGTTGGGGGTGGAGGGGGCTGCGGAAGCGGGTGCCGGCACGTGCGGCACGCAACACCCCCGGAGGTCCTCGGAGTGAACCCTCTTCTGCACAGCAACGCTATTGTATAGCTTGAATTTGGTGACAGTCATAGCCCACGCTTCAGCGTCCTCCATACTCAGCCTGTCGCCACGGAAGGGGAAGCAACTTTGGCCTTGTGCACCACAAACGGCAAACTTCTCCACAATTCGACTGTACCAGAGCCTATAAGATGCTCGGTCGCTTAGCTTCAGGCCCGGAGCTGCGCGGCTTGGCCAGCCGCCGCAGCGACATGGGAATGCCCAAGCCACAGGTCAGCTCGGCACCTGGGCACTCTGTTGCAACTGCAACTGCATAACAACGATACACAAACTGCAGCTCGCATCTCGCCCACGTCCACGGTCGTCTTCACGCCTGCAACGACCTCCCGTGGCTGGCTTTCTTCCTACCGCAATTCTCGCTGCCGCGCTGCCTTGCCGCCCTTTCCCGCAGGCCCGCTTGGTGGTGGTATGCATGGGCCGCAACGACGGCGCGTCGGGCAAGAAGCGCCGCAGCTCGCGGAGCGGCCCGCGTCGCCAGCAGCTCGAAGGCCCGGACTCGGACGCTGGGCTGTGGTATGACGCCGACCGTTCCTCTCCCGCGCCCTCCCAGCCCGGCCCCGGCCCCAGCTACGCCCGGGGCCCCGCCTCGCCGCCTGGCTACGGGCCCTCGGGCGCCCGCGCTGGCGGCACCGGCAGCAGCAACAGCAGTGGCGCCTGGGAACGCGCCAGCAGCCAGGTGCCCAGCCGCGGCGGCGGCAGGGACACGCGCGGCAACGCCACCGGCGGCCGGCGGCGGCGGGGGTACGACAACGACGACGATGAGGAGGGGGAGGACACGCGGGGGTGGTGGGAGCGGCCGGAGGAGCGGAACCTGCAGGTGGGGGGGCGGGGGGGGGCTGGCACGGTGGGGCCGGGGGGGCTTTAGATTGGCCGCGGATGGCGAGGCGGGTACCGCTGCCAGGCCGTGAGAAGTGGGCTGCCGAACCGGAGTGGACTGCGCCTGCGCGGGCAAAGCGGGTTGTGCTATCGAAGCGCGTCTATACCCCTGAACCCTTGTGCCTCGACCGTGCACCGGCACCGGCACCTCGACCTCTGCCCGGCCCTCCCCTCCCCCCCTTTCCGCCCAGGCCTTTGCTGCCCCCCCGCTGGCGCACTGGCAGGAGAAGCGCCTGGCCCTGGCCTTTGCCGCGGGCAAGCGCAAGCAGGGCGTGCAGGTGGGGTGGGGGTGGGGGGCGGACGAGGCAGGGCAGGGGCAGGGGGTGGGGGGGTAGGGGAGGGGGAGGGGGAGGGAGAGGGAGCACAAGCAGCAAGCGCAAGCAGGGCGTGCAGGTGTCTCTGGGACACCCGGGGGGGGGGGGGGGAAGGGTGAGGCGTGGCATGGTCTGACCAGGTGGGCCCAGGATGCATGGGCAGGGGGACCGAAGCTGCCGACCTGCCCACCGCCTCCCCATCATCCCCAACCCCTAACCCATACTCCACTTTCTAACGGTCCCCTCCCCCCCACACACAGGCCCTGGCCGCGGAGCTGGATCTGGATCGCTCCCAGGTGCTGGCCTGGTTCAAGGAGTTTGCGCTGAGGCCGCAGAGGTGGGCACGTGGGGGGCAGGGGGGGGGGTCGGACAGGCGGATGGGGGCTGAGGGGTGTGTAGGGGCATAGTGTGTGTAGGGGGAGTACTCGGGGGCAAGCGGAAAGGCGTATGGGGTTGCGGGGTGCAATATGGAAGGTATGGTGGGGGGTGTTGTTTGGGGGGATGGCGGATGCGGCAAGAGAGAGGTGGGGCGACGTGGTGGAGGGTGAGAGCGAGGATGGTGATGGGGAAGGAGATGGGAGGAAGGCTCAGAGGGTAGGGTAAGGTGGACGGTCAAGGGGGGAGGTGGAGGCCACGGGTACGAGGCCGAAGACGCGGGAGGTCGCCCTTCTGGGGAACGGGGAGGCTGTGCGTGATCAGGCCAGGCATGCGGGGGGCCGGAGGATGCACTCCGCCTCCTCCCCTCCCGGCGGTATGTACCTGTCCATGCAAGGAATCCCTGGCGTCGGCGCGATCCCGCTCAGCAACAAACATCCTCCCCTCCCTCTCCCTCCACTACACTCCACTTGCCCTCAACACAGCGAGCGAGACGCCCTCACCGGCTCTGCCGCCGCGGAAGCGGAGGTGCGGCGGAGGGAGGACGCGGCGCGGGAGGCGGCGGAGGCCGCCACGGGTCAGGCGGCGCGCGAGGCCAAGGCGGCGGCGGCGGCGCGGGAGCAGGGCGTGGCGGGGCGGGCGGGGCCGGGGGAATCCAGCGGGTTCGTGCCGTACTACGGTGAGTCACGGCGGGGGTAGAGGGGAGGGGGGCTGGGGGCGGGGGTGATGGGGTGCTGTTTGGCCTGCAGACCCGGTGTGGGGGCAAAGAGGGGAGGGGGAAAGTGTCGGGAAAGAGAGCGGGGGACAGAGGAAGGGAGCGATGGGGCTCAGCGCAGCCTGTCACTGTCGTTACGGGGTGGTGGGGCTCTGGGGGAGGGGGGCGGCACCCGCTGGCCCCGGCCTCAGGCCCTGGGCCCCAGATAGTTAATACGGGTACTACGGTACTACGGTACTACGGTACTACGGTACTACGATAGGTAATACGGGTACTACGGTACTATGGTACTACGGTACTACGATAGGTAATACGGGTACCGTGCCGGCAGCAGGAGGCCCAGGCTCTCGCCCCGTTCCCCCCCCTGCACCCAACATGCGGTCCTGCCCTTCTCTTCCCTTCCCTTACCTCATCCCTGCGTGGCACAGTCCGCAAGCAGCTGGGTGGCGCTGACACCACCCCCGGCAAGCGCATCAGCGGTGAGGCAGGAGCAGGGCAGGGGCGGGGCGGGCCGGCCCCAGGGGATAGGGTCGTGGGATGGGGTGCTGACGGCAGCGTATGGCTTTAGGGCCGCGGCCAGGACATGGCGGCCCAACCCAGCCGGGGAGCCCTGTGTGGTGATTCAACCGCACACCGTCTAACAACACACTGTTGCGTGCGCCACCGCCCAGGCGAGGCACTGCGCACCCTGGAGGCGGTGTATCAACGCACGTGCCACCCGGCAAAGCACACCTTGTAACCCCCCTTTACCCCTCCGCCCCCCTCACCTCTCCCCAGGCGAGGCGATGCGCACCCTGGAGGCGGTGTACGACCGCACGCCCTTCCCCCCTCAGGACGTGATGAGGTGGGGCCAGGGCGGGGGGCCGGTGCGCTGCTGCATGCCTGGAGCTGAGGCTGGGGCTTGCTGCTGGGATGCGGCGGAGGCCTGGTTTTCACCCTCCTCCACCCTTGGATGCCCCTTCCTTGTTCCACCTACACGCCCTCTCCCACCTCCACCCCACCCCCTCCCACCCCCTCCCACCCCCTCCCACCCCCTCCCACCCCCTCCCACCCCCTCCCACCCCCTCCCACCCCCTCCCACCCTTCCCCCCCAGGGGCCTGCAGGAGCTGCACCGCCTGCCCAAGGAGACGGTCACCGAGTGGTTCGCCGCGCGCCGCTCCGCCGACGGCCTGGCCTCGAGCACGCAGAAGCGCACGTCCCGGCAGAGCCTGCGGGAGAAGGACCGGGACCTGTCGGTGAGGGGGGGGGGCAGAGAGGGGGGGGGAGTGGGGGAGAGGGGAGAAGGGGAGGAGGGCAGGGAGGGGTCAGGGGGCGGGAGAAGGACCGGGACCTGTCGGTGAGGAGTGGGGGGGGGGCAGAGAGGGGGGGGGAATGATGAGGAGTGGGGGAGAGGGGAGAAGGGGAGGAGGGCAGGGAGGGGTCAGGGGGCGGGGGAGAAGGACCGGGACCTGTCGGTGAGGAGGGGGGGGGCAGAGAGGGGGAGGGAATGATGAGGAGGGGGGGAGAGGGGAGAAGGGGAGGAGGGCAGGGAGGGGTCAGGGGGCGGGGGAGAAGGACCGGGACCTGTCGGTGAGGAGGGGGGGGGGGGCAGATGGCAAGGGGGGGTTGAGGAGGGGGGGGACTAAGGGCAGGGAGGGACGGGGGGATGGAGTTCCTGTCGGTGATGATTCAGAACCGAAGCGGGGAGGTCATTGAAGACAAGGGCCCCGGCGCCTGCATGTGCAGCACTTCGTGTAGACGGGAGACCAGGGGATAGCCGAGGACCGCACCCAGTTTCCACAGCCTCCATGTCACCCTTCCCCGTCCCCGATCCCCATCCTCAGGGTGCCTTTGACCGGCCCGAGGATGACCCCCGCTCCTCCCGCTCCGCCTCCTCCTCGGCCTCCTCCTCCTCGGCCGCCCCGGCCCCCGGCGGCAAGGAGTCCGGGGCGCAGGGCGGGCTGCTGGCGTCGCTGGGAGGCGCGGCGGCACAGCAGCCGCAGCAGCCGCCGGAGCCCACGGTGAGCCGGGCGGGGCCCAGGCGGGCCCGGGGCGGGGTCCAGGCAGGCCCAACTGCAGTCCCAAAGGGGATCAGGGCCTCGTTGTAGAGGGCTCGGTTGGAGCGGTCCGCCTGACGGCTCCAGGGCAGGAGGGGAACCCCTTTTCAGCGGGGGCTTGACGGGCTGGCAGAAGGGCCCGACCTCAGTAACCCCAACCAACGCCAACCGCCGCATCCCACCCATCCGCAGATCATCCCCCTGAACGCCCGTGAGATGGCGGCGCTGCGCTCCTCGCTGCCCTCCCCCAACAAGATCAAGGGGCGTGCCATGGCCGAGAAGATGGGCATCACGTCAGGTGCGGGAGTGCCAGTGTGGGGTGTGGTCGGGGTCACGAAGGAGGGACATGGGAGCGCCTACCGGTTTTTTGCAGGGTATGCCAAGGGCGGGCTATGGAGCTTGCGGGGACGTATACTTCTGTTCGGCTCACCCTTCGCCCATCCCTCCCTCCCCCCACCAGACGCGGACGGATCCCGGATCCAGGTCGGTACGGTGCAGTACGTACTGCAGGCGCCCACCGGAGGGGCGGCGGCGGGCGCAGAGGCGGGCGGCAAGGTGCGGTCTTCCTGGCGCTACAGGGCGGCGACGGCGGGCGCGGGGGCGGGCGGCGCGGCGGCGGGCGGACTGCGGCTGCGCGGGCGGTCGCGCAAGAGCGCGGGGGCGGGGGCGGGGAAAGGAGAGAGCGATGGCGAGCAGGAGTGAGAGGCCGTGGGGGTGGTGAGGAGTGTCGACGTCTCTGCATGCAAGCCGTGGGGCTGTGTCTTTGGGCGATGGGGATTGGGGCGGGACAGCGATGGCGAGCAGGAGTAAGGGGGTGGGGTGGTGGGGATCGCCTGCAGGTTTACGGGGGGTAGCGAGGTGTTTGGGTGGCGGTGGCGGTTGAAGAGGACTGACCACAGGGCACATAGCGCTGGGCGGTTCAGGGCGGTCGAAGGTGTCCCTCTGGTGGACGGTGGGTTGAGCTTTTGGCCCCTGACTGGAGCAACGGGTGGGGTTCAGGACCACTGAGCAGGCGTTGATGTGGGTGACAGGGCTCGGAGGGCGTGTTGCTCGCCGCCCTGTTTTTGGCGATGCGCGATGGCGAGCAGTCAGTGTGACTGCGTGGGGACGAGGCGGTGGCTGTCCAGGTGGGCTGGTCGAAATGAGGTTGTTTGAGGTGGGCTGACCTTTGGCCTTGGCCTGCCTTGGTGACTCCAACTGGACAACAGCATGGCTACCGCCCCCGGCAGAATGCAGAGGCATGCTCGGACGAGACAGTATTGGTATGTTTCGGCAAAGCGAGGCACTCGATTGCCCCTGGGTGTGCAGGGCGCTTGTGGGCCGGTGATCATGCCACTGTTGTGCTTATTTGTCATGTCCCGGCAGCCTCCTGCGCCCAGCACAAGCAAATGCAACGCCCCAGGAATGATCACGCTTCCCAGGAATGACCGCCCCGTTCCCAGGAATGGCTACCGCATCACCCTGTTCCCAGGAACTTGCCCTGTATTCCCAGGAAGGCCCCACAGGTTCCAGGGAATGGCCTCCCTGTTCCAGGGACATGGCCCCCCCTCCCGAAGCGGGGGCTCTGCGGTTGTTAGTTGCTGGACCTTACACCGCCTGCTCCCAACTTGCTGTTCGTTTCAAGCCTGCTGCACAAGGTGGAAGGTGGCTCAGCGGGTGCAGGACTGCAGGTGCATGGGCGAGGGGGGGGGACGCTGCTGGCGCGTGCCCCGTGCGCGGCGTGCCGACGTGCCATTCCAGCCCGCACGGGTGGTGATTGGCGTGTGGGAAATGCGCCGCCACCCGGAATGGCGCCCTCCCTAGCTGTTAACGGGAATGGCCCCCAAAAGCCGACTGCACGAGGTACCGTTCCAGGCTCTGATGGGGCTTCAGTAGCCAGAGACGCAGTCCACCCACACACAAGTTACACAGTCATAGCAACATGTGATTGCATGACCCTGATGACCCTGACATCAATCCTCGGACGCACACCTTCTCTGCCAGCCTCAGTTCAGCTGCAACGCATGGCTGCAGCACATCCAGACTGCTCGCAACGGGTTCACAGCCCTGCTCGCCCCCTGCGCACAAACACGTGCCATGCAAGCAGCCACACGCGCCCAATGAGCCCCCATGTCCTACCACCTCCATCCGCCCGGGCTTGCCGACCCCAATGCACCCGAGCTGCCTAGCGCCGTGCCACACTTGCGACCGACCCCCCCTCGCTATACTGCGGTTCTCTTCCATCCGAGCGCCCACTCGCACACACCAGGCTCACACGAGCAGCCCTTCACACACACCCCTTCACCGTCCCCCCTGCGGGGACAAACCTCCACACGTCCGCCGACCTGCCCGCATGCCCACCCCCCCACCAGCGAGCCTAGCATGACAGGGCCTGGCTTGAATGTAGATGCCCTGCCAACGCCAATCCCGGCCACAACCACCAACGACCAACCGCCAACGACCAGCCGCCATCGGCACGTACCGGCGCAAGCTGTAGTTCTCCCCGAGGCCGCCGCTTCCAGTCATGCACTGCCCCCATTCCCCCGCCCGCCTGCTTTGATCATTGGTAGTAACACCTCCGCCTGCCGGGGCTTCGTTCCCCCGAGCCCAGAGCTGACCGCACCCCCCTTCTTTGTCCAGTGGCCCCCGCCCCCTGGCTGACCCCATCCTCGTGCCCATCCTCCCTTGCTCTGTAAAATCCCGACCCTCCACACACACCTCCCACAGCCGAACAGCTGCCAGCCCACCTGCTGTCTGCTCTTTCTCCCACCATGGCAGGTCCCGGATGCCGCAAGCTCCCAGCTACTTCCCGGCGTTTGCCTTGGCCCCCTCCCCCTGGCTGCCGCTGCTGCCTCCGCCGCCGCTGTCTCCGCTTCCGCCGCTGCCCCCCTCGGCCTGCCCCTCCTTGGCCAGGGCCAGCAGGGCCGCCAGCACCGCGTCGTAGGCGGCAAAGGTGATGGCGGCGGAGGGGGCGGCCTGGGCGGCAAGGAGGGAAGGGGGCGGGGGGGGGGCAAATGAGGGAGAGGAGAGAGGTCGGGCTGGGTTTGGCAGGGCTCATCAGTGGACGCCCCTGGTGTTCACTCGGCCAAGGGCTCGCTGCGTGGCGGGTACACGGGCTCCTGCCCACCATCCGACACGAACACACACCCGCCCCCGCCTCCCAAACCCCCCTCCGCCCCCCACCCCCCTTGCCCCACCTTGGTGTTGGAAGGGAGGCTGCCCTTCCACAGCCCCGCCCCACACCCTCCGACACGAACGCACCCGTCCCCACCCCCGCACCCTGCCCCCCACCTTGGCGATGGAGGGGATGCTGCCCTTCCACAGCCCCGCCACCCCCTCGGTGCGGGCGATGTGCACCAGCGAGGCCCCCAGCGAGCGGAGCGCGAAGCCCGCCTCCACGCGGGCGCCGTACCTGGCGGGAGGAGGAGCGCGGGAGCGGGGAGGGGCTCAAGCAAGGGCGGCGGCCTTAGGGGCAGAAGGTAGCACAGGTCGTAGCTCGCGCGATTCGCTCGTGGCAGAAGCCATCCACTGCTGCCCAGCTGCAGGGTCGGCTCCTGTGTCGCCTGTCCTGTTTATTGAGGTCCTCTCGTTGTCGCCCTTCCCGCCCCGTGTCTCTGCGCCGCTCACGCCCTCCCGTCTCCCTTGCACCATTCCACCCGCATACACCGACCAAACCCCTCAGCTAAAACCGCTCTTCACCCCCCAGCCGTTCAGTGCTCCATGTATCCTACCCTGTTACTTCACGTCTTACGACTGACTGAGGATTCACCGCAGGATTCGCTGCAGCCCTGCCACCTGGTACCGCTTTTCGCTTCTATCGATCCCAACCTGGGTGAGACTCCCTAGCTACTACAAGAGGAAGCTGAAGCTACTTAGCTCTAGCTACTCCGTTACTAGAATTCAGCCCTGGGCTCACCGCAGGCTCCGCTGCAGCCCCGCCACCTGGTACCGCTTCTTGGCCACATCCAGGGGGTGCGTGGCCAGCTTGGCCACCAGACCCGCCACCAGGCCGCACGCAAACGCCTGCAGCCGGCTCGCCTGCACCCCCTCCGCAGACCGCGCCGCCGCCTCCGCCTCCGCCTCCGCCGCGGCCGCTCTCCGCTGCGTCCTGCTGCTGCTGCCCCCGTTGGCCCCGCGGCCGCTGGGACCGCTTGCGGACGCTTCGGGGTCGAGGTCGCGGTCGTGGTTGCGTGCCCCCGGCTTGGGGCCTCCGCGTGTTTTCCGGCGGCCGCTGGTGCTGCCGCCGGCCTCCGCCGCCTCCTCCTCGGCCGCCTCCGCCGCGGCATCGTCCCGCTCTGCAGCCTCCAAGTCGGCCCGCGCTCGCCTGCCGGATGTGGGGCAGGACCGCTTGGAGATGCTAGAGGCTAGATGTGCGTGTGCGAGAAGGTGATACAGACAAAGCTCGCGTCCGTGGAGTCGCCGCCGTCTGATGCCCCTACCTGGCTCGTGCCTCGTTGCAGGCAGCGTTCAGAGCGTCGTACAGCCCAAACTGACGAAGGGCGTGAGGGGGGCGGGTGTGGGTGGGAGTGAGACGGTTGCCTTGTGTCCAACCCGCTCCCCTTCCCACCGCCCACGGCAATGCCCTGCTCTGCCCCGCTCTTTCCCGTGGGCCCGCCAGCTGTGACTCATGTCATCAGAGCCTGCTGTGAGACTACTTGCGCTACGCACGTCCCGTACACCCGTGGGTACGGGAAAGTACCTGCAGGGCCGCGTACGGCATGATCTCCAGGATCGTAACGCCCATGCCGCTGTACAGCCCCGCGGGGCCCCGCTGCGACACGATGCCCTTGGCGGCCGCCCACATGTTGGGATAGACCTGTGTTGGAGGGGGAGGCCGCCAACAAGGTTTCACAGCGTCAGGGATGTAAGGTTGGTTCGCATACGTACCAGAATGTTTCCGGCACCCTTCTCCCGCCCTCCCGCACATCTCCCCTCGACCTTTCCTCCCCCTCCCCTTACCTTAGGCTCCCCCTGCGCTGCCAGGGTGGTGCGCAGCAGGTCAAAGGGGTAGGAGGCCAGCGTGGCAGCCGCCCCCGCCAGCGCCCCGCTGGCCAGGGAGACGACGGGGGAGAGGCCGGGGTTGGCTGGGGGCGCAGGGAAGGGAGGCGGGCAGGGGGTTAGCGGTGGAGTGAGGGCGGGCAGGGCGAGGTCTTCCGCCCACCGCCACGCCGCGCCACCGGGCTCACGAGGTGATGCTCGGGGCAGTGACTGAACCCGTGAGGCCCATGGCCTGCGTCCCTGCAAGGTTGGCCCCTGCAGAGGGAGCCTCCACCTGCTCCGAAACACTGTGTAACCCCCCCACCCCCCCCCACCCCACCCCCCCTGCACCGTCCTGCCCCCCCCCCCCCCGCGCGCCCCTTCTGAAGGGGTGGAGGCCTCACCCGTAAGGCCCCACGCTGCGGCCGTCTGTCGGACCTGCTGCAGTGCCACAAACTGTACGGCAGTGTACGGCACCGTCAGCAGCAGGCCCGGCACCGTGCCGCGCCACAGGCCCTGGGGGTGGGGGAGGAAGGGGGGCACGGTTGGTGCGTGGGCAAGGGGTGCCGGGGGCCGCTTGCGTGTCAAAGGCGCTTGGGGTGGGGCTCGGGCAGCCTTGCGGTGGGGAAGGCTCTTGAATGGTTGACTTCCTCTCGTATCCTTTGAACTTGAAGCTGGCACTCCGGTGCCCTCCAGAGTCCAGACCTGTCACCTGCCCCAACGTGCACCGTGGAGCGTTGCATGACTGGGTTTGCTAGGCTGTTCACCTGCCATTGCCCCGGCCCAGACCCAGACGACCAGCCCTTCCCTGACTTTTCCTCTTCGTCCGACCCAGGACGGAGCCGCCCTGACTTGCAGGGCAGCGCCAGCCCACCTAACCACCGCCCTTCCCCCTTCCCCCTACTTCGATCGCTGCCTCCGCTCTTCCCTTCTCCGTCCTGCCCCTGCCGTCCAGCCCATTCCCTAACCTGCCACGCTCTGCCCGCCCCACTGCGCGCAGCTTCGGGGAGCTCCCCCGCGTGACGCACCTGGATGCCCTCCTCGCGCACGATGGTGGTCAACGCCTGCCCAAAGCCCGTGTACTTGGAGCGACGAAGCCCCTCGCGCTGCGCCTGCGCCTGAGCGCCCGCGATCGGCTCCAGCTGCACCTGGAACCTAATCTTGACCACGTCTAGCGGGCCCGTCAGGAAGCGAGCGATGGCGCCCGCGATGGCGCCGGCCGAAGCGTCGATCACCATTCTCCCCTTTCCTTTAGCTGCCTTGCCGTCATCTTGGGCTACGTGCACCATCGCGCCGGCCTGCCGCAGTCCGGAGAGGCCTGCGCGCCGCCTTGTAGCCGGAACCCGCCTACCACGCCTAGGTGTTGCTTATGCCCCCAAGCTTTCTGGGGTATTCAAGGCTCCATAAGTGATCGCTGCGAGCGTTAGGGCATGGTGCCGAAAGTTCTAGGGTCCAAGACAGACGGGACGCGCGAGTGCCAGGTTTGGGCCTTCCTATACGTGAGGGTGAGGGGTTTTCTCAAGGAGAATAGCGGGGGGAATGGAGGTGGACTGGAGAGAGCGGCAAAGATAGGTGGTTGGCAGGGCCATGCCAAACCCTGGCCGCGAAAGCGGGCAGAGCTGCGCGACAAGGCGATTACTCAACAACGTCTAGCCTTCCATAGCTTTGATCAGTCTGGTAGCTCCGTTGTGCTGCTCGCGCCAGTTTGCAGAGCTGCATTTGCTGCTGCTGAGCGTTCGACGCCCACAACTACCCCTGCATGCTGTGGCTACCAAGCTAGACATCTAATAAGCCCCAGATCATCGCAGCATTGTACTCGTGGCAGCCGCAAGCCACTTGTGGAGGGCATCCCTGGTCGCGCCGCTGCGAGCGCCCGCCGTAATGCAGGCGTCTATGAGGTTACTCGGCCGTAGCGGTAAGCACCAGGCCTGTGTGTGCGGTTGGAGGGACACCAGCGGGCGTGGGCCATCCACGTATCCATCCTCCCTCCCGCCCCCAGGCCCCGTGGCCGCCTCCGCCGCCGGCCCCGCCTCTGCGGGGCCCCGGCCGGTCCCCTACCTGGCAAACCTGAGCCTCGCCCCCACCTCCACCGCCTCCGCTCCCTCCGTCGCGTGCGCCGGACTGGCCTCAATCCACTCGAGCGGGCTGGCGGGGCCCGAGGGACCCCTCGCCGCCGCCTCCGCCCCCGCCCGCAGGGCGCCGCTGCGGCCCCTGCGGGCCCCCGCGGCCCGACCCTGCCCCCCTCTGGCCTCAGTAAATGGCCAGGTGAGGGCACGTGTGTATGCAATCACGTGGGAGTATGTGCTTGGGGTTGAGGGGAGGTGAGAACAGCAGGGTCTGTGTGTGTCCTGACTTCATTCCGTGCCCTGAGCCTGCCAGGAGCACTTCGGTTTGTAGGATGAGAATGGCGGGCACGTGTTATGTATGTAGTGCAGTCGTGTGGAAACCGGCCAAGAACACTTTGGCGTGTTGTTGGGGGCAGTGCGTGGCAGCGGGGTGTGGGGGGCTGGGGGGCTGGCTCGAGGTGGGAGGTGGAGGTGGAAGGGGCAGGGCTGTCTACCACCCGTCCTGAAGGCCGTGGGAAGGCGGGGCTTCTGTGGGCGGGCGCAGGGGGGACCAGGGGCGGGGAGTGACCCACGTCTCAGCCGATCCAGGGCACGGCAAGGTCAGGCCGGGCCAGGGTGGACCCGCATGGCGGCATTCGCGGCGGCAGCGGCAGCGGTGGTGCGGGCACCCACACCGAGGACGCTGCAGCCGGGGGGGAGGGGGGGAGGGGGCGGTCGCTGCCTCCCAACGCCATGCCGTCCAGCCTGGGTGCGGGTTTCCACACGGAGGGGGCTGCCGCGCTGCATGGGGCTCCAGTCACGGGTTGCATCGCTGCATGGGGCCTGAATAGCACGGGTTTGGCGCAGCCCACGAACGCCTGCTTACGCGGTTTTCACGATCACTTCGCATGATCGGGGTACCTCCGGGGATCTCTGTGATTCCACCTGTGGCCCCACCCCACTTCCCTCCCTTCCCTCCCTTCCTCCCGTCCCGCACTCACCCGGCAGGTGGGCCCTCCCCCGCCGCGCAAGGCCGGGGCGCGCCCGGGCGGCGAGGGCGCTGCGGTGGCGGTGGCCCCCCCCGCTGAGGCGGAGGAGGAGGGGGGGCTGGAGGAGCTGGACGAGGAGGCGGGGCAGCAGCTGGTGAGGGCTGGGGGGGGGGGCGGGAAGGAGGCACTTGGGTCGGGGGAGAGCGGAGGTAAGGGGCGGGGGGTAGGAAGGGGGAGGGGATGCAGGGGGAGGAGCTTGGTGAGGGGTAGGGAACGGCAGGGAAGGAGGAAGGCGGGTGGGCTGTATGCCAGGGCTGCACGGGGCAAAGAAGTGGCAACGCCTGTCGTCGGCATCAGCCACGCTCTCGGCCCACCCCCCCACACACAACCCCCCCCTCAACCCCCCTCCCCTCAGGCCCCCTACATGGATGCCGTGGTCAAGGTGTACTGCATGTGAGGGGGGGGGAGGAAGGGGGGGGTCAGGGGGGGCTTGGTTGATGACATGGGATGGGCACGTGAGGGCGGTGAGGTGGATATGGCGCCTGCAGGGTGACGGGGAGGGCGGGAGAGGGTACTAGTGGGGAAGGGGAAGAACGTGGTGCGGGAGAGAGGGTTGCATGGGGGCCGGCAGGTCCCAACCAGGGCGGCAAGGGACGCTGAGGGTGATGGGGATGCGTGCAGCGCCGTTGGGCGGTGTGCGAGGCAGAGGGGGATGGGCCCCACCCCCGCCGCCACTCTGCCCGATGCCCCTTTCCTTGTCCATCGCCCCCCTCCTTTCCCCCCGCCCCTTGCCCCGCCCCCCCCCCTCCCATCGTTTCCCGCTTGAATTATCTCCCCGCCTCCCCCCCTTCCATCCCCAAAGGCACACGGAGCCCAACTTCTCCCTCCTGCCCATTGGGGGCAGTGCCGGTCATTCCCCTGCTGCCACTCCCCTTGCCCCCCCCCCTCCCCCTCCCCCCCCCCCCTCTAAAGGCACACGGAGCCCAACTTCTCCCTCCCCTGGCAGCGCAAGCGCCAGACGTCCTCCTCCTCCTCCGGCTTCGTGGTGTCGCACGGGGGGCGGCAGTGGCTGCTGACTAATGCCCACTCGGTGGACTACCACACACAGGCAAGGGGGGGGAGAGGGGGGAGGGGGGAGGGGGGGAGGGGGGAAAGGGGGGAGGGGGGGCGGAAGGGCAGCTTGGGGCAAGGACCCTGTGGCCCAGATGGAACGGAAGGCGTGCCCTTGCGGTACGACCTGCGGTTGCCGCCCCTCCCAGCCGCCACCCCAACCGCCAACTGCCAACCGCCAACCGCCAACCGCAGGTCAAGGTCAAGCGGCGCGGCGACGACCGTAAGTTCCTGGCCAAGGTCATCAGTGTGGGGGTGGACTGCGACATAGCGGCGCTGCAGGTGGGGGGGGAGGGGGGCGGGAGGGGTCCATTGGGGGGGGGATGAAGGTGGATGGGCTTCGATGGGTGTGCCGGACCGCGTTGGGGGCGAGAGGGGAAGATTCCCGAGGAATTATTTCCCAACGACCGTATCTAACCCCCCCCCCCCCTCAGGTCGATGACCCGGACTTCTGGGCCCCCGGGGGACCGGACGCGCCGCCCCCGCCCGTGCTCGCTCTGGGCCCTCTGCCCCGCCTCCAGGTGGGGGGGATGGGGGCGAACAAGTGGAGGGTCGTGAGGGTGTGGAGGGGAGGTTTTTGCGTGGGGGCCACCCTGCACCCGCCTTTCATGTCATCCTCCTTGGATTCTGGGGAACAGCCCCGCACCCGTACTCGCCTTGCATGCCTTTCATCCTCATGATCCTCGTTTTGGGTTCAGCCTTGCGCCCTCCGGCCTTTCTTGTCTCTTTCCCTGAACCCTCTCCCCCTCCCCCTTGCCTCCTCCCCCCCCCCCTGTCAGGACGGGGTGGCTGTGGTGGGGTACCCGGTGGGGGGCGACACCATCAGCGTTACGGCGGGGGTGGTGAGCCGCATCGAGGTCACCGACTACAGCCACGTGAGGGGGGGGGGGGGCGAGGGGAGGGGGGGGAGGCAAGAGGGCAGGACAGGGGGGGGGTCAGCCGCATCGAGGTCACCGACTACAGCCACGTGAGGGGGGGGGGAGGGGGGAGCGGGGGGCAAGGGAGGTGGGGCTAAGAAAGGGGGGAGAGGTGCGGGGGCATGGACGTCAGGGCAGGCAGATGAATGGAGGGGCGAGTCCACACATGACAGCAGAGGCCGGCGGATATCGGATCCCAGCCCCTCCCGCTTGCCTTCCCAACTCTTGCCCTCCCCCCCCTTGCCTCCTCCCTCCCCCCTGTCAGGGCTCCACCGAGCTCCTGGCCATCCAGATCGATGCCGCCATCAACGGAGGCAACAGCGGGGGGCCCGTGTTCAACCGCCAGTGCCAGTGCGTGGGCATCGCATTCCAGGTGGGGGGAGGGGGGGGAACGGGGGGGGTGGCTGGGGGGTGAGGAAACAGGCAAAGCGGGGGACAGGGTCTGTTTGGGCGGGGGCGACAGATATTGTGTGCAACGTCTGGAGTGTATGGGTGTCACGCGGCCGCTGAGTTCCTCGCCCTCGTTCCCTCCTGCCGTGCCTCACCCCCCCCCCCCGCAGGCCCTGGTGGGCAGTGACGTGGAGAACGTGGGTTACGTAATCCCCACCCCCGTGGTGACTCACTTCCTGGAGGTGAGGGGGGGGGCAGGGTGCGATGTGGGAGTCAGAGCACGCAGGCAGACTGCGCTCTGCAGGACTTTGCAGACCGTCCTTCTCCCCGAGCCCTCCCTCCCTGCCCCTTGCCTCCTATGTCTGCCCCCCCCCCATCCCTCCCTCCCCCCCTGTCAGGACTACATGCGCACCGGCGGCTTCAGCGGCTTCCCCGCGCTGGGGGTGCAGTGGCAGCGAATGGAGAGCGACGCGCTGAGGAGGGCGTACGGTGAGCGCACTCGCCGTGAGGAATGAGTGCTGCACAGGCTGACCGAGGCAAGAGACTCGGATACCCGGCTGTCTGTCAGTGTGGACCCCCCCTCTCTTTCAGACGTGACGTGCTCTCGATCAATGTCAAGCTCTTCCCGCCCTTCCCGCAACCCCCTGCCTGGCTCTCGATCAGGCCATGCCCTGCCTACTCCTCACGTCTCTGTCTTCCTAATCCTCCTCTTCCCCCCCTCCCGCCCCCCTTCAGGCCTGACCCCCGGCCAGAAGGGCGTCCTGGTCCGCTCCCTCAACCCCACCTCCTCCGCCGCGCCCCTGCTCCAGCCCGACGACGTGCTGCTCGCCTTCGACGGAACGCCCATCTCGAACGACGGAACCGTGCCGTTCCGTACGGGAGGTGGGTGATGAAGGGCCACGCCTGATTAGTGGTTAGTTTAGTCATGAGGTGGGGTTTGTAAGGGGTGATTTGTCATCATGCCGCATGAGAAGACCCGGGCCTTTGGCCTCCGCGCCTGTCTCTCCACAGCCAACCTCCCTCGCCTTACCCGCCCCCTACTTCATTCCTTACCACTCCGCCCTAAACTCCTTCGCCCCCACCCCCCACCCCCAGAGCGCATCTCCTTCTCCTACCTCATCACAAACAAGTTCGTGGGGGACACCGCGGAGCTGGAGGTGCTGCGGGGCGGGGCCGTACAGAAGCTGGCTGTCACGTGAGTACGGCATCTAGCCCGGGATCCAGGGCGGAGTGAGGCCGGTTGCGTGGGGGGAGCGATGGGAGGTCAGCCCTGGCCCCTGACGTACCGGTCTGGTGTGGTGAGGCTAGTGTTGTCGGGCCATGGACCATGGTGTGAAGCCTGTCTCCCCTCTTCCCCCCCCCTCCCCGCCCCAGCCTGTCCAAGCCCAAGGCCCTGGTACCCCCCCACCTGTCCAACCGGGACCCCCCCTACCTGGTGGTGGGGGGCCTGGTCTTCACCACCGCCTCGGAGCCGTACCTGCAGGCAAGGGGGGGGGAGGCAAGAGGGGGTGCAAGGAGGCAAAGGGGGGGAGAGACGAGGCGAGGTGAACTCCGCGTGACCCCCCCTCCCCAACCGCCCCGCAGTCCGAGTACGGCAGCGACTACGGCAGCGACGCCCCCGTCAAGGTGGGGGGGAGGTCAGGGAGAGACGGGGCCCCTGCCTGCACTGCAGCACATTCTCTCGCGCCAAACCCTGTCTTAACTCTGGCCTCCCCAGCTCCACACCTTCCCTCCCTCCCATGTCACCCCCCACCCCTCCACCCCCTCAGCTCCTGGACCGGCTCTACCACGGCTTCCCCTCCACACCCGATGAGGAGGTGGTGGTGCTGTCGCAGGTGCGGGGGATCGGAGGGATCCCGGGGGCGACAAGAGTGTCCGCAGCAGTGGGGAAATGCAGGACGCATCAGTTCGCGAAGCCCATGACTAATCCCTCCCCACCTCCCGACCTTTCATCTTCCAATTCCACCGCATGACTAAAGGTCCTGGCCTGCGACGCCACGCTGGGCTACGAGGACATCTACAACGTGCAGCTGCTGCGCTTCAACGGCAGCCCCGTGCGCAACCTCAAGCAGCTCTCGACGCTGGTGCGGGAGGCGCTGGCGGCGGAGGAGCAGGCGGCAGGAGAGGCGGCGGCGGGGGCGGACGGCGTGGTCGCAGCTGCCGGCGGCTTCCTACGGTTCGACCTGGACTACAACGAGGTGCTCGTCCTGCAGGCCAAGGGTGAGGCATTTGTCATGCGTTTGTCACGCTCCTCCCCATCCCCGCCATCGTCCTGACTGACAAAGCTCAACCTCTGCCCCTTCGCCCTCTTGCCACCCCCATGGTGCCCTCAGCCTCCTCTCCCCCCGTGCGCCCGCCCCTAACCCCCCTCTGCCCCTTCCCCTACCCCCAGACGTGCTGGCCATGACCCCCGAGGTCATGCGGGCGCACTCCATCCCCCACCCCATGAGCCCCGACCTGCGGGAGGCCGCACCCGCCACCGACGGCAGCGCCTGAGGCGGCGGAGGCGGCGGAGGCCCCGGCCGGGCCCAGGGGCTCAGCGCCTGAGGCGCCAGCCGGGCCCAGGGGCTCAGCGCCTGAGGCCCTAGCCGGGCCCAGGGGCCCAGCAGTGGGAGTGCGGCACCTTCGCAACAGGAGGGCAAAGGGTGCGGTGCAATGCCCGCGGCAGTGGGGCCGGAGGAGGCATGGGCGGAGGCGGTGGGGCGCAGTGGGGCCGCGGTCAGGAGGGCCTCTGCGGGGGTGCGGGGGGCAGAGGGTCGGGGCCTCGGGGGCGATGGGCGTGAGGCGCAGTGCGGATGGGGGCTAAAGGGTGCAGTGCAGGGGTGAACGTTTACCGGTGGAATGACGGGGAGTGCGTGGGGCGCAGTGCGGATGGCCGGGGTTGGTGCAGTGCCCTTCAACGTTCCTGGGGAGCACCTCCCGGCTCCGGGGCGGGGAGGGGGCCAAGGTGGAGGGGGAGGGAAGAGGGCGGCAGCTGAGCTCAAGCCCAGCTGGGGCCTTCGTGGTGTCGAGGTCAGAGCGGGCAGCGAGGTCGGGTTGCTTCGTGCTTGGCGTGAGGGCCGCAGGGTGGGGCCCCGGGGTCGGTATGGGCGGGCGACGGAGTCGGGAGCTGTGCTGACGCTGTGTTCGTCACGAGTTTGGAGGTGTGTGCTCGAGGCCGGGGCGCGGGGGCAAATGAGGTGGAGATTCGGCTGTGCGGGCGGCCCAGCGGTGGGGAAACCGGGTGCCGGGTGTGGGGCCGGGTGAGACGGGGCTGGCAGGCGCTCAGCAACGGGGAGGGGCAGGCGCGGCTCGAATCGTGGAAGACTGCGGATGTGCGGAGGCTGGGATCTGCCGCCGGGCTGCAAACCCTGACGTGCAGGCCGTGGTACATTGCCCCCATGCAATCCAAACAGCAAGCCTAAAGGTGACGTGGACCGTGGGAAGCCTGGGCGCACAGGAACTGTCCGGGCTGCATGGGGTCGCCGTGGGGTCTGCCCCGCATACCGGGTGTTGGCGGCTGTGGGGATTGAGGGGCCCAGCGCCCAGCCTCCTTACAGAGCTGGGACTTACGCGTCCTGTACTCGACACAACGTCTGGGTCTCAGGGACGCCGTGCTTACAGCCGGCATCCGAAACAAGTCCTTTCGCTGAAGCCTCGAGCCTGCCGCGGCCCTTGCGTTTCGCGTAACCTCGTCCCCGTTTCCCATTCCCCCTGCCTAGAGCTCAAGCATGTTCTTGCACTCCGTAGCACCGGCTGGAGGGCCAGATCCGGGCATCCAGCTAGCTGCAAGGTTGCGTTCACGCCCCTGCGCACCGCGACCGCCCTAAGGTCCCCACAGCCCATGCGCCCCTTCGACCCACGCCCCTCGCCTCACGCCGCATCCGCAAGTGCCTTGTCGCTCACTTACCTCAACCTGCGCAAACCCAGGACTGCAACCTCCGCCACCAGACCAGCACAGCATTACCAGCGTTACCAGAACACCGGCCTCGACAGAGAGTAGAGCACGCTCAACAACCCCAAGCCCCTTAAGCTCTCTTAACGCTTCCAACCCCGGGCCAACGCAGGCAAGACTGAACAAGTCGAGGCTAGGACGTCAGAGGCCAGAAGCCAGAGACACGTCCCTTAACACACAGCCCTCAAGCCTCGCGCGAGCCGCGCGGGCGGCGGCGGCCCTGGGGCACTGAGCCCGCGCTGAGCGCCCCCGCGGGCCCCAGCCCCGCCCCCAGCTCCACGCGCCCATCCGAGAACAGCAACCCCTCCCCCCGCCCCGCCTCCTCCCCCGCCTCCGCACCCCCCTCCCCCACCGCCGCCGCCGCACCCTGCCCCTCCCGCACCTGCGCCTCCGCCCCCTCCTCCCCCGCCGCCTGCCCCTTGCCCTTCCCCTGGCCCTTGGTCTTCGGGGGCCGCAGGGCCTCCTCGAATCGGGCCGCCCATGCAGCGGCGTCGTGGCGACGATCCACCACCACGCCGCCACCGCCGCCCGCTCCCGAAATCCCTCCTCCAGGGCCAAAGCCACCGCCGCCGCCGGTCCCGGGCCCGGCGCCGGGCCAAACGGTGGCGGTTGTGGCGGTTGGCCCCGCGCCGCTCCGCCGCACCGGCGCCAGCCGCACGGGCCTGTAGCTGCCGAAGCAAACCGGAATCCGGCTGGATCCGGTTCCAGATCCAGATCCAGATCTAGAGCCGGACTCAGCTGCCGCGCCATCGCCATCGGCCTCGACCTTCCGCTCGCCCTGGCCCCGCCGCTGCGCCCCCGCCGCCGCCGCCGCCGCCCCGCGGCCCCGGCTGCCGCCGCCGCCGTCGGGGCGGCCCCACGCCGCCGCCGACGCCTGCCGCTCCCGCCGACGCTGCTGCCGCCGCTCCAGCTCCTCCCGAGCAAGGGCCGCCAGACCGGGCGGCACGGGGGCGCCCGCAGCCTCCAGCGACTGAGGCAGGGAGTGGGGTGCGTCGGGAGAGGGCCGGGGACTTGTCACTGAGCGGAAATATGTACCGTTTGTTTGGGGATGGGAGAGTAAACACGGGAATGTGGCTGCATCTGCGACTAGCCGGGGGCGCTGCAGGCTGCATTGAAGAATGACTTGGAATCCGAGGGGAGCCTCACCAAGTCCCCTCCGGCGCACCCCGCCTTCGCACACCCGCTCACCTCCTACCCCTTCCCCCCCAACAGGGACTCGCCTCTGCCAGGAAAGGCGCCGAGGCGGCCTGGGCCAGCCCTGCCCCCTTCCCCCTTCCCCCTAACCCTCTCCCCCCCTCCCCCCTTCCCCCCTCACCCCCTCACGCACCTCTGCCAGGAAGGGCGCCGATGCGGGGTGGTCCGGGTCCAGCAGGGTGGTGGCGGTGCCGGGGCGGCCCCCGCGGCCCGTGCGGCCGATGGCGTGGTAGTAGTCGTCGGGCTGGGGGGGAGGGAGGGTACGGGGGGAGGCGGGGGAGAAGGTGTTTGAGCCACGCCGACACGTGCTCAAGGTGACGGCCCGTTGCGATAGGGCGAGGGGCTGATGCAACCCACTCGAAAGGGGGAGTCGTGTGCTGACCCCACGTTGAGAAAGAGCAAGCAGCCCCCCCCCCAAGCTCGGAAACTAGCGGGCACAAACCCAAGCCCATGCGCCGCCATTCGCCGCCTCTCACCCGCCACGGCATGTCGTACAGCACCACATGCCGTACGTCCGGGAAGTTGAGCCCCCGCGCCGCCAGCTGCGTGGCCACCAGTACGGAGGCCACGCCGAAGCGGAAGCACTGCAGCGCCTCGTCGCGCTGGGCCTGCAGGCGGTTGGCGGTTGGGCGGTTGGTTGGCGGTTGGTAGTTGGACAGTTGGCAGTTAGCGGTTGACAACTGTGCTGCTTTGCCGTGCCGGTCCGTTGGCGGTTGGGGATAGGGCTTGCAGGGAGAGGAGCGGTCGGCGCGCTTGCAGCAGCTCCCCGCGAAACCACCTGCCCACCTGTCCCCGTCCCAGCTCTCTTCACCCCGTTCCGTCCCCGAGATATTGCAGGGAGAGGAGGGCCCACCCGCCCACCTGCGACAGGTTGCCGTGCAGCTGCGCCGCCGCCACGCCCCGCGCCGCCAGCGCCCTCGCCAGCGCCTCCGCCCGCTCCGCCGACCCCACGAACACCACCGTCGGGCCCCCGCCGCCCCCGCCCCCGCCGCCTCCCGCGCCGCCCCCCGCCGCCCCCGCCACGCCCTCCCCCTGCGCCGGCTTGAGCAGCTGCGTGAGGCGGGCGGGCTTGGAGGCCTCGGGCACAAGCTCCACCACCTGAAGGGGGGGAAGGGGATGGGGTTGCAACATAAGTTGGGCGTGCAACATGAGTCAACCCTCGGCCTCTCTCGCACCCACTCCCTCTCCCTCTGCCGCCCCCCCCCCCTGCCTCTCCTCCTCTCGCTCCCTCTCCCTGACCTGGTCCCGCCGCCCCCCCTCCCAAGCACCAGAGCTCAGACCCCTCCCTGCCCTCCCTATCCCCGTCCTCTGCCTCGCTCCCCCATGCCCCCTCCCCCTCCCTGTGCCCCCCCCCCGCACCGCACCCTCGTTCCTCCAACCCATCCCCCTCCCCCTCCACCCCCTCCCCTTCCTCCCCCCCCCCGCCGCACCTGCCGCACCGCCGCCCCCGTGGGTGCCGCCGCGCCCTCCCCCGCCCCCACCTCCACCACGACCGGATCGGCCAGCAGGGCCCCCGCCTGGGCCCGCAGCCCGGGCCCAGGCAGGCCCGCCGCCACCAGCACCGTCTGGCGGGCGGTGGGCAGGCTGGGGTGGGAGAGCTGCGAGGTGGGGAGGGCGTATGGGTAGGGAGGGGCGAAGACGTTAGGACATCGACAAGGGAGGGAATCTGAGGGAACCGGGACCTCCCCAGGCCTGGGCTCGCTCTGCCCTGCCCAGCTCCCTTTCCCACTCCCTCCCTCCCTCCCTCCTCCACTACCAGCGCCCCTCCCCCCTCCCCCGCTCACCTCCCCCTCCCCCTCTTGCCTTCCCCCCCCCCACCCCTCACCAGCCTCCGTGTGTCGGGCCACGCCCCCAGCTCCAGCAGTCGGTCCGCCTCGTCCACCACCAGCGCCCCGCAGCGCCCCAGCCGCACCGCCTGCCGCTGCTCCACCATCTCCAGCAGCCGCCCGGGGGTGGCCACCAGGATGTCACACCCCCCCGCCATCCTCCGGGTCCTGACAGGGGGAGGAGAGGGAAGGGGGGGGGGGTTCAGACGTAAGGGGCAAGGGGCAGGGAGGGGTGGGAGGGGGTGGCCAACAGGATGTCACATCCGCCCGCCATCCTCCGGGTCCTGAAAGGGGGAGGAGAGGGTGTTTGAAGCTGAGGATGTGGGCAGGAGGGGAGGTGCACTCTTCGCCAGGTCGCACCAGGCCGGACCCCGGCGCTAGCACTGGCCAGTCTACTTCTTCCCAAGCCTTCCCAAGCCCTTCTCCCTTGCCCCCTCCCGCCCCAAACCTCACCCCTCCTTCCCTCTCAACCCCCGCCTCACTTTCCGCGTATGGCCACGCACTGCTCCGCCATGGACACCCCCCCGTGCGCACACAGGGCCTTGAGGTGGGAGCCGCGCAGGAGCAGCTGCAGGTCCGTGTACACCTGGGGGGGGCGGGGGGGGGGGGGGGGTGGGGAGGGGGCGGGAGGGACGGCAACGGCACGGGCGACGTGGGTTGCTGGTCGTGGTGTTGGAGCAGCTGCAGGTCCGTGTACACCTGGGGGGGGCGGGAGGGGGGGTGGGGGGCGGGAGGAGGGGGTTAGGAAGCGGGGGAGGGGAGGGCAGATCTTTGACGAGCTGGAAACCGGAGGGAAAAGGTACGGCGACAGCCCGGGGGCTGGGAGGGGGCGGTGTTGGCCGCGGTGGTGAGACAGGAGGTGCTTGGTGGTTGGGAGACGGAAAGGTCTGCGCTGCGCGTGTGTGGTTGCGCTCACCGCGGGCTCGGGCCAGGCACGGCACGCCACGCACACGCACAACACACCACCCTCCCCCTCCGTTACCCCTCCGCCCCCTCCCACCTGCTCCGCCAGCTCGCGCGTGGGCACCAGAACCACTGCCTCGGGCCAGGCGTGGTTGCGCCCCTCGGCCGTGCGGTTGCGCCCCCACAGCGCCCCCAGCAGCGGCAGCAGGTAGGCCAGGGTCTTGCCGCTGCCGGGCACCGACAGGGCCAGAACGTCTCGGCCTGGGGGCATTGGGGGCAGGTGCAGGGGGGGTAAGAGGGGGGCAGACGTCAGAGGGGGCATGTACGCAGCGGGGGCGTTTGGGCATCGACAGGGCCAGGGGGAAGCTGGGGGACATCCGGGTCACCCAGCGCGGATGGGGCACGGGGGCATCTCGCAACACGTTAACCGCACCGCGCACCGGGCGTGAGCCGGTTGCATTCTGCCTCCTCACCACAACCTCAACCTCTGACAGCCCCGCCCACCCCTCCAGGCCTCCTGCCACCCCCCGCACCCACCCTCCATGAGCGCCGGGATGACGTGGCGCTGCACGGGCGTGGGGCGCTCGAGGCGGAAGGCGGCGGCGGCGTTGCGCAGCAGCAGGGGGGGCAGGCCGCGGCGGGAGGCGGCCGGCGGCGGGCGGTTGACGGGGGCGAGGTCGTTGAAGGAGGCCAGGGGCGGGGGCGGCTCGCGGCCGGACACGATGACAGGGAGGGCCTCGAAGGCGGCCGAGACCTAGGGGAGGGGAGGGGTTTGCGGGGGAGGGGAGGAGGTTGCGGGCGGGGAGGTTGAGGGTGGTGGCGTTGGCGGGGGCACGGGCCAGCCCCGGACCCCGGGCCCGCGACGTCGTGTGCGTGCACAGAAAAGACGTGCGGCACCAGTGCTGTGTACGGTACGCGCAGCGCACGCACCGCACGAGGTCCTCCGGCCCTCGCGCAGCCCCCTCCCTAACAACACACCGCCCCTCCGGCCATCCCGCTCCCGCCTGCTGACCCCACCTGAGCGTCCGCATCTGAGAACGCGGGCACGGCCCTCTTGACGGGGGCGGGCGGGGGGGAGCCCTTGGGCGTCTGGGCCTTGGCCGCAGCGGTCTTGCGCAGCGGCCTGGCCGCCGCCGCCACGCCACCGGAATCCGCCCCTGACCCCACAGCAGAGGACCGCGACGGTCCGAGAGACCCGGCCCCGCCGCCGCCTGAGCTGGAGCTGGCGCCGCGGCTCGAGGCCAGGCGCTCCGCCGCCACCGCCGCCGCTGCCGCCGCTGCTGCTGCCGCCGCCGCCGCCGCTGGCGCAGCGGCGGCGGGGGATGACGGGGAGGCGGACGGCTGGTCGGGTGCCTGGGTAGACGAGGCCCCCGAGGCGTCGGCTCGGGACGGGGGTTCAACGGGGATGAGGGCGGGGGCGGCACGCTGCAGGACGGGCCAGGCGGGGGCTGCGGAGCCCTGGGGCCTCCGGGCCGGCTTTGAGAGCATGGGCTCTGCAGCGGCTGCTGGCGCCGTGAGCCGGGCGCTAGAGGTGGGCCTCCGGCCAGGGGCCAGGAGGCTCGAAGAAGCACGGCTTAGATCCATAGCGATGGATGGCGAGGGGAGCGGCGATGGCGCGTGCCGTAGTGGGCAGGGCCCCGAGGATAAGGGCGCGTGGAGGGCACCCGCGGTGGTGCCGAGCAGGGGCGCCATTGCGCCGTGGAGTCCGGTTGGGGAGCACCCGGCCCAGATGCCGCTGACGTTCCCAGATGTGTGCTGACGTGCTCAGACCAGCGATGGCGTGGTCGCTGGCCAGGCAGCGTGCGAGCTGGCCGCAAGCAGAGGTGACGGCGTGCAGCCGCTCGCCGCGCCTGCCCTCAATTGCTCAGGACACGCACGTCCCACCAGTTTGTTGACTTTGCAGCTTGAAGCAGGCGCTGAGCTCAAACAGGCTTGCTCGGTGAGAGGAGAATTCCACCAGCCGCACGCCTCCGCTACCTACTCGTGTGCCCCTCCACTTCTAGGACAGGCTAAGATAGTGACAAGGAATTACAGAACAGCAACGGGAGCTAAGGGTACGGGCCCCACAAATGCAGTTGGGGCTCTTCCACCCGTGCTGCGTCCCTGCTGGTTCGAGGGATACCTGTGAAAGTACGAAGTGTAAATTGAAGTTGTTGACAGAGTTTGGCAGGGTCGAGGGGCGAGCACGCCCCGCATCGTGCCAATCGGAGTCCCCGCAAACCCCGTCGCCCCCCGTTGGCTCCGTTCTCGCCTCGCTACCTCCATTCTCGTCACAACTTTCCCTTGGTGCGAATTTCTTCCATAACCGTCAAACACGGCGCTCAAGGGCCACCACATCCCCGGTTGAAGAACTCAGGCCATACCTCGGGCCGAGCCACCGTTACCCCCCTTACCGCTATCAACACCATTCATTCAAGCACTCGGTAGCACCCCTTGCTCGAAGCTGACGATTGAGGGGCAGGATGGCTGGCGAGCCCCCCGCCGCGCAGTTCGCGGACTTGGACGCGAACATTGCCAAGCTGCTGAAATGCGAGCCACTGGCCGAGGCGGACGTGAAGGCGTTGTGTGAAAAGGCGAAGGAAATCCTAGCCGAGGAGTCGAACGTGCAGCCAGTTCGATGCCCCGTCACCGTCTGTGAGTGCGATCGAAGGCTGGTGGCAGCCGAGGCTCGGCAAAGCGTTCCGGGCGCCAGGCGCGAGTCGGCAGCGCCGATCGCGCGCGTGCAGCCCTGACCGCACTGTCTGGCCTGTACGCACAGGCGGTGACATCCACGGTCAGTTCAATGACCTGCTGGAGCTCTTCCGGATCGGTGGTGACAGCCCAAACACAGTGAGAACGCGGCCATTGGGCGGGCTCCCCGCCATGTCCTTCGCCGCTGGCTTACTCCAGAAGGGCACCTAACGATGCCCTTGCTTGCAGAACTACCTCTTCATGGGGGACTACGTCGATAGAGGTACGCGGCGGGGTGTGCACATGCCGGGATGCCACCGGCTGCCTTAGCTGCAGGGTGGACGGGTGCTGCCTCGCGGCTTCGAGTCGCCGCTGGCTATCGTGCTAACGCGTCGCCGCCTGCGGCATGTGTCGGCACACCGCTGCTGTGCAGGGTATCACTCGGTGGAGACGGTGTCCCTGCTGGTCGCGCTCAAAGTGCGCTTCCGGGACCGGATAACGATCCTCCGCGGGAACCACGAGAGCCGGCAGATTACGCAAGTGTGAGTCCTGCTGTCCAGGACTCAACACGGGAGGGGGTCAGGGGCAGATGCGCAGCGCTGGTCCGCCCTGTTTGGGGCGGGGTCGAGGGGGGGGGCAACGGCCGTGGCGAGCCGCCACGGCCCACCAGCGCACGTGAGTGGGTTTCGCGTGAGTTATGACCCTCACCGCCTGCACTTGATTGCAGCTACGGCTTCTACGACGAGTGCCTGCGCAAGTACGGCAGCGCTGACGTGTGGAAGGCGTTCACGGACCTCTTCGACTACCTCCCGCTGACGGGGCTGGTCGAGAGCAAGGTCGGGACTCGGGGACTTGAGAAGGCATTGGGGGAAAGGGGCAGAGGGAAAGGGAGGAAGAGCGACCGGCAGGGCGGGGGAAAAAGAGAGGGAGGAGGGACGGGGCGTAGGCCAGGCGGCAGCGGGTGTGCGGGAGTGGAGGGCCTGGCGCAGCGAGAGCTACATCGGAGAGAAGGGAATAGTCACGGACCTGTTCCCAGGCCATGGCCTTTATCTCCACGTGTCGCCTCTCCTTCGCCCCTAAAGGCCGGCTTCCCAACTTCCTCTTCCCCCCTCTTAGATCTTCTGCCTCCATGGGGGCCTGTCACCCACGCTGGAGGCGCTGGATCACATCCGGGCGCTGGATCGGATCCAGGAGGTGGGTTCCGTAATCCGAGCTCGGTCCTGGGGATGCATGGGATCACGAGGGGCTGCCCGGGGTAAATCATTACACCCGGGCTGAGTTAGGCGTAAGCACAGATCCCGAGGGTCGGGCTGGGGCCTCAGGCTGTTTCAGGCCCGCAGGCCGGGGCCAGTTCAGGCCGGGGTTCAGGGGCGCGGCAGAGGCGACGCAGGCGGTTGAAAGGGCTGGACGCATGCGCTGGTCTCTAGGCCTCCCGAGCTGCAGGGCAACATATCGTAGTTGTGGCGCGGGGTTCGACACATTCCAAGCACCAAGTGCTGGTCGCCTGGGCCGCCAGGGGAGGCCGTGTGGGAGCGGGGCCAGTGCCAAGCCCGCCACCCACATCATGCCGCCCCCTCCCTCTCCCTCCCTCCCCCTGTCAGGTCCCCCACGAGGGCCCCATGTGCGACCTCCTCTGGTCCGACCCAGATGACCGCGGTGGCTGGGGCATCTCCCCCCGCGGCGCCGGCTACACCTTCGGCGCCGACATCTCTGCGGCCTACAACCACGCCAACGGCCTGGACCTCATCTCGCGGGCGCACCAGCTGGTGATGGAGGGGTACAACTGGAGCCACGAGCAGGTGGGCGGTTGGGTGGGTGCTTGGCTGGGTGGTTGGCGGTTGGGGAGGTGGGTGGGTGGTTGGCGGTTGGGTGGGTGCGTGGCTTGATGGGGGATGCGGACACGGGTGATGGCTTTCGGGGTTGGCAGCCTGTGCGACACGGCTGCCCTCAACCGCCCCCTTCCCCTTCCCCTCCCTCAGGCGGTGGTGACCATCTTCTCGGCGCCCAACTACTGCTACCGATGCGGTGAGGGGCGCGGAGGGAGGGTTGGGGCCTCGCATGAAAGGATAGATAGGGCGGACGGGCGGAGTGGTGGCGATGCGGTGAGGGGCCCGGAGATCTAGGAGGGGGGACATGCGGGGTGATGGGGTTTGGGCCGCACGGTTTAGGGAGCTGGGCAGGCGGACGGTCGGAGTCGTGGGGCCACCTGGCGGCAAGCGCTCTGCACCCACACACACACCTCGGCAACCTGGCGGCCATCATGGAGGTGTCGCACGTGCCACACGGCCCCTCGCCCACACGCCCATACATACACGTTCCCCTGCTCCCCCCCCCCTCGCCCCCCAGGCAACCTGGCGGCCATCATGGAGGTGTCGGACGACATGAGCCGGACCTTCCAGAAGTTCGAGCCGGCGCCGCGGAGAGGGGAACCCGAGGTGGGGGCGATCGGGACTGTCAGCAGGCTCTCTGGGGCCCTGGGGGGACATGGAAAAGGGCCGCGCCGTGCCGCAGCCATGTTCACCGGGGAAAATGGATTGGGCCCGTGCCGTGACCCTGGCCACCGTGCTTGGCGCTCGCTGCCCCCACCCAACCGCCCCGCCCCGCCCCGCCCCGCCCCGCCCGACCGCCCCCGCAGACGGTGTTCCGGGCAGGCGGCACGACCCCCGACTACTTCCTGGTGAGGGGGGGGGGCAAGAGGGGGGGAAGGGAGGAAAGGGAAAAGGTGGGGGGGCCAAGGATCCGCAACTCTCTGCCGGTGGCCCCGGGGGGAGGGAGAAATGGAGGGGGTGGAGGTGGCAGGCAAGCGGAGGGAGGAGGGGGCAGGGGCATGGGAGGCCTGATCCTACAGACTGCAGTGATGGGTGCAGAAGGGTCTGGGGCGAGAGGGACGTGGAAGGGGCAGGCATTTTCGTAGGTAAGGGGGGAGAGGGAAGGGGGGCTGAAGGGAAGGGGGGCTGAAGGGAAGGAGAGGCACGAGACAGAAGCGCAAGGCACTGCCCTCCTTTCGGCTCTTCAATGCGCGCCCTCATCCCCCGCTGCAGTAACCGTCGCGCGGCGCCCTTTCGTACCGTCACGCTGTCCGTTGCCTGGACTTGGACAGCTCGGGGGAACCGCGGAAGCGCTGGGCCCGCCCGGGCCCGGGCCTGGACCTGGACCCGGGTGGGCCTGCCCCACCACACCCCGGCGGGACTGGTCCCAGGCGAGGATTCTCAGGGGGGGACCACGCCGGCCGGCATGCGCGCAGGCAGTGGCGGCGTGGGCAGCGGCGCCGGCGTGGCGGCGCGGCGGCGGCAGTGGCGGCAGCGGCTAGCCGATGCCAGGGCGCCTTGGTTGGAGCAGCCACCGCTGCGGGCCCCGTCATATTCCCCCGAGAGCCGACAGCAGTTGCGTCATGGGACACGTGGGAACGGGCCCGGCGGTGCTTCCATCAGGGTCCCGGGCGAGCGGTGCGGTCTCGCAAATGTCCGCCAGCCGGCGTGCTGAGCTGGGCCTGGCCTGGCCGAGCCTGGGCTGGACCCAGGGGGGCCCACGCTGAAGCGCCGGTCCGGCCGTTTGGCGAGTAGGAGCGTTCCTGCCGTTGAGGAGCATCTCGTTCTCCTCGGACCGAAGCGCAGTAGCGCTGATTGTGCCCGACTCGGAAAGTGTGGCCGCGAGGGCGGCGCGTTGGGGCCAGCGAGAGGATGCCAACGGGGGACGGCCCTAGGGGGCGGCGATGGGGACTGGAGGCAAACTTGCCGGTGGTGGAGACGTCGGCTTCGGCCGAATGGGGTAGCGCCTTATGGGGGTAGCGCCAATGCACGAGGATCGGTCTGGGGTGTGGGAGGGGGGCTGGGGGGGTTGGATAGTGTGTGTGCCTTGCGGGGCGGGGGCCGGGGGGAGGGGGTTTATGGCGGGCGGCTTGTGGGAAGGCTGGCGAGGAAGAGGCTGGTTGCAAGGGGGGTCGGCGGTGTGCTGTGCTGGTGACTGGGGCATCGTCGAGGTGATCCGGGCTGGGGGGAGGCGAAGGAATGGTTGGGGGGGTGCATGCATGTAGCCTATGCAAGGCGCTGGGGCAGGAGCTGTGCGGTTGTTGTGGGCGGGGCAGCTGCGGGCACCACCATGGAGCACCACCGTGGAGCATTCCGCCACGAGCGCCATGCTGCGACGTGCGTGGGTGGTTGGAACGAGGACGTGGGTGGGTGGGCGGTTGGGCGGCGTGGTCGTTATGGTGGTTGGGGGTTTCGGCGAGGGACTCCGGAGGCAGCAGGGAGCCTCGGGTAAGCTTGCGTCGCGAGGCAAGTGGCCGGAGTGTGCCGTGCAAGCATGACTCAGCCGGCAGCGCCAGGTGGCATCGTCAGCAGCGTAGGGGGGTTCTGCTCGCAGGGACCTTGCAGGATGGGGCAGGCGGCAGGCGTCAAGGAATGCCCCCCCCCCTTGGGCACATGTGGAACGCGTTGACGGGCCTGAAAGTTAAGTTCAGTGTGTGCGCTGTTCGACGGTCAGACGTGGCAGCTGTGCGGCTGTAACGGCCTGCAGGCACGCCCACGCCCTCTGAAACTCACAGGGGACCTGATTGCTTGGAGATTACGCAGATCCCAAAGCTCTGCCACCGCAGGCACGGAGGGCCACACGACCACAACCTGATCATGCCCGAGCATGGCAAGCATGGGCCCTCCCGTTCTGGCAGGCTCTTCAGGATAGAGACAGCGCAGCGGAGGGGCCCGGGGCCTGCTGATTGAGGCGGTGGAGCAATCACAAACCACGGATGCTTGGGACCACACAGGGAACAGAGGCTGATTGTGGGGTCCTTTAGCAGGGGGTTTGGGCCAGCCAACAATTTGACCAGGTGGACAGATGGTACTGCTCGCAACCCCAGGCAGCAAGACCGGTTTATGCTACCGAGGTAGCTGGGTAAAAGCAAAGCGCAATGGCACGCTTGGCTCCGGACCGCCAGTCACCTCACGGCCGTGGCAAAGCGGGAAAGAAGAGTGAGGTGGGCAGGGAGCAGAGCGCGCGCGCGTATTACCGTATGGTCTTGGGCGGCATGCACGTCGTCGAGTCAAGACGCGTTAGTCCAGACTGCACAGTCTGACCCCCCGTTCGGCACGCCTTCAATAATGAAAGCCCCCCTCGTAGGAGTTCGTCCAGCGCAGCCCCTACCTCGGCCGAGCCCCGCTGCCCTCCCCCCGGGCCTGGCCGCCGCCCCCGTGTGCGCCAGGGCGAGCCACAGCGCGTGGGCCCCAGGTGCGGGCCAGCAGCTGCGGGCGGGCGGGAGGGGGGGAGGGGGAGGCAGAGGAGCGTTGAGCAGCCCGCAGTACCCGCATGGCCCGGGCAGGGCGCCCCACGCCACATGGCGACACGCCCAGGCACTGAGACGACTGAGTGCCTTGTCCAGGTTCTGGCGAGGAGGGGGAGGGCGGAGGAGGGGGAGGAGGGGGAGGAGGGGGAGGAGGGGGAGGAGGGGGAGGAGGGGGAGGAGGGCGAGGAGGTGGAACGGGCGCAGCGGTGAGCGACGAGGTGCAGCCGCTGTGCGGCAGCTGGGAGCAGGAGCAAGGCGTGGTGGCAACTATGTTCAAGAACACGTCACCCCCATTCCACGCTGGCCCAATCTGTGCTGCCTTAGTAGGTGCGGTGCTCATCCACCCTCGACGAAGAGCGTGGGGCTGCCCGACCGCAGGTCGACGGCCTGCGCCAGGCCCCGCTGCGCCAGACAGCTCTGGGGGCGGGGCGGCGGGGACTTCACCAGAAGAGGAGGGCAGAGCTCGGACCCCAGGGACCCCGCAGCAGCCACAAGCACCCCAGCAGGCAAGGGCCCAGGAGCCAGGCCGCAGCACCCCCAGCAGGTCCCCCACGGCCTCAGCAGCGTCCCCCGCCAGGCGGCCGGCGGCGGCCCGGAGACGGCGCCGTACACGTCGTACGCATCCTGGATCCTGGATTCCTGCTGCTGCTGCGGCGGCAAGCTGGGTCCTCCGTCTGGGTCCGCCGCCGCCGCCTCTCAGGAGGTGGACCATGACCCGACGCACGCGTGTGCCACTGCCCCCCTCCGTAGTCCGTACCCGTGGCCGCACTCGCAGGCAGCGCCGAGGGGCGCAGCGGCGTGACGGCCGCCTCCCCGCCTTCAGCCCCCCGAAGGCGCGGTGCAGACAGGGGATGGCCCGCCCCGACGCGGCCTCGGGCCGGGTGGTGAGGGTGAGCCGCACCCAGCCCGGCAGCCGCAACAGCTGCTTCGCGACCAGCTGCGGGCTGCACACGGGCAGCGGGAACGGAGAGTCGCCCCCGTTGGGAGCGGTGTCGGACACACCCCTTACCGAGAGTCGCCGGGGGCGGGGGCAGCGGGACCGTGGGGTGCGAGCTGGGCAAGTAAGGAAGAAGCGGGTGCGCCAACGCTACCCAGAGAGCAGCTGGGGCTAGTCGGCATCCAGGTGGATGGTGCCAGCAGGCGCTGCCCGCCAACTCCCGGGCAGCACCTGCGTTGCTCGCGGGGCCGCTCGCGGCTCTGGCGCCACGCCCCCTGACCCTATTGACTCAACGAAGGTCTGCGAGCTGAATCGCGGGCTTGAGGCTTGCAAGCTCCTCTGAAGTGTGGTCAATCGCGGTTTTGGTAAGGAGCTGGACTGCGACTGCCATGCGAATACTTCTAGTAGCGCTTGCAGTGGCGAGAAGCGCGTCGCGAGGGGAGTCGCTCGGGCCCCGACCGGGCCAAACTGCGGCATGGAAACACTATGGACACACGCTGACTTGCGGAGCGAGCGTGTTCCATAGAAACACCTCCCTCGCATGAGCCCTTATGATAGTAGCTCTCGACGCTGCACTCCCGCGCTAGCTGTGGTGCATGCTGAATGCACCCCAGGCTCCTGTTTTCCTGCCCCGGCCCACTGCGCCTTGCCGCTCTTGCGTTCACTACTGCGGAGAGATGGAAGGTGGCGCAAAGCCCGAGAACCTTAAACAGGCTGCGCCTGAGGAAAAGGACCTGACCAAGGAACTCGAAGAAATGCTGGCGGAAGTGCGGGAAATGAATGCGTACCTCGAAAGACAGTTGTACAAGCTGGGTCAGTTCAGCTGGAGGGCGGGAGGCTGAGGAATGTCTTGCCACCAACCCGCTGCCTGCCTTTGCGCAGAACTCCCCGAGAGGCTCTGGCGGCAGCTGTGCTCTTACTTCAGCGCTCAGCCTAACACCAAGCAAGACTAGCAAGGGCTTCTGATGGAGCGGCCCTCGGGAAGGAGGGGGGCGTGAGGCGGGTTCGTGGCGTACGCGGGCGGGCCGGGCCGCCCATCTCGCCCCTTCGTTCCCAGGGGGCGCGCGGCCGCTCGCCCCCCCGCCGCCCCGCCGTACACTGTATACGGCAGCTCGCGTTGAGACGGGCGTGGTTGCGACAGCGACTGAGCAGCTGGGGACTGGGGATTGGGGACTGGGGGCTGGTCCGTGTACTCCGGTTCCTAAGCAGCGGCAGGAGCGCCCTGGGCGGCGGTGTGGTGGGGGACCTGGGCCACTGTGGGACGGGGGCAGACGGAGAGGGGTGTCGCTGCGCGTAGACACGGTGCGGGGCGGCTGCATTCACTGACCATGGCCTAGTAAGCAAGCACTAAGCAGTGATCGATGTTGGCATTGTGGTATTGTGGGTATCGTGGCATTGTGACGCTGGGCGTGTAGACGTTACGTGTCCCGGCCTGTACACTAGTCGACCTCTATTCGTGCCGGCGGGACTTGGGGCGGGTGTCCAAGGCAAACTAGGCCGTCGGCAGGGAGATCGTATCACTGGAGGAAGGAAGCCTACGCACGGCGGGAACCATACAATGTGCGTTGGGGGCTGAGCTCCCCACACCATGCCCGTGCTCATCAGGGAATGGGGCTTAGGGTGCACGTGGCGGTGGCGGGTGACGTGAGTTGCCCAAGGAGGGAAGGGCTGGGTTTGCTTCCTCGTTGAGGCCCTTGTTCCTGGCATTACAATCAGTCATTGTGATGTCCTCCGCTGTGGGAGACGGCAGGCAGCCTTTGGCTGGGCTGGGCTCTTCCGTCCGGCTGCCTGATGTTCTTGGCATTGCAATCAAATATGGCGTGTGGGTCGTGACGTTGGCAGACGGGAGACGGCCGCTCAACTGTGCCTAGGAGAGGGGCACGGGCACCGCAACCCGCACTACTGGGGCGCAGCTCGGCAGGGCGGTCACGTGGGCAAGACGTCGTAGGGGGAGGCGGGCGTAGCCCCCGCGTAGCACATAAGCAACGAGGCTATCTAGCACTACACGGAGCGGTATGCGCAGCAGATGTAGTCCGTGTTGCGGCTGATAGCGGCTACGGGTCCTATACTACGATACTACTGGTCCTATGGGAGCAGTGCTGCTATCTTCCTTTCGTTCTCGTGCAAGTTTCAATTCTGAGGGCTCTGCACGAAAGCATTTTGGCAACTTTCGTGCAGGGGTTACGAAGGATTCTCCCCTGGAGACCCATGTTTCGTGCCCATGTACCGAAGGTTTTGGCGACTGCTGACCCCCTTTCGGGCATCCGGGCCAAGCTGGGGAACACTTTTTGACAAGGTCTGAAACGCCAAGGAGACAGGGGTTTCCTCGACGGGGAACACTTTCTGACGAGGGGCCCTAGCGCAGGGCACGACTGTGCCAGCTGCAAGACGGCCTCCCAACCCCTTGTACCGAGACCGAAAGCCAACGAAAGCCAACTTTCGTGCACATGTACCGAAAGTCACGACCCCTGGAGGGAGTACTTTCGGTCACAGCCAAGAGCCAAGCCCCAGGAAGATAGCAGCACTGTATGGGAGACAGGCGCGAATAGGACTTCCCTGAGCCAGTCGTAGGGATGGCAGGGCGTGCTCGTGAAGCGCAGCCAGGGAAGACATCGCGTAGATCACAACTCACGGTGAACGGCAGGCACGTGCAGGCACGTGGGTCGGTCCTGGGTACACCTGCGTCGGGCCCCGGTCAAATGCGGCATGATAGCGGGGGGCCCCAGGCTTGTCATCGGTCTGCTGCCTTCGCTGTCTGTGAATCGGTGTGGTAGCGGTGCTGCGGGGTGCTTCCTCCCAGAGTCCGCGCCTCACGTCCACGGCGTCCTTCCATGTGGGCCACCGCCAGGGCCCGGGCGGCGTCCACGCACGCACTCGCCGGGGAATCGGGGATGCGGGGGAGGGATGAGGGGTGAAGAAAGGGGACGGGCGGGCGTACGGTCAGAGGTTTCGGTCTCGGAGTGTGTCCATGACGGTATCCCCGGCTCTCGCCTCTCTCGAAAGGCCGCCAAGCGCCAACGCCGCTTGCACGGTCCTGCACGCGGCCTGCCGGGAGGCAGTCACGCAGGTCACGCACGTGCGCGTCCGCCAGGAGGGGCTTGGTGTTGCAGCCGTCAGGCGCTGCGGAGGTGTGGCCTCTCCACCTCGGATCCCTTTCCTGCCTCCCTCCTGAAGGACTTCATCGCCACCCCTCCTCAGGGCGACAGTATGCCTCTGGATCTGGCTTGCGCGGGCCTACACGCAGCGGATCTGCTGCGCGTGGAGCAGATGACTGTTGCTGCTCTGGCTCAGGTGCTCTGGTGTCATAGCCCTGTGCCGATATGGGCGGGCGTGTTGTGTCCTGGCACCAATAGTGGAGTGACGCCGCTCGTCGCAACACGACGCAACAAGAGCAGGATGGGTACGCTGCCCGTTGGGCGGGAGGCGGGCAGCCCCAGGTGCTGCTCAGGGTGCACATGCGGGGATGAGCTCCACACAGCCAGGCTAATGTGTCGCCTCTCCTCCAATGGCGGTACCGCTACCCACCTCGTGACAAGACCCTTTGGGGCCGATCAAGAGATGCACAACAATCCGTTTCCTCGGATCTGCGCCCTCCAGTGATCTGCTCCATATTACAAGAGTGGCAGGCAATTGGCCTGCCTGCGTCCGTGCCAAAACTTGCGCCGTTCCTGCCCAGACTTCCTCCTCAGTTCCTGCTTGCGCCTCAGCATACCCGGGCGCCTCAGCCGCTAGCCTACTCGAGCACCCCTCGTCATGCCCCAATCTCGCCTCCTGCTCCTCGCCCCACCGTCGAGCGCGGTCAACAGATAAGTCATATGGTTAACGCGATGGTCTGTCTTCGGTCACACACACGCACAAGATAAGGTCAGTCAATGTGCATCCGGGGGGCTGCCATGCACGCACTCGCACTCCTCTCCACCTGTACGCTTCCGTGCACACCCGCCCGCCCGCACCTAGAGCACGGAGTCTGTGCACGAGAACACACACACGCAATCACCCACCAGTCCCGGTCCGGCGCCACACGGGCTCACGCCACCGCAACGGCTCACCAACCGCATCCATCCTCACACAACTCGCGAGCTCCCGCGCAAGGCGACTGCACCGGCATCGGGCCGGCGGCCAAGGCACAGACCCGGCCCCACCACTCCTTCGAGCCGAGAAAGCCCCACGGGTCGTCAATTGCGCCTGCGCCTGCCAGCCCCTCCGCCGGTGCCTTCACTTGCCGCTCATCCACCGCAACCGTAACCGCAGCCGCGGGCAACGATGCCGCCGTACATAACCGGCTTACGAGGACTCCTCCGAGGGGCGGCGGCCGGTCTCCCAGGTGGCGTTCCACTGCTTGTCGTAGAAGGTCGCCTCGTCGATCAGGCCCTTGTACTTGTCCAGGTCGGACTGGGTGCGGATGAGCAGGATGGCGAAGACGCAGATGTGCAGCGCCACCTTGCCCAGGAACGAGTCCTGCTGGTCCAGCAGGCCCGCGCCCGTGAGGCCGTCAACGCCCAGGGCCAGGACGTAGCCCATCATGGCGGCGCGGCCGTTGAGCTTCTCGGCCTGGGTTTGGGAAGGGGTGGGATGGATGGGGCCAGTGGATGATGTGAAGGGTAGGGATGAGGGGGCGGGGTAGGGGTGCGGGTAGTGCGAGTGCTGGGCGGCGTGGGTGGCGAAGGCGGCGAGTGGGGGTGCAGGTGGTTGGGGCGCAGAGGAAAGGCCAGGGCCAGGGCTTTTAAGCTGAGAGGAGAGAGCCGAACGCCGTGAACGCCCTTGAGGATGTCGATTGCCGCTAAGGGCACAAGCTAAGCGGGCTGGAAGGCGACGTGCTGGCTCCGCTGCCGCGCTCAGCACGAACGCAGACCGCCCCACAACTCCCGCCAAGCCCTGGACTCTGCAAGGATGTCTGCGCCCAGCCTTCCCTCGATCTCAATCAGCCCCCTTCTCCATCACATCATGCCCCAAGCTTACCTCGGGCAGGTGGAAGCGCTTGACCCAGGCCCACCAGGGGATCTCGCTGGTGTCGAAGTTGACGGGCTCCTCGTTGATCGAGGGAATGGGGTTCTCCTCCAGCAGCTTGCGGCGGGCAACCTCAACGTCAATGACCTGCGCGTGGGCAAGCAGGCAGGCATGCGTGAGGATTGAGACAAGGGGCAACAGCTTGGCCATGAGGAGGGCAAGGGCAGGCGCTGGGCAGGGGCTGACAGGAGGGTGGGATCACTCCGGGGTGCAGCGGGAGGAGGTGCAGTTGAGCGACCCGAGTCGGCGTATGCGGTTTGGTCACTGGTCGCTGCAGGCGCGAAGCACAAAGCGACCAGCTGCCGGATTATCAGGTGACTTTGCAGCGATGGGCGTTACGCTGCGTCGCGAGCAGGCGAGTCGCCTTGCTTCGCCCTCGAATGCCACCTTTGGACCGAGGCTGGAGCGCTCCAGATCCCTTGCGATCTATGCTTACCGCGTCCCAGTTAACCTCGCCGTCCTTGCCGCGGAACTTGGACAGGTCCCAGCGGCCCTCGGTGGGAATCCAGCGGTCATCGCGGAACTTGCCGTCGACAATTTGCATCACCACAGCGGGCGTGGACGTGCCGAGGGCAGCCAGGCGAGCCTTCTCACCAGCGTCCTGCAAAGAGCGTGGGTGAAGGGGCAACAGCACCTCAGCACGCGACTTGCATCATGCGGCGAGGCAACGGCAGAACGCCTAAAGCCCAACCCAGATCCTGTCCTGCCAAGACGTTGAGATAGCAAGCAATTGCGGTTTGAGCGGGCGCACCTTGCCAGCGGCGGCATCGCCGGAGAGGGTGCCACCACGCTCGAGGGGGCCGAGCTTGCGCTCCTGCGACAGAACAGCCAGATGAGCACGCCTAGAGACTCAATTCGTCAAGGATCCACGGAAGGCTCGGGAAAATCTGGGCTTACCTTCTTCTCGGCGACGGTGGCCTCGGCGGTCGCGCGGACGATGCACACCGACCTGCGCCACAACACCCCGCCCGGATCAGTCGCTGAATTATGCATCGATGCTATCAGATACGGAGCTTGCAGCTGCGCTTACCGGCTGCAGCCCGCAGGGCGCGAGGCGCGGAAGGCCTGGGCGCGAGCCCGGGTGGACAGAACGGTCTGCATCTTTGTTAAGGTGGTGGCAAGTCCGAAGCTACGTCCGGGGCGACGCTTGTTGTCAGCGTCAATGCAAAGGGGTCTGCGGTCTCTCTCGCATAGATGGTGCAGACGTGTCGTACACGATGCACCCATGCGGGGTCTGAGCGGGCGAAGGCCGAGGGCCGACTACGGTTCGCGTCGCGTAGCTCTGAACGGGGAGCACAGTGGCTTGCACATCGATTGACATACGGTCTTTGGGCTCCCGGTGTTACCACGATCTACTTCTGCGCCCGCGCGCACTCAACCGCTTGAGCCGCGGTTAGGCAGCATACTCTCGCCGACTAGTGACTTGCACTTCACCGGTAGCTCCTAGCTTGGCCCCGGTCAAGAGCGGTCCCAAAGATGTCGGGCGCCCGCACCCGGTGAGCACTGCAGCTCACTTCCCCAGAGAGCAAAAGCAGCTAGCGAAGGGAGGCAGCAGGAGGCAGCGGCGGGCCTGGGCCGGCCGCCTGCGCGGCATAAGCCCAGAAGCACAGCTCTCGGCGCCTCGGCCAGCGACAACGTGTTCTGCTGGTTCCCTTCGTCACAGCTTGGCACAGAAGAGGGACTGAACGTGTGCATGCGGCTCGGGACGGCCCGCAGGGCGCAGGAAATGGAGGACATGGAGGGCGACGAGGTTAAGTTCGAGACGTCGAAGGGCGTCAAGGTCTTCAACACATTTGACGCCATGGGCCTGAAGGAGGAGCTGCTGCGTGGCCTGTACGCCTACGGCTTTGAGAAGCCATCTGCCATCCAGCAGCGCGCAGTGCTGCCGATCGTTCAGGGCCGTGACGTGATTGCGCAAGCACAGTCCGGCACGGGAAAGTCGTCCATGATCTCGGTATCGACGTGCCAGCTGATCGACGTGACGATGCGCGAGTAAGCGCGTAGGCGGGAGGGGGGAGGGAGGGCGGGTCTTGCGCACGGCGTCGGCGAGACGCCCGGGAAGCCCAACCACCGCGACTTCGCAGCCGCCCAGAGCTAGGAGCAACGCTCGACCTGAGCAGGCCCCTTCAAACCTGGGCGGTTCAAAGCGCGCACAGTTATTGACCAGCTGCAGTACGAGCTCGGCCGCTGACCTGTGTCCGCCCATCGCCGGCTGTACCCCCCCTTGCAGGTGCCAGGTGCTCATTCTGTCCCCCACGCGTGAGCTGGCGCAGCAGACGGAGAAGGTCATTCTGGCGGTGGGCGACTTCATGAACGTGCAGGCGCACGCCTGCGTCGGCGGCAAGAGCCTGGGTGAGGCCGGGCTCCTGTGGGGCCCAGCGGGTCGCTCTGGAAGGGGCCAGCGTGGCCTTGCAAATGGCATGCGGCGAATGTCAAAGCCAGCACAATGGCTGGTCGAGCAAAAGTGCCAGGCAGAGTGGGATCTGAGCGTCGGAGACTTGAGGGGCCGCAAAGCGGTGGCCTTGGAGCGGCCAGCAGGGATGCAGGAGAGCCAGCCTCCGAAGAGCGGGGCAGCATCCCGCTTTGACCATGGACCGGGGTGCTGATGTTGCCCTGGCGCAGCACGTCCGAACCCGACGGCCCGGGGGCGGGCAAGCAGCCGCAGCCTGTCGAAGTGGGATGGCAGGAGCTGCGTGACGTGGCTCGCCACAGCTGCGCCATACACCTTGGGGGGCACCCACCGCCCGGAGTGTGCTTGCCTCTCCACCACATCGACGCATCCCTCGTCCCTGGATCGCCCCGCAACCAGGCGATGACATCCGCAAGCTGGAGAACGGCGTGCACGTGGTCTCGGGCACGCCCGGCCGCGTGTTCGACATGATCCAGCGCCGCAACCTGCGCACGCGGCACATCAAGACGCTCATCCTGGATGAGGCGGACGAGATGCTGGCCAAGAACTTCAAGGACCAAATCTACGACATCTACCGGTGAGCGCCGACCCTGGCGGGGTTGTGGCTGCGGATCCGGGCGAGGGCTGGCATCAGGAGGCCGGCGCCGAGTGCACCCTGCCCTGCAGTGCCTGCAGCCTTGCCTGATCTCCCTCACCACGTCTAGAACAAGCTCCCTCGCCCCCGTTCCCCGCCCGCAGCTACCTGCCCCCCGAGACCCAGGTGGTGCTGGTGAGCGCCACGCTGCCCGCCGAGGTGCTAGAGATGACCAACAAGTTCATGACCGACCCCATCCGCGTGCTGGTCAAGCGCGATGAGCTGACGCTCGAGGTGCGCGCATAGGAGTTGTGGGGGTCTGGGGCTGTGGAAGTTTGGGGCTGTGAAGGGTGATGAGGGAGTGGGCAGTAACCCGGCGGGACGGGTTGGACCGAGTGTCCTCAACAGCGGGAAGGGTGCAGTGGAGGACTGCAGATAGCTGTGTCAGGTTTGCGAACACAGCCCCAACCCCGTTGCCCTGCTGGCCCTCCGGCCATGTGTTCATGAACACATCAGGGCATCAAGCAGTTCTTCGTGGCGGTGGAGCGGGAGGAGTGGAAGTTCGACACGCTGTGCGACCTGTACGACACGCTCACCATCACGCAGGTGGGACAAGCAGGGGGAGATTGGGGGCTGAAAGCGGGCATGTGCAGGGAGAGGGACTGGGAGGCAGGCGGAAGGGGCGGGGGTGAAAGGACGGATGGGCGCTTGCAGGCTTCCAGAACCTGCAGTCGGCTAAGCACCGGCGGCGGCCCCTGCGTGGTCAGAGCTGTCAGCGGCGAGTCGAGGAGGAGAGGAGGAGCGGAGTTGCGCGAGCAAGCGCACACCGCACCGCAGAGCAAGGAGCGAGGAGGCAGGATGCGCAGCTTGTGATGGCGAGCAGGGAACAGGAGCCCACGCTTGCCCTGCCGGAAAGCCCGGCACGGTCTCGCGGGCGCATGGTTTGTGCGGGCGCAGCATGCCGCCCAGCACACCCGGGTTCGGGCTGGTGGAGCTCCAAGTCCAGATGACACGCTCGTGTCGCTGAAAGGGCAGGGTGGCAGAGGGGCAGCCTACGCGTCCTACTTTGCACAGCGGTCACCGACTGGGGAGAGCGTCTGCGGCCTTGGCAGCTCGGCCCCGGAACTGCTGGTTCCGGAACGGCCGGCTCAATGACACAGCACCGCTGAAGCCCAGCCCCGCGCGCTCAGCCTGAGCACTCCCAGCCTCGCCCTGCATTTCCCTCCACCTCAGCAGCGAACACTTCCTCCACCTCACCCTCTACCCCTCCCCTCCACCCCCAGGCCGTCATCTTCTGCAACACCAAGCGGAAGGTGGACTGGCTGACGGAGAAGATGCGCCAGAACAACTTCACGGTCGCCTCGATGCACGGCGACATGGTGCAGAAGGAGCGCGAGGCCATCATGGGCGAGTTCCGCTCGGGAGCGGCGCGCGTGCTCATCACCACGGACGTGTGGGCGCGAGGGCTGGACGTGCAGCAGGTGCGGGCACGGGCTTGGGGATGTGGGTGGGATGGGACCGGTCCTCCCGTGGAGCGCTTCGGTTGCTTTCGCTCGTCAGTCCTTGCTGTCGTTCAAGCTGTTGCCGGTGATTAGTGCCCGCGGGACCGGTCCTCCCCTCGAGATTTTGTGACCCTTGCCCTTCGCGCCCCCTCGGTCCTAAACCCCGACCCGCACCCGGCCTGCAGGTGTCGCTGGTCATCAACTACGACCTGCCCAACAACCGTGAGCTCTACATCCACCGCATCGGCCGCTCGGGCCGCTTCGGGCGCAAGGGTGTGGCCATCAACTTTGTCCGCAACGACGATATCCGCATCCTGCGCGACATTGAGCAGTACTACTCGACGCAGATTGACGAGATGCCCATGAACGTGGCCGAGCTCATCTGAGCGGCGCGACGCGTTCTAATGGGGCACGCAAGCCGGGAGCGGGCGGTCAGGGAACGGCTGGGGTTGTCTGTGCGGCGCTCGCGCGGTTGCGTGAGGCGTTTGTGGGACACGCCAGTGGGGGAAGCGGCGGCGGGGGACGCTGGGAGCGAGCGAGCTGCGGCTGGCGTATGCAGGGATTGGAGGATGGCGGACCGATTGGGGGTACTGGGATTCGGACAAGACGCTGACGTTGCATGGGAAGACGGTCAGAGACAGCTTCGTCATAAAGATTGGCCCCACTGGAGGTCTGATGTGGGAGAGACGGTGCTGTGAACCCACTTCCGCCAGCGGCGGCGGGGCTAGCGGGCAAGTCGGTGAGCAAGCCCTTCGGTGCTTGGGGCCACTGAGCTCAGGACGAGGTGTGAGGGCTGTGGCTCGGTTTCTGGGATTGCCTAGCTTGGCTGAAGCTGGAGCATATACAGGACACCTGTGCCGATTCAGGATGCTCATGTACAGAGCTGCTGGGAGCCTTTGGGCGTTCCAATCTCTGTAGCCATGGGTCGGCGGGGATCCACTGAGGCGGGCCTTCCGTGCGTACTGAGCCTGCATTTGTCGAAGGCACCCCGTTGTAAAGACACAATGGGCGTGTCTGAGCCGTGTCTCCTCATGGCGGCGGGAGCAGTCCCGTGCCCAGCTCCTTCGTTCCTCCGGCGTGTGCCATCAGCGCCCTCCCCCGCGCCATCCATCCCCACTTACGGGGACTCCTTGTCCCCTCCCCACTCGTCCAAGGCCGTGGTTCTAGCAAGCCCCAATTCTATGATTCCTTTCGTTTGCTCCCGCGCGGCGCGGTCTCGCGACGTGCATGGCGCCTTCTTCTGCATGACGCATCTTCTTCGAGCGCCGAGCAACGAGCGCAGTGTCCATACCCACACAGTCTAGTTGCTTGTTTACAGCCTCACACTACGTTGCACAGGTCTTTCATCGCCTTCCCTTGTTGCCGGTCGTGCCGACCAGGAGGGCCGCTGCCAGTATGGCAGTTCCTAGGCCAAAAGCAGCATCTGAAACCCTGAGTATGTTCTGAGCTTCAAGAGGTCTCTGAAAGGAGTCCTTGGACTTGCGCATTCGGGCCGCGGTCGGTGTGCGGGAGGAGGTCTAGCTTCCGGTGGCGAGCAAAACAATGCCGGGCACAGATGATGAGATTCCAGCGGTGAGAAGCGCAAGGGGTTTGCAGTTGCATGGGTGCGATGCGTGCGCGGCACGGCCATCTCGCAGGAGAGCCCCTGCGCCCGCACGGCGCAGCAACAGCAGTGGTGGCCGACGTTAGGCAGGGGGGGCTCTGGGATGGGCGCAAGGTTGCCTGCCGGTGCCTCAGCCCTTGGCCGGGGCGGGCGGGGTGTCCAACGCCGTTGACCCCAAGCCCTCAACCTCAGCGCCCACGCCCTGACGCACCCCCCCACCACCACCAGAATGAGCTGCTGGTGGACGTGGAGGATGGCATCGTGGTGGGGCTGTACCACTACCTGTGGATGAAGGACGGCAAGGGCCGAGCCTGCCCCGAGGTCAACATCCCGCACACGGTGAGCCGCCCCACGCCGGTACTCTTTCCGCTACCGCACCCCACACGGGGCCCCATTGGGCCCACAGACCACCCTTCCTAGCCGCAATCCAGCCCCCCTTCAACACGCTGCACCCCTGGGCTGCAGATTGTCTTCATCAACGGCCGCCCCGCCGTGTGGTACTTCACGAGCGTCAAGGAGCGATGCATCAAGCGCAAAAACACGTCCTCCATCTCCAACGCCGCCATCACCACGGCCCTGGCACCCGCGCCGCGCCTGGGCGCCGGGGGCTACGGCGGTGAGGCCAAGCCCAGCGGCCAGGGCGGCGACCCCTGGGCCACCGGCGCCTCCTACTCTCCGGGCGCCTCGCCCTCGGCCTCACCCTCAGTCTCCCCGGCACGGCGGAGGCACGGCGGCGACCCCGACCCCCAGCTGGACCAGCAGACCCGCAAGAAGCTGTCCCCGGAGCAGCGGAAGAAGGCAGAGGCAGAGGCGCGTGAAAAGGCGCAGGCTGGGCGGCTGGTGTCGACGCTGGGGTGGGCATCGGGCAGCGTGGAGCGACACATGGACGGCAGCTCGACGGGCGCGGCGCTGGGGCCGTGGCCGCACCACGGCGTGTGCGCGAGGTACCAGGGGACCATGACGCTGCCGCATAACGCGCCCACGGACAAGCGCGGGCGGCCCAAGTCGCCCAAGCGGCGCGTCAAGCAGGGCGCGGAGCTCAACCCCGGGGTGGGTGCCGTGGCGTGGGGCCGGCCCTCAGTACTGCGCCTGGCTGCAGCGGGCAGGTTGGCGTAAGCGGTGCACTCCCTGATGCCGAGTTGGGGTAATGTGTCTGATGCCGGGAAAGAGGTCCTGCAGTGGTCCAAAGGAGGCTGGTAGGCCCTCTCAGGTCCTCAGTCCGCCTTCCCTAACCTGCACCGGCTCCTGCCCACCCCGCAGGCCACGTTTGACCTGCAGGACGAGGCGGTGGAATGGTTCAACCGCGACCAGCTGCGCGAGCTGCTGCCCCCCGCGGCCGTGGTGGTGCACGGCGTGGCAGCGCTGCACGAGGGCGTGCTGCAGCGCTTCGTGCAGCAGCGGGGGCAGAACCACTTCGTCATCCGGGCCACCTGGTCGCCGCACGTGAGCAGGATTTAGGGGCGGGGTTGCATGGACAGAGAGGGACACGGTGGGAAGGTTGAACGGCGAGGGGGGTCAGCAAAGAGTCAGGCTTGGAAGTTCTGCCGCACTGGGGATGGGAGTGCAAGGGAAGACTGGACAGGGCAAGCGCATTACGTGCTTGCTGTGCCAGAGGCTGCTGCGTTTGACACCTGGCGGGGTGAGGGAGAGCGTCAAGGGCTTTGCCCGGGTTGGGCAGTGCTGCGCTGGGCTGCATGCAACGATTGGGCCATTTCCAGGCGATTTCACTTTCTACTCTCAACCCGCTCCTCCTCTCTCCCGTATCCCCTCCAGGCCTGCTTGGTGGAGCGGCGCACCAGCAAGGCCAAGATGAACGACCCCCGCGTGCCGCTGTCGGAGCGGCTGGCCTCGTTCGATGCGCCCATCTGGGCGGTGGAGAACACCATCATCACTGGCTCCGTGCTGCAGGTGGGCCGGTGTAGCGCGGAAAGTGCGTGGGCTGTGGAGTGCAGCTGTGCGGTGCTTGCAGGAAGCTCTGGCAGTGCTTTGTAATGTCGCATTCGGATGAAGAGTCTGTTGCTGTACACTGTGCCAGAACTTCTTGGCAGCTAAAACCAAGCCTAGTTTCTGGCTGTGTCTTGGGACCCTACACGGGCCTATTTACATGATTCTTGTCCTCAACTCCACCTCTTCTTCCCACCGCTGTTGCCGACAGGGTACCATCAACCGCCTGTGTGACAACGTGGCCGCCCACCTGGCGGACGTGAGCGGCGGCGGCGTGCGCGTGCTGCGCATGGTCCTCTTCTTCTCCGTGGACGAGCACAACCGCATCTGGCTCACGCACTGCGGCACGCTCAAGACGCAGCGCCCGCGCGACGAGGCCGCGGCGGCCATGGGCGCGGCCAACACACTGGGCCGCAACCTGCTGGGCGGGGGCCCGCCGGTGCGGCTGCGGACCACGGGGCTGGAGGGCTTCGGCCTGGGCTCGGGCGAGCACAGCATGGGCGCGGGGATGCTGGGGCTGGACCTGCCCGCACCGCACTCGGGCTTTGCGGCGTCCAAGGCGGTGGCGACCATCGGCGGCGGGGGCGAGTACGATGACGGCCCCATCGGCGGCTCGGGGAAATTCCTGTGCGTCATGACCGGCGAGATGTACCCCGGGTCGCAGCGCCGCGATGTGGTTTACAAGCAGCTGCTGCAGCACTGGTTCAGCATGGCCTCGCAGCTGCCGAACGAGGGCGACCGGCTGCGCGCCATGGACACCATCCCGCTCGCGATTCGCCGCGCCAACCCGTCGCTCACGCGCGAGTGGTACCTGCGCGTGCGCTCGCAGCCCAACTTCCTGTACCGGACCGCGCCGGTATGCGTCGAGGCGGCGGCGCTACTGGCGCCCATGGCCATGGACGACCTGAACCGCACCAGCGGCCCGCGGACCAGCGGGGGCATTGGCACCATGCCCCCCGCCGGCGTGGGCCGCCAGACGGGGATCACACGCTCCGGAGGTGCCGCCGCGCGGCTGCGGCCCATCATCACCGCCGCCAGCAGCCCGCCCGGCTCGCCAGCCAAACAGACTCGGGGCCCGGGTCAAGCACAGGCAAACGGACGGCCGGCCGGGCGCTCCAAGTCAGCCACGCCTGCCGGTGCCCGGGCTAATGCTGGTTCGGGAGGGGGTGGCAGCTTCCTCACGGCGGAGCCGCGCAGTGGTCCCAGCGAGGGCCGCGTTGGCCCTGGCCGGCCGTCGGGTGTAGGCAACAGTGGCCTGCCGTCGATGCTTGTGCCGCGGGAGGGCTCGCACTCGGAGGGCTTGGGCCGTGTGGTCACAGCCTGGGATGCGCCAGCCGGGGGCACCGTGCTGCAGCAGATGTACGCGCCCACGCCCGAGCAGGCCGCAGAGGCTGCTGCGATGCGGTACGGCGCCGTGGGAATGTCCATCGAGTCGGGCATGGAGGGCGCCGGCCTGGGCCTGGATGGCCGGGGCGATGGCGATGGCGACGGCGAGGATGGCGAGCGGGAGGGCACTTCCCCGGGCGATGCGCCCGAGGGCTCCCCGTTCTCGTACTACGGCCCTGGGAACGGCGCCAGTGGCAGCACCACGCCCGTGGCGGAGCTGCCGGCCACCACCGCCTCCACCATGCCCTGGGGCGCGCCCTCGCCCAACAGCCTGGCCAAGCGGGAGAGCTCCAACTCCCGCCGCAACCTCACCCGCGCCTCGGCCAGCTCCGAGGTGACGGAGGTGGGGTCCGAGATGCCCAACTCCGAGCCTTCTTCCCCCAACAACACGCAGTTCATCTCCGTCAGCGCGCCCTCCAACTCGAACCAGCACCTCACGCACCACATCCACCCCTCCGGCAGCGGCGGCGGGGCGGGCTCGTCCGGGCTCTCGAGCTCGGCGCGCATGTCCCCGCCCCGCAGCGCCGGCGTCCCCACGCTCCACACCATCCACGAGGAGGGCGCAGCAGGGCCACCGCACGCCGACGACCGGCCGCCCTCCCGTGGCACCGGGTCCCACTCCGTCCCCCGCATGCGCCCCCAGACACGCGGCGGCACCGACCGGCCCTCCCCTCCCGGCGGCGCGGGCAACCGGCGCCAGCTCAGCGGCCACGGGCACTACCACGGCGCACCCTACCCGGGCTTCCATGCGTACACCGCGGGCTCCGGCGCCTCCGCCGTCGCGCACCGCTCCCTCAGCGAGAGCGGCGACCTGCCCGTGCTCATGCCGGGCGGCTCCCTCAATTCCACCATGGCCTCGTCCGCCGGGTCCGTGTCGCGGCGCTCCACCTCCAACAACGCGCTCCTGTCGGCTGACGACCTGCGCACGCTGAGCGAGCTCAAGGAGGCCTACACCGCCGCCGAGAAGCTGACTCAGCAGCTGCTGGCGCAGGCGCACGAGGTGCTCAGCGAGGAGGGCAGCCGGCCGGGCAGCAACTCGCCCTCGCCGCAGCGCGCGCCGCGCCAGGGCCTGAGCTCGGCTGGCTCCGCCACCGCCACCGGCTCGCTCGGCGGCACGGGGACGTCACGGCAGGGCTCGGGCTCGGCGGGGGCGGCAATGCCGCCGCGGCAGCTCAGCGGCACGGGCAGCACGGGCGCGGGCGCGCGCGCCAGCACCGGCGCCCCGCCGCCGTCCCGGCCTGCAGGGCTGCCTACGGGGCTGCCCTCGCGGTCCTCCACCAGTAACGGCCTGGGCCCGTCGCCGCTGGGGCAGGGCGGGCTCAGCCGCCAGGGCAGCTCCCGGCGGCGCGGCAGCGGCCCCTACGAAGTCAGCCACAGCGGCGAGGCGCCGGTGTCCATCGGCGGCGGCACCACCGACGGCGGGCTGCCTCCGCTGGCACCCTCGGCGCCCCCACCCACGCTGCCCTCCTCCGGCTCGCTCCAGCGGCCGCCCAGCGGCGGCTCGGCCGCGGCGCTCGCACGGTCCGGGAGCAACGGCTCCGCAGCCGCGGGCCTGCCACGGCCCTCGAGCGGCGCTGGCTCCGCCTCGGGCCTGCCGCGGCCCGCCAGCGGCCACTCGGCAACCAGCACCGGGGCAGGTGGGGGCCTGGCCCGACCCGCCAGCGGCGGCTCCGCAACCGGCAGCGGGGTAGGGGCAGGGGTGGGGCTGTCCCGGCCAGCCAGCGGCGGGTCCATGGGTGCGCCCATGCCCCAGGTCAGTGGCGGCTCAGGGACCGGACTCGCACGGCTGCCCTCCTCCCGCACGGGATCCGCCACCGGGCTGGTGCCGCAGGGCAGCATCGGCTCAGCGGCGGCGCTCGGCCGCTCGCTCAGCGGCGGCTCGGGTGCGGCGCAGTCGCTTGGGCGGGCAGCCAGCGGCGGCTCTGCGGCCGGCATGGGCCTCGCGCGCACGCCCAGCCACGGCTCCGCTGCGGCGTCAGCGGCGGCGTCAGCGTCAGGGGCTGCGGTGGGGGCAGCAGGGCTGGGCGGTAGCAGCAGGTCGCTGGGGTCAGCGGCGGGGGCGGTGCCGCTGTCGGTGTCGGGTTCGGCGTCTGGGGGCGTGGAAGGGGAGGAGGGCGCAGACGACGTGCCGGCGGGGATGATGGGAGAGGGGGAGGGGGAGGGTCTGGGGGGTGATGAGGACATTGAGGGCGTGGCGACGGCCGCCATGGGCCTACTGACCGCCGCAGAGGCGGACCTGCTCGCAGAGGCGCTGCAGGACTGACCGAGGCTGACTTAGGCTGATGTGCAAGCTGGGATGAACTTGTGTGGAGGCAGGGGCTGCAGGCAAAGTTTCTGAATGGCATGGGACAAAGCAACCTGCCTTCAGGCACGTGGGTGGGTATGGATGTGCAGTATGAATGTTGCGTGAGCAGCCGGGCACTGTTGCAGATCGGTGCTGGGCCTCCGCTGCGTGGCAGACCTACGTTTACCGCCTTGTGATGGCATGTACGACGTGACCTGTGTGCTCTGTGTAGAGAAGAGCACACACGGTCCGCTACCGTGTTGCGGACCAGACAACAAGGGAAAAGGGCGGAGCCCCAAACCTAGACCAAAATGCACCATGAATGGTGTTGGTGTACGTAAGGTTGTTGTGGGGTATGGCATTTTTGTCGGGGGGTGTGCGGCTTGGGCATAGCACAGGGCAGATGCCAGTGACGCCCCTTGCATGGACGGTGTAAACGCGAAGAAAGGACAAGTGGTTGGCAGCACTGGGCACGTGGGCAGGAACAGTCGCCTAAGCAGCGCAGGGGTCAGGGGCTCTCGGGGGCCATGCAATGTAGCCAGAACGGGGGATGCCGTCGATGTAGCCAGACTAGCCGCTGTCACATTGCACGAGGGGCAAGGCAGGGTGCCAGCAATCAGGGCAATGTGCATTGCCGAGGCAGGGGCTAACCTAGGGGCAGCCGAGTTCAGCCGCACGCGCAAGAGGTACTTTCCTGGCTCCTGGCGTCAATCCCGCATAGGCCGCATTCCCGCTGATGACAACGGAGTGCAGACCACCCAGGCCGTCCACGGGGTTGCCACCAGCCTGACCTTTTCCGCCCTCCGTTCACATGGTCCGGGACTCCGGGTACGGCCGCTGCCCCACCCCACTTCCTGCCGCGCAGGTCCCGTTGCCGCCTACACCGCCATAGCCCGAGCCCTTCATTGTCTACTAGATGTCGGCCTCGCTGGCCTTCCCCGTCCGCCTGTTCATCTTGCTCGGATGCATCCCAGGCTTCGACTTCTCACGCTGTGCCCCTCCGTCTGCGGCGCAACGCCTTCGTCAGGGGGGGGGTTAGGAATGATGTAGAAGTACCCCATGCTTCCTTTGGAAAGAGCTTGTCCACAGGAGCCTAAATCCGCTTTCAGATTAAAATCGAGGTTGTTATTGCAAAGATCCAGGCCCTCAAAGTTCAGGGTGGGTGGGTGGGTCGGGGGGTCCGGGAACTTTCGTCTAGGGGGCCACAGGAACTTTCTTCACGGCGGGCAGGACCCCTTCCGTCGGCTCCTGCGCTCTTCCAAGGGTCCATCAGGCGTGTATTGACAAGGTCTGAACTCTGGGTATGCCTGAGCACCACGTTCAGCGGTCGGGAGGTGGGTCCAGGCCGGACATGACCCGACATGTCGGCATGCCAGCGTTGCATAACACGTGGGGAGCCATCCCCACCGCCTCCTGTTTCGTGACACACAGCCACTTTGTCACACAAGCAGTCAGAAGCACTAAGCGCGCGGTGGTAGGCTCGGCAGGAACCTCTTTGTGGGTCAATGGACGCGTCCATGGTCAATGGACAGACGCCAAGTCTGGCCTTCGCCCCAAGACGGCTTGCAACGCATTAGCACACGTGAAGTGCAGTCCGAAGATGCAGAAATGAAAGAAGTTGCCGTACGTTTCTCGCATGTGCAGTGCTGCCGTACGCCGTACGGCATGGGTGGGTGGGTGGGTCGGGCGGGTCAGGAACTTTTGCGGCATGGGGTGCAAAACTTTTGTCCCAGGTTCAGGTTACACACATCCCCGCTGGCGGCCGTCAGGCACACCCTGCCCCCACAGGTTCGGCTCCGTGGGGCGTGGGGACGCTTAGATATATGCGGGCGCGCGATCGGGCTCGGGCTATGGCGAGCCGGCTCCGGCTTCTTGCCGCCCACATGCAGGATATGCAGATGGGGCGGTGCGGGTGTCGTACAGCTGCTACGGCACGTACAGCACGCCCAAGTGGTCAAGTGCTATTGGGATCTGGCATAGGTGAGGGCTCTGTGAGAGCAGGCGAGATGCGAGTTGTGGCCCAGGTAGCATGCTGCGCCGGCTGCCTGCCGCCTTCTCGCAGCCGAGGGCGGAGCTACTGCCAGCTGTCGAGGGCCGGGCCCGGCGTCGATGCCTGCGGGCCCCGACGGTGTGTTGTCCGGCCGCGACTTGACTTAGAGAGACCAAGGACTTCGCGTAGCTGGTTTGGCAACGGGGAGCGTCGAGTAGCAGCTGGGCCAGCTCAGCGCGAGCCGCGGCCAGCGCGCCGCTGCGCGCGGGATCGCCATGCGCCAAACCCCATTCAAGAGCGCGCCACTTCCAAACCTGGCTTTGCTTCTCCCCATACTGCCATACATACATAGGCCATACTCACGTCGCCTAAGGCAGCGCATAACGTGTGAACGCCCCATCGTCACCTTAGCTCCTTCGGTCGCCTTGAGACGCTAGCGCCGACTACACTACACCAACCACATCCGCGGGCGCTGCACAGTCCCGCAAATGGCGGACGCGGCGCCCCAAGTCGCGCCCGCGGATGGCTCGGCGTCAAGCGGCCGGACGTGGTATGAGTGGGCCGGCGGTGTGTATTCCTACGCCCAGCAGCAACTCAACAGGTGAGTGGTCTTCTTGCAGCAGGCTATTTCAAATGGCGTCATCTCCGCGCCTTCCCTCCATCGACGTACTCGGCTTGCGCTTGCCCTCGCAGCTTTATGGGCTGGGAGGACCTCGATGTGATCGACCCTGAATCGGAGAAGGCGAAGAAGGGCGAGGACACGCCTGCGGGCCTGCTTGACCAGGTGCGGCGGCTTGGCGCGCTCGAGCTGTGTCCTCTCGCGCCAGCGCTGGCATCCCTGTGTTTCGCACGGCATAGGAAATGGCGGCAACAAGCTGGATCTTGGGGTTTGGCGGCAAACGCGTCCGCACGCAAGGAAAAACGCCCCCCTGCCCGCGGGGCTGCCGCCTTCCCGCCTCCAGCCCGGATCTCCCGCCCCCGAGCTGCCGGCCCCCTTACTCCCAGGGCTGCTCCCAAGGCCGTCCAACCCTCTTCCCCCCCGCCTCCCTTCTCCCCTCCTCCCTCCCCCCGCAGGAGCGCAAGCAGGCATGGGGCACTCGGCAGTTCCAGCAGTACATCGGCGCCGATGTGACGAGCCTGCTGAGCGTGCCCGTGTGGATTATGGAGCCATTCACCATTCTGCAGAAGGCCGCCGAGATCATGGAGTACACGCACCTGCTGGACCAGGCGGACGCCACCGAGGACGAGTTCGACCGGTGAGACATTTTTGCGGGTTGGATGAATGGGATGGAACGGCAGCAGGCTTCCTGTGATGGGAGAAGAAGCGGGCTCTGCAGCTGCAGAAGCGGCGCAGATGGCACGAGGGAGGCTTGCAGGCATGTGTTCTGCGGCCAAGGAGGGATGCGGGGCGCGCAGGCGGGGAGGGGTAGCGTTGGGGGGCGTGGGCGTGGGCTTCAGCAGTGCGCGCGCTCTTGACGGGGGTTGCAAGGCATGGCCAAGACCCCGCCAGTCACTGAGGATGACTCCGGGGAGCAGAGGAGTGCCGGGGGGGGGCTTGGTGAATTGGGTCCGGGAAGGTCCCGATCTCCGAGCAGCCGTAAGGGGATTGAGCGAAGGCCAGCTGTCGCCCCATCCATCGCAAGACGGGCGCAGGGTCCGCTGCCTGGCGGTCCAACTGCTGGACGGGGCCCGTGGGAGCGGTGCCATCGATAGCAGCCCCAGCCGATGTCGGCGGCCGGGGAGGGCACCCCGGCACTGACGCGTGCATGGGCTACCCTGTCCGCCTGGGGGATGGCGGCCGGAGTCCGCCAGGGCGCATCGACAATCCGGGGCCGCCCGCGGAGCACGCCATCCGTCTGCGCCCCCCCCATTCCCCCTGACACGATCTCGCCCTGCTCCAACCCCCCGTCCTGCTCCGAAAATCACCCCCGTCCTGCCCCCCCGCTCCCCCCCCCCCAGCTTCGCCCTGGTTGCCGCCTACTGCGTGTCGCCCTTCGGCGCCGCTGAGCGCGCCTGGAAGCCCTTCAACCCCATCCTGGGGGAGACCTTCGAGCTGGAGGTGAGGCGGTTGGTGGTTGGCGGTTGATGGTTGGGAGATCCAGAGCTCCCGGGGCCAGGGCGGCCAGGCCTCCGGCTTGGGGACCTCGCGGCCAGTTCCCCAATCCTTCCTTCCGCGGGCCTGCACCGTTTGGCATACCCAATTCCTCCCCTCCCCCCTCCCCTTCACCCCAGGTGGGCGAGGGCGTGCGCTACCTGGCTGAGCAGGTCTCCCACCACCCCCCCATCTGCGCCGCGCACGCCGAGAACGCCCACTTCCACTACGACCTGGTCTCGGCGCCCACCACCCGCTTCCTGGGCAACTCGCTGGAGGTCTACCCCTACGGTGAGGGGGCTGGGGGGAAGGGGAACGGAGAGCGTGGGGTTCCTATGGGTGTGTGTGTACCGAGCAAGGGGGTGTGTGAGGGGCGGGGTGTGGCTCTGCATCTGGCTGAAGAGAGGTGGGGGGCTGCGATGCGCCCGCTTCTTCTCAGCCGCCCCCTCCCGCCCTTCCCCCCCCCCCCAGGCCGCACCCGCATCACGCTGCTCAAGTCGGGCGAGGTGTTCACCCTGGTGCCCCCCAACGCCATGGTGAGGGGGCGAAGGGGGGAGGGGGGAGGGGAGGGCACCCTGGGGGAGAGCGCACAGCGCCATGGTACGGTTGGGGGGAATAAGACTAGGAAGGGGTGTGATGAGGATGCGCAAGGAGAGGTCCAGGCAACCCGACCCTCATCCTCCCCCCCTAAACCTCAACCCTCATCCTCCCCACCTCCCACTCCCCACCTGTCAGGTCAACAACATCGTCATCGGCCGCACCTGGGTGGACGCCTACGGCCCCCTCAACCTGGCCTGCGTCACCACCGGCGCCAAGTGCCGCCTGGACTTCAAGCCGTGCGGCTGGTTCGGGTACGGGCGGTACGAGTTCGAGGGCTACGTCACCAGCAAGGGTGAGCGGCGGGGTTGGGTATGGGTGTGGGTATGCATGGGGGGCTCTTGGAGGGGGCAAGGTGACGAGGGCCACAACGAGGGTGGGGCGTGGGGCGGTCGGGCCGGGGCTCCGCGGGCCTGCGTGCACGTGGTGAGGAGGGTGAAGAGGTATGACACCTATGCTCCACCACCACCTGCCGAGGGCGTGAAGGCAATCGAGCCTGGCCCTTGCTGCTCCCACTCCTCAACCTTCCCTCCCGAATCCTCTCCCCCTCCCCTTGCACAGAGGGCGTCAAGAAGGTCAAGCTGACGGGCAAGTGGAACAGCACCGTGGATGCGGTGCGGTGCGACCCCGAGGGCAACCCCCTGCCGGACGCCCCCGTCAAGCGGCTCTGGAACTGCACGCCCAAGCCGCAGGTGGGGCGGTCGGTCCGGCGCTTCTAGGGTGGGGCTCGGGTCGGGTCGGCAGCCCTGCGTGTCAAGGCCGGGTGCTGGGCTGGGAGCAGGCATGACCCTAATGCGCGGGAGGGCGGCGCTGGGGAGGGGATGAGGGTTTTGCATAGGCGTGCGAAGGGCTGGAGCAGGCTTGCGCGGCTACAGTGCACGGAGATGAGGGCGCCACAGTATGTGAACTGCAGTGCGCTTCATGTCTCTTGATAATCTCCCCACCCTACCTCCCCTACCACCCCCACCACCCCAGGGCGACTACTACTCGTTCACCCACTTCGCCCACAAGCTCAACTCCTCGGAGGGCATCACCGCGCCCCTGCCCAGCGACAGCAGGTGCGGGGTCTGGGGGAGGGGAGGGGGAGGGAGGGGGAGAGTTTGCGGTGCCTCTTCGCTCCGGTTGTCTGCGCTCCCTTGCGCGTTACCGGGGCATCGCTCGCGCTCGCCTCACCTGACCCTGCTCCTGAATGTCTTCTCCGCCCTGACCTGACCTGCCCTGACCCTGCTCCTGCCCTGCCCTGCCCCGCAGGCGGCGCCCCGACCGCTCCAAGCTGGTCCTGGGCGAGATGGTGGCGGCGGGCAGCGAGAAGGTGCGTGGGTACGGCAGGTGTTGGAGGCAGCTCTTCGTGGAAGCTGAGGAAGCGTACGTGTGCGGGGCCTGTGGCAGGCGGGACTTGGGCGGTGCGCGTGTTTGCTGGAAAAGGCTGTAGTCGCGTGTTGAAGATGTGCAAGGGGCTTGTGTGCTAGTAAAGCGCACGCTATGCTTGTGGCCGCCATGCCGCCGCCCCTTTGCCCTCTCCTCGCTGTTTGCACCCCTCCTCACGCTCCCCCACCTCCCCCACCACCTGTCCCGCTCCCCAGGTGCGGCTGGAGGAGATGCAGCGCGCTGAGAAGCGGGAGCGCGAGCGGCGGTCGGACGGCTGGGTGCCGCGGTGGTTCAAGAAGGTGGAGGAGCCCAAGCTGTACGAGGGTGAGCGGGGTGCACGGGGGCCGAAACAGTCGTCTGTGTGCTGACTTGAGTCGTACGGCTGTATGGTGGGGCTGGGCTGGGGACTCCTTCATTCAACGCACCACCAGGCCCCCCAAGTCCTATCCCTCACCGCTCTTTCCTTCCCCCTTGCCCCCTCCCCCTCTTCCCCGCCAGGCGAGCTGGAGCTGGCCAAGGTGCCCTTCTGGGAGTTCACCGGCGACTACATCCAGCGCCCGCGCGGGGAGGCGCTGCCGGCGGCCGAGGTGGACGGCAAGGGCTTCAACCCCTGGCAGTACCCCGACCTGCACGAGCGCATCTGAGCGCCCCTTTCCCCCTACCCCCGTGCCTCCTACCCCCGTGCCTCCTGAGCGCGGGTCACGTGAGGATGGTTTGCTGCGGGGGAGCGGCCTGGCCGGGCGGCGACGGGCGTGCCTTGATATGTACGAGCGGCTGTTGAGGGCCGGGCGCGCCATTGGTGTGTGTGTGCAGGTTTCGTGTGGTGCGTGTGGTGCGTGGGAGGTGCCCGCGGTGGGGCGGCCCTGCTCGGTGGAAAGCAGGGCAGTGGCTGAGCGCAGGCCTGAGCTGTGGCAGCCTTGGGGCCAGGTGACACGGGTGGCATGGGGTGCATCCGGTGGGTGTGTCGTGCCGAGCTTGGCTGGGCTGAGCCGGGTTGGCATGTCGCAGGAGGAGGAGGAGGCTGGTGCTGTTTTGGAGCGAGTGGTGGGCAGTGGGTTTGTGCGTGCGTTTTGGGGTGGGTGGTGCGGACGGCACTGGCGCGCCATTTCGCGGAGACCTTCGACGCCAGGGTTTACGAGGAGAGAGCAATTTGGCGGAGAGTTGAGGCAAGGGGCCTGGGCCTGGGCAAGGTGGCGAAGATTGTGGAGGATGCGCGCAACAAGTTCGAGGAGTGCAGGCAGAAGAAGGGCTGCTGATGCTGGTTCGGCGGCTGCGGCGCGAGGTCTGCTGGGGCCTGTGCAGGCGACCGTGTCGTCGTCTTTACCGGTGCTACGGTATCCTCCGGCTAGGCGGCGACGGTGCTCCCTGGTTGTTGATGGGGCGGGTGCGGCCTGGGTCGGGAGTGCTGTGCAGGTTGCTGCGGGGCCCTTCACCTTTTTGCCGCGACCGTCGCGGCGCGGTCCCGGTGCACTGGCTGCCCATCACGGCACGGTGTAAGCATCACGCTATGGCGGCAAGGCCATCGCCCGTGCCCCTGCCCCCTCGTGTGCATCTGTCAGACCCAGGTCTGGCACCAGCATCGCCCCGAGCACACCTGTCTGCCGGGTTCTGTTGACGCCTCCGACTGACACGGGTGATTCGAGGTACGGGCGGTGGGGGCCGTCACGCTAGCGCGCGGTCGCTTTGGTGCTGCGGGCTGCGGGCTGCGGGCTGCAGGCCAGGATGTAGGGGGCAAGGGACAGGAGCAGGAACATGCTCAGCCGTTGTGGCTTGGCTATGAGAGAGAGAAGGCGTCAACAGTCATCGAGGCACTGGGTGAGCTTTTGCGCTTCCAACGGACGCGGGCGGGTCACCAGGCGCGCCCCCAGCGTTTGACGCGCTTAGCTATCGCAAATGGGCTGGCGAGCTAAGGCGCCGGCGCAATGTGTGCGCAGAGCAAAGCGACAGCTCGACAGCTGCCGTTTGCGGACGAAGGTGTGGGGGCCCGTGGCCGTCCGTGGCGCAGGTCTCTCCGCCTGCTGCGTACACTAGAATTTGAATGGGCGTCGCTATGGCCGTCATATGGCCGAACTTCTCGCAGACCGCGGCGCGCGGCGCGTGCCGCCGAAAACGTACGCAGGTCGCAACCCGCCCTCATCAATGAGGCGCCTAAAACGCGCAATCATCTGCACCAGACATGAACACTTGTAGAATAGCCGTCAAGATGCAGGGTACGCGGGCGCAACGCGGTGCCTGAGCAAGCGGACGGCTGGGGGGGCCCATTACTAGACCTGTGCCAGCGCTTGATCATGCTGCTGGACAATCAAGAGAAAGAATGCATGATCCGTCAAGGGCCATTTGCGACATCAGTTCCGCCGTCCATCGCACAGCGCTGTACTTCGGCTCCGGTGACGGATACGGGCGCCCGCTGAGAGGAGCTAAGCCATAGGTAAAACATAAGCCTGCGAGTCAGCCCAACGTACACTTATACGCCTGGCTCTGTCGGGGCGAGCAAAGAGCCCCACCTGGGGAGGGCCACGCCGATAGCATCTTTGATACCAGCACTGTGCTTGCGACTACCTGCAGGATGAGATAGTTGTGCGCAGGATCCTAAAGTTGGTCCTGGCTTACGTGCGAGCCAACTGTTGCCATTTGTTGCGTTGCACAGCCGCGGCCAGCCGAGGATTCGGTTACAACCAATGTTCCTGGACTGTTCAGCCTCGGTCTCCCGCTCTAGCTCGGTTGCGGAGCGGCGCTGATGGTGTGGTGAGCGACAGCCGGCCGGCCAAAGAATGCCTTTCCTGGCATGCTTCTGCATCGGCAAGCGACATGCACCTCGCGACAGCGACGACAGTGGCGATGCCAAAGCGGCCGTGCCCCCCCTGAGGCCGAACGGACTCGGTGTCGTTGCCGAGGTGCGTCAGCTTAAAGCTCTGCGTGAACGTAGCAATAGACTGACAGGTTGGCAGCCTCGCGGCTGTGGCGGGGCAGGCCGCGACCATCAGAGTCGAGCTTGCTTGCACGCTTTTGTTCGCCGTTCGCCCAGTTCAAGCGCAAAGCTATGAACGTCGCCCTTGGATTTGTCCTCGCAGTTGGAGGCCGCGCTGTTTCAGGACCTGCACGGCCTGGCTCCCAGACCGCAGGCAAGGCTCGACCGTAGACCCGGCGCGTTCCGCGAACCCCCGACATAACCCGCTCTCGGAACCTAGTGCCCCCCCAGTCGCCCCCACACTGATTCTTTCTCCAGCCATGCCTTTGAACTGACTTTGCTGCCTGCACATCGTACGTACGCTTCACCTGCCGCACCCGCACCGGCTGGCCGTGGCGTGCGCTCCATTGCCGTCCCACCGCAGACCTGGGTTGAGCACGCCCAAGCTACGCTGCAATGCCTGCAGTCGGGTCTGGGGGCCGAGCAGACGCAGTGAGTTCTGGCGTGTTGCGTAACGGGGAGGAGGGAACGGAAAGCGGCCGGACAGGGGCAAGGGCGGCCATGAGCGTGGGCAGCACACATGGCTTTGCGGCCGAGTCGACGCCTCGCTTCCCCTGCCCTGCAAATGCTCATTTCACCTTCAATCTGTCCCCCCGATCCAACGTCATTTCTCCGCATTCCACCCCCGGCAGCCTGGCCATATTCTCGGGTTCCACGGGTCTGGCCTACGTCCTGTCCCCTCCCAGGGGGGCACCGCCCGGCCCCCCCGGGGCCTCCTCTGCAGCCCCGAGCCTAGGCCAACAGACCGCCGCTGCCGCCGCAGCCTTTGGCGCTGCGCTCAACCCTGACGCCCCCCCGGCTGGCCCCGCCGCCGCCGCTCCTGCCGCCGCCGCCGCCGCTGCGCCGACCATGGCGGCGGCGGCGGCGGCGGCGGCGGCCGGGAGCGTGGCTGAGCAGGAGGAGCTGCAAGATTCAGGCTCGCTCTTCGCCAGCCTGAACCAGGCGAGTTGCTGAGCGGCTAGCGGTTTGTGAGTTCCAGAGCGGAGTGGAGGCCGGAGGCTGGCGGTGGGGGGGCCGCCGTTGGGGGCGCCGGGATGGGGCCCAAGCACCCACCACTCCCACCGTGCTTGAGCTTACGTTACGGTAGCCTTCCCACCCTCTCACTCTTGTGGCTCCAACCCCTCACCCCTGGCCCCTCGGTACCGCCAGGGCCCCCGCCCCGCTCCTGTGCTGCTCACGTGCGCTGGAGAGGCGCGGCCGGTCTTCCCCTTAGAGGAATCGGGGGACGCCCCCGCCGCCGCCGCCACCACCGGAGCCTCGCTGCCGCCGGCGACCGGCGCGGGCTGGACCCCCGGCGTGCTGCCGTCCTCACCCACCTCCCCCTCGGCACCTTCCGCCAGCTTCACACCCGTGGCTTTGGTGCATCGGGGGGATCTGTTGGCCCTGCCCCTGCCCCTGAGAGGGCGCATGGTTGGCGCCCTGCTAGTGGGCTGGGCGGGGCCAGGCAGCCGATCCGGCCCCGCCTTAGCGCAGCCGCACCGGGCCCAGAGCGAGGGAGTGAGGCAAGGACAGGGCCCAAGGCCCGGGCCCAGCCGGGCCATCTCGGGCCCGCCCGGGGCCCACGCGTCCGCCGATGCGAGCGGCCGCGCGGCCCATTCCTCGCGGCCCGGACTCGCCGGTGCTGACGTACTGGGCCTGCCAAAGCAGCTGTCGGCGGCGGACGTACGGGCGCTCGAGCGGCTAAGTCATGCCGTACTGTACGGCATGTTTGCGATGCCGGAGCAGGAGGCGTTCCTCAGCTTGGTGGGTTGGGGTCTTGGGGTCGGGGGGTAGGCATGGCTCTTGTCGTCCCTTGCCTTGCCATCCCGACGATATCTATGGGCCTGGCAAGACAACTCCTGCGTCCGCTGGTGCGCTGAGGCAGGGCCGCGCCCTGCCTCGCGATGCCATTGCCTTGCTGCCTGCTACCCCCCACCAGCTTCCTCGTCCCCCCCTCATGGCTTGCCGGTTCCTTGCGCCCCGGCCCTGGTCCCTGACCCTCACGTCACTCCCCTTCTACCCCCCTTCGTGCCCCCCTCCCCCACCCCTCCACGCAGCTCGCCGACTGCCTGGTCCCCCTGCCCCGCGCCGCCAGCGTCCAACAGCTCATGGGATCGGCCCTGGCTGCCGTACGAGAGCTTCTGCGGGCCCGCACGGGCCTGGACCTGGTCCCCGTCATGGCCGCCGCACACGGCCCTTCGGCTCCCGCAGCGCTCTTTGCGCTGAGGGCCTCGCCGGACGACTCGGCGGCTTGCGGTCTCAGCCCGGGTGTGGGTGGGGTGGTGGGCGTGATCAGGCACGGCGCTTCGGGAGGTGGAGTGGGAGTGGGAGCGGGGGCGGCCGGGACGGGCGTGCGGCTGTCGGGCTCGCAGTACGGCGAGAAGGCGGGCGCTTGGCACGAGGCGGGCCGGCGGCCGGCGGACGGCCTGCAGGTGGGGGCCGGGGTGGGTTGGGGCGGGGTGGGACGGAACGGGAGCGATGCGGCCGGGCGGCGTGTGCTTGCGTGGTGCGTGCACTCTGGGCGTAGGGCGCATACGGAATGCCGCCCCGGCTTCCCTCCGTCGACGTCTATCTCAGAGCGCCTTTTCCCCAAGTATATCCTCCTCCCTCCTTTCTCCTCGCCCCACGCTCCCTCTGCCCCACCAGGTCAAGGCCGCCGTCATGCCCCTGCACCAAACGCTGCTCGCGAGCGCCGTGGGCCGGAGCCGTCTGGCCTCCGGCACAGGGGGCCTCGGCGGGGCCGAGCTGTCCTCAGCCGGTCCCGGTGGGCCTGCGTCTCCCGGCTCCATCCAGAGCCCCTTTGTCACGCTGCAAGCCTCCCCCGGCGTCATCCTCCGCCGCGCCATGCCCCCGGCCCGCCCCCCTGGCTTCGCTCAGCCCGGCGGCGCCGGGCACGTGGGCCTGGGCCTGGGCCCCGCCGGGCCCGTTCCCGCTGGCGGGGGCCCAGAAGCACTTACTGGGGCTGGCGCGATGGGGGCCGGCCGGGGCAGCGTGTGGCAGCCGTTCACGCAGATGGTGGGGGGGCGGGGGAGGCATGATGGGATGCAGTTGAAACGGCGCTTAAGCGGGTGTTGAGTAGTACGCTAGAGCTGTACCATCGGACAATAGCTGACCGTTTTCTGGCTTTCCTCCACGCGCCCCCAGGTCCCGGACGCGTCGGCTTTGCTGCTGGACGCAGCGGCGGCCTGCGCTGACGTGCAGGTGGGCACCGGGTCTGGACTTAGGGCGGCTGAGTGCAAGGACAGGAGGGGGCGTCTGTGCGAGTGTCTGGGGCTGCGGCCGACGGATCTTGCATGCTGCTGTCGACCCATACGAGGGTGTGATCTCGTCGATACCCGCTCCGAACTGTCCCCCACCCGCCGGCCCTCACCCTCCTCCACCCCCACCCCACACCGCGCACCGCAGGCCGTGGCTCGGCTAGCCGCGCTGCCCCGTGTGGCCTCCCTGGTCCTCTGCTGCGAGGAGGCGCCGCCGGCCGGGCCAAGCCAGGCCCAGAGCCTGGGGCCCAGTCGGGCCCACCCCGGGCCCTCCCGCGCCGGCCGCGGCGTCTCCTCGCCGCTCTTTTCGCTGGCGCCCCCTCAAGCCGGCAGCAATGCGGGCAGCGCTTCCGGCGTCGCGCCCGACGGCACCTCCCTGCCCTCGACCGAGGCCCCTTGGGGCCCAGCCGGGGCCCACGCCGCGGGCCCCACTGGGGCCCTCTCTGGGGGCCTCTCGTGGTTCCCCGCGCCTGGAGGGCTGCCCCCGCCCTCGCCTCCGCAGCTGGGCGTCTATGTACTCAGCCCTGAGGCGCTCCCCGGGTCACTGGTGGCTGTGGTGGCTTCAGAGCTGGAGACGATACTGGAGGTGAGCGAGGGTGCAGTAGTTGCGCCCTGGAGGGCGGGTCAGAGCTTGAGATGATTCTGAAGTCACGCAAGGGGGCGCGGGTTTGGGGGGCGGGTGCGGGTGCTACAAGCTAAGCGGGATCGCGTAGCGGTTGGGGACTGCAGATGTGTCGTGATGCCCAGGGGATGCAATGGGGTGGCAGTTACGGAGTCGTGGGACGGTTCTAGAGGTGGGCAAGTGCGCAATAGCTGTGCCCTGGACGTCCGGCCTCGTCTCGTTAGGGCTCGCGCTGAAGGGGTATGTGTGTGGATTTCACATGATCCCCAAGGCTGCTGACGGGTCCTCAAGGACTGGAGGAGTAAGCAGCGACCGTGTGGCCAGAACGAGCTGCCCCAGCGCACGCACTGGGCTGGCGAAGGGTGGCGTATACCGAGCTGGACACGGTCCTGGGACTATGTGAGGGGCTGTGGGCTGTGGTGGACACCAGATGACAACCTGTGCTCAATCCTCTTTCTTCCCCTTGCCTCCCCTTCCCCCTCCGCTTCCCTGCCCCTCCTCAGCTGGTGCTCCGCAGCTGCCACCGAATGCTGGCGGGGCGGCTGGCGGTCGAGTGGGAGGGCGTGCGGATCCAGCTGCTGACGGGATCCGGCAGCCAAGTCGGATCTGGATTCGAGGGACTGCAAAACCCGCGCGCCCTCCACGGCATGTCCTCCCCCACGCCCACGCCCACACCCGCCCGCTCCTCCAACCCCAACCCCGCCCTTGCCGCCTCCCCCGGAGTCCCAACCGGCGCTGGAACGGCAGACAGCTCTGCCCTGGGCCTGGCCCTACCCGGCGGACGCAACTCGCCCAGCCTGGGCCCAGCCGTTGGATCCGGGCCCGGCATCGGATCTGGTTTCGGAATTGGATCCGGGCCCAACGCGCGCCAGCCGTCGCAGGCCCGCAAGGTGGCACGTGTGGTTGGGAGCATGCTATCCACAGAGGGCCCCGGCGCCAGCGTCGAGGGGTCGCCTGGGGTCGGGGGCGTCATGGGCCCGGGTGGGCCCGGGATGGGCCTGGGCGCGCCGGGATCGCTGCAGAAACTGTCGTACGCTTCGCACTCGGGTACGGGCATGGTGGGTGCGGCAGGCATGGCGGCGCCTGGCGGCGTGGTAGCGGTTGGCTGGGAGCCGCCGCCGTCGCTTCTGGACACGGGGACCACGACGCTGCTGGAGACGTCCCTGTCGGGTGAGGGGACGGGCGGGGTTGCGGGGGTCGGGGTGGTACCTGTAGGTCCCAATGCAATGAGGACGAACTGCGGAACGCAGCCATGGAGCAGCGCACACCATGACCCTCGAGTCGCTGCCTCGAGGCGGAACGCTCCGGCAATGCCGATACCCGCGTGCTTGTTACCGGTCGCCTGCCTTCCTGCCTGCTCGACTGACACGGTCCTGGTATCGACTGTCGGGTGACTCAGGTGAACAACAAGAGGGCGGGTGACTCGCTTTCTTGTCTGTCGCCTGCTCGACTCACGCTTTGCCATCCCTCGCTTGCACCGCCCCAGAGTCTGCGGTGCCGGTCCCCCGCCTGTTGCGGGGCCAGTCCCAGCCGGTGGTCTTCTCCCGCCCCTCTGTGGTGCTCGAGGTGGGGGGGGAGGGGCCAGGGGGGGAGGGCGGCCTGGGGGGTGGGGGGAAGGGGGGCCAAGGGGGCCAGGGCACTCAGCGAGGCCCCCCTACCTGTACGAAGGTCGGCGAATAATTCCTAAGCCCAGACAACACAGTACAGCAGCACCTGCAGCAGGCTTCCCCCTCCCCCTCACCTCCTCCCTCCCCCTCTTGCCTCCTTGCCTCTCCCTCTTGCCCCCCCCAGCCCCTGGCCCCCCACTCCGCCATGGACCTACTCATTCACACAATACAGCAGCACCTGCAGCAGGCGGCGGCGGGGGCGGGCACGGCGGCGGCGGCGCAGAACCTGGCGGCGGCGCTGGCGGCGGCGCAGGGCAGCGGCGGCGGCGCGGCGGCGGCGGCAGCGGCGGCGCTGCTGGCGGGGGGCCGGGTCTCGAGGTGAGTGCCTGAGGGCAGGGACGTACCAATATCGTCCGGCGTGCTCTGCCCCCATCGTACCTTCTAGACTTGTACCTTAGTCGATTGCGTCTGTTGCGCGTTCTCCCATTCCTGCATTCTCAGCACTGGCATGGAAACGGACTCCAACGGTCCCCCGGCGCTCAGTCACCCTCCCGCCCTCCCGACGCGGCCCCCTCTCGCCACGGTCAGCCGCACACCCCTGCAAACGCGCTCCGTTTCCCCTCCTTCTTTCCCACCCCTGCTGTGCCCTCCCCGCCTCTTCCCGTTCACCCCCAGGCCGGGTATGCCCAACCCCGCGGCCGCCTCCGGAGCTGCGGCGGTCCCCCACCAGGCAGACCTGGCGGCACTGCAGGTTGGTCCGGAGGCCAGTCGGGGAGTCGGGCAGGCGGTCTGCCTACAGCATTTCCTGCCCCGTTATTCTCTGTGCCCTTGGCGGAGGGGCGAGCGCCTACGCCGTATGAACACTGTCTTGTCGTTCAGTCAGCCAGTCGGGCAGTTGGCATCCATCACGCGCCAGCCCGGGCCCCCCCTGCACCCTTGCTCCTGTTCCCGCTCCCTTACACCCCTCCAGCTCACCCCCCCCCCCACCCCCAACCCCCTCCTTCACCCCCACCTCCCCCCAGCTCTACGAGGCGCTGGGCCGCGGGGGCCAGGGCGTGGTATTGCGCGGCTCCTGGGGCGGACTGGAAACGGCCGTCAAGGCCATAGCGCAGCGGGGCGCGGGCGGCGGAGAGGGGGACAAGGCGCAGGGGCCGGGCCAGGCGCAAGCGGCGGGGCAGGCGGCGCAGGGCCAGGGTCAGGCGGCGGCGCAGGCGCAGGGGCAGGCGGCGGCTGGGAGCATCGGCGGGGTGGCTGGGGACGGCGAGGGCGAGGCCGGCGGAGAGGAGGGTGGAGAGCGGGTGAGTGGTTCAGAGTGGGAGGGCAGCTTACTGGGATGTGCGCCCAAAAGGCCTGATGCGGGACCTAAGCTTGCCGCGCCTGGCAATCTGCGCACCCCCTGTGATGGCCTGCCATCCCTGACCCTGACCCTGACTCTGCCAATGCTTCCTTTTGTCGCTTCCCGCCAGCGCATCAAGCGGCGCTTGCTCCGGGGTGCGGTGGAGTTGGCTGTGTCGGCCTCCCTCAGCCATCCCCACATCGTCGCGGTGAGGGGCACGGAAGCGTGCGTGCGGGGCTGAGATGCGCCTGACGTGCGTGCGGGGCTGAGATGCGCCTGACGTGCGTGCGGGGCTGAGATGCGCCTGACGTGCGTGCGCATGAGTCGTCTGACTCGTGTGGATGCCTGAATGATGGGTTGTTGATCCTGTCTGACGTGTGCCTTACGTACCGTACTGCACAGGTGTACGCCGTCTTCACGGATGTGGCCATCGTGCGAGTACGGGAGAGCAGGTGAGGGGGTTGCGGGGCTTGGGCGCTCGGTAGAGCATGCGCGCATTCCTCCTACTGCCCATCATTGTGATACCGACCGTGCCCATTCCTGCCTTTCGAGGTGAATGCATCTGCCTCAGTTCGTATCCACTCCTTCCACTACTTCCACTCCTTCCTGACACTGCCTCGGCCCCGGTCTCCCCCCCTCGCCTCCCCCGCAGCCGCCCGCCACGCACCTCGGCCTCCTTTTCCGCCGCCTCCCCCGCCCCCGCGCCCCCGCCCCCGCCCGCCCCCACGCACCTCCGCCTGGTGCACCGGGACGACCCCCTGCTCCAGGGCATGACGGGCCCAGGTGAGGACCGGGAAAGTTGGGCCCGAGCGGGCCCCGTGGGGCCCAGGCGGGCCCGAGGGGATCATGCGGGTGCAGATGCGAGGGCTAGCAGCCTTCGTTTAGCTGTAGCTATCGGCGCGGCAAGAGCATGGCTAGCGTCTGCAGGTCGACGCGACTGTAGCCCCTCCCTTTCCTCCCTTCCCTCCCGCTCGTCTCCACCGCAGTGCCCCTCTACAGCGCCATCTGCCTAGAGGTGCGGTCGGCAGCGGCAGAGAGTTTAGGGTTTAGGGTAGTTATTGAAACTAAGAGGTGGTCTCTCCTCAGCTTGATAGCCTCCCGCCCTTTCAACCACCTCCCACCCACCAAACCACCTGCCGTCCTCCCCCGCCCCCAGTTCTGCGATGCCGGCACGCTGCTGACTGCCTCCCGGGGCGGCGCCTTCCGCCTGCCGCCGCCCGAGGGCGCGGCCACGCCTTCCGCCGCCGCCACCCCCCTGTTCCGCCCCGCACTCGTGCCCCTGTACACGACCCTCCTTGAGGTGGGGCAGGGGGAGGAGGGGCCAGGGGGAGGAGGGTGAACGACACGACTCTCAGGAGGGAGGGAAGGGAGCTGAGGTGAACGTTGAGATGTCCCTTCCGGCGGTGGGGAGGGCAATCAAGATGGGTGCAGCCGGGGCTGACGGTTGAGGGCAAGGTGCATGAGGCTAGCGCTGACCCTGCTAAATCCTGCCCGCCTCCTCCATCCAACCTTCCCTGGTAGGTTGCTCTGGGTCTGAGGCATATGCACCTGCGGCGGCTGGTGCACGGAGGTGGGCGCGGGGGAGTCAGTTTGGGGAACGCAAGACGGGGAAAGCGGGGATCCTTTCCCTCCGAGCGGTGCACGGAGGTTGGGGCGGGAGGGACCCGGGCGGGGAGCTGTCCGATGCGGGGAGGTAGGGACGCTCACAGCGAGACAGCCACTACCACCAAGCCGGGTAGAAGGGGGGCAAGGGGCGAGCTGCAAGGCCCGGTTTGTACGGCGTGTCGGCACGTATGTCAGTCGTACCGCCACAGAAGTTTTGTCTGCAACTCTTGGCCCACAACCCCCAACCCCGCAGACCTCAAGCCCGCCAACGTGCTCCTCAAGGGAAGCGTGCGGGACCCGCGCGGTTGGACGTGCAAGGTGAGCTGAGACTGACCCCACAACCCGGCCTGCCCTCTCAAGTGCTTCACACGCCCGAAGTGAAATGCCACAGTCTCCGTACGGGTGCCTCGCATCGACTACACATGACCTCCCAAGATAGATTGGTCTCTGTGCGGCCCCCCTGGCTCCCCAGCCCCCCTAATACCACGCGCCCATGTGCGTCTAGTGCCCCCACGCGCGCCACCCTTCCTGGCATGCCTGCCCCAGCCCTCACCGTCTGCCCCTCGTCCGCTCCCGTCCCCTTCGCTCTCCCCCCGCGCAGCTGTCTGACTTCGGATGCGCCCGGCTGCTGACGGAAGCTGACGTGGCGGCGGGGGGCGTACGGCAGCCCAACCCCAGCGGGTGAGCCCAACCCCAGAAAAGCAGGATGGATTGCGTTGGTCGCAGCACATCCGCCCTTGCCCCTCGCTCCCGGCTTGCCTTCTCATCTTGCCACCCTCTTCCTCTTCTCCTCCCCCTCCCCCCTGTCAGGACCCTGGCCTACATGGGGCCCGAGCTCCTGACCCAGGGGGGGATGCAGGGGTTCCACACAGACGTCTACGCCTTTGGTGTACTCATGTGGGTCGGGCCTGGGGCGGGCCCCTGTAGGCCCAACGCAGGCCCCATGCGGGCCCGATGCGAGAGGCCCACGTGGTCAGGATAGGGCAACTTGCACTGTGGGGCACCACCGATCCCCATCCGGCTCCCAACCCATCCGCCGGCCCGCCCCCACTCAGCAGCAATCACCCAGACCTCCCACCCACCGCCACCCCTCCCACCCCCCCCTTCCCCAACCGCACCCCAGGTGGGAGCTCATGGCCGGCACCTCCCCCCACCCCCGCGTGGACCCCGCATCGCTGCCCCGCCTGGTGGTGCGGCAGGGGCTGCGGCCCGCCTTCCCGCCCACAGCGCCGACCGAGTACTGGTGGGTGGTTTGGGGCGGCCTTCGGGGGGCTCTGAGGGCTTGTAGGGGCGTGGGCAGCTGGGTGCAGGTTGCGGTGGCTGGTGCCGTGGTGGTGGCGGTGGCGATGGGCTCTCCATCGTATGGCTGCGACGTGCGTTCCCACGCTCGCCCTCTCCCCCCTCGCTCTCGCTCTCGCCAAACTCTCTCCTCAGCACCCTGGCCGCGCTGTGCTGGGCCCGGCAGCCCGCCACCCGGCCCACCGCTGCGCAGCTGGTGGAGCGACTGCAGGTGCGTGGGGGGCAGAGAAGATCTCAGCTGTGCAGAACAGAGCTAGGAGCTAGAACTGAGCTAGGTGCGTGAATACCATGCGGACAGCAAGGAAGGGAGAGTATCACCTGAGCGCGCGGGTCGGGCGTGGGAGATAGACGGGCTGGATGGTGGAGAGCCTGCAGATTGGGAGGGGGGAATGCTGGTACGAGGTGCAGGAGGGGGTTGGCTGATATCAGTGACGCGAGCAGACGCGAGGGTCTGTTGGCTAGGCCGGGCAACTCGTGGAACGCCTGCCATGCCTGTGTGCGGGGACGCAGCCCAACATCGCGGCACCGGAAGTACTAGCTGTCTCCTGCCCAACTTGATGGCGTAATCCAAGCCCAACTCTTCCGACGTCTCGACGCCCCCTTGCCCCCGCTCACCCCTCGCAGCTGCTGCTGGAGAGGGCTCGGGCCGACGCCGCGGCGGCGGCCCAGCGGCGCTCCGCCTTCGCCAGCGCGCTGCAGTCATCCTCCGGCCTGCCGCCATCCCGCTCGAGCGGCGGCGGCGGCGGCGGCGGCAGCATGTCCCCGCCCGCTGGTGCGGGGTTGCAGCGGGGCCTGCCGCCTGCTGCCGCCGCGGCGGCGGCGCCGTCGGCGGCGGCGCCGTCGGCCGTTGCGCCCAGCGGGACCGGATGGGCCGGTGCCGCGCCCCTCCGCCCCGGCCCCGCCGCTCCGGCCGCTGCCGCTGCTGGCGGCGCCGCCGCCGCTGCCGCAGCGCCCTGGGGCAGCCCGCTTGTGACTCCCGGTGGCGCTGCGGCGGCGGCGGTGCTGGCGGCGCGCGGGGCCGCCGGCGCCGCGCGACCGGCCGCGGCCCTGGCGCCCTCAGCCTCGCCCGGCGGCGGCGCGGCGGCGCCAATCCGCCGCAGCCTCAGCGGCAGTGCGATCACCCTCTCGCCGCACCGGCCCACCATCGCCGTCGCCGTGCCGGCGGCGGCCGCCGCGCTGCCGCCGCCGCTGCCCGCGCCGCCGCCGCCACCGGTGCTGCCTCCCGCCGGCCAGGCCGCGCCGCCCGTGGTTCCCATCGACGTTGGCCGCGACCCTGCGCCGCCGCTGGGGCCCCATCCGCGGCTCCACGCTCACGCCCCAGCGATGCTGCCGCTGCCGTACGCCCCACCTGATGCCCTGGCAGCACTGGCAGGGCAGGCCGCCACAGCCGCCTTCGCGTCGCCGCTAGCCTCAGCATCGATGCGGGCAGGGGCCGTGGCGTCTGAGGGGGGCCGCGATGGGCCCGGCCTCGACCGCGGTGGGCCCGACCTGGCCTTGGGCCTGGGCCTGGGGGCCTCGTCGGGCGCGGGGCCGTCGGGCGGGTGGCTAGCAGAGTCTCCCTCGCCCACCTCCGCAGCGGCCAATCACGTGGTTTCGGTAGCCGGGGCGGCGGCGGGAGGCTGGTCGCCAGCTCTCTCCCCTACCCCGGCGGCTGTCCCGGGCCCCACCCTGGCCCCCGCACCGCTGCCGCCGGCTGCGCCAGCATTCGCGGGACCGGCAGCGACCGCGCTCTACACCCGCGCGTCCGCCCCTGCCGCCGCCTCGGACTCTTCGAGTGCCGGCCCCTCCCAGCCGCACCCGGCCTACGGCCTCCACGCCGTCGCTTCCCTGCTCGACCCCAGCACGCTCCTCGCCCCTGCCCCTGCCCAAGCCCAAGCCCAAGCCCAACGCCAGGCCCAGGCCCAGGCCCCGCCCAGCCAAAGGGTGGGCCTGGCGGAAGCGGGCTCGGAACAGCTGTTTGGAGGGGACGGAGAGGAGCCGAGGGCACTGCTCAGGGAGGGGCCGGGCCCGGTGGAGGCCCACCAAGGCCCAGGCCCGGTGAGCCGGCTGACGCGGGACGAGAGCGCGGAGGAGGGCCTGGCGGACATGGGGGACGAGCTGGGCGACGGGCCCGAGCCAGGCCCAGGCCCAGGCCCAGGCCCATTCTAGAGGCGCAGCGCCAGGCCCACCGTGGACCCTTTGGGCGCTCATGGGCTAGTTCCCCGTCTATGGTGCAATGCGCTCCTTACGTTTGGCAAGTAACAGCAGGTATTGGTTGCCGTTTCACGTCCATTGCCTCCGTGGCGGCGGGTACCGGCAGCGGCTCCTTGTGTTGGGGTTTAGAGCTGGGCCGGCCGCAGCGTCGGTGCACAGTTTATATTCGATGGTGGCTTGAGCGTGGGGAAGCGGCTGAATGTGGTTATGGGGCCTCGAGGCTCACGGGGGCGTTTGGCTCTGGCAGTAACGGACACTGGGCTACGCGGCTGGCTGCGCAAGGCCGCGGTGCTTGGGGTGTTGAAAGCGGGGCCCGGGCGTTTGGCATCATCGTCGGTGTTGCTAACGCGCGGTTGATGAATGTATGAGACTACGGACGCACGTGCTAGGTCTCCAAAGGTCGCCTCAAAATGATAGCCGCGTGACTATGTTATGGCCGATACTGAGCACCCTGCCTTGCATCTAGGCGCCTACTGGATAATGGTTCACACGCCCGCGTTGGTACGACATCCGCTGATATCGTCATGTGAGCATCGGTGAAGCTCTGCGGGGTGGGGTTGCTCCTAGAGCCGTACCAATGCCCTCAACAAGGAAGCATGTCACCCCCTCATGTGGCAATGATGTGCTTGCTGCAATCAAGACACTCGCCGCCGTGATTGGGCCACGGGTACGCCTCGTGTGGCTTACTTTTCCGCCTTTGGCCTACTATGCGCCCAAATGCACGTCACTAGTGTCCACCGGGTTATGTACCCATGTCTGCGCTGGCATTAGGATTAAAGTGAAGAAGCGAGGGGCGCGCGGGAATTGGCTGGGGAAGCTCGGACGCTTGGCTTGAAGAGCGGATATGGATGGGGCCAGTCATAATGTGGGGTGGGTCTACCTGAGGTGCACTGGAAGGGATGAGTAGGGTTCTTAAATGGCAAGGATGGAGCTGGCGGTATGGAAGCGGGTTTTGCGCACAGCCAGCCTGCATCGGCTGGCCGTACTGGTTTTACGTTTTACGGCCGTACAGGCCTGTGATTGGGACTGTGATCTATGGGGGCGCAGTAGGTCTGCGCGTGGGGCGCGTGGGGCCAGGATAGCTGTTTATGGGGGGCGGGTTGCGTGCGACTGGCACAAGCGTAACTTGCGAAGACTTTTTATGCGTTACACTGTCTTTACGACAAGCGGTACTGCGATCTAGGCGCGCGACGCGCAAAGACGGGGCAATCGTTTCGAGGTGTTGTCGTTTGATGATCGGTGCCAGGGGCCCCGGGGGAGCGGGGCCGCCTGTGCGGAGGTAATGGTTTTGGCGCGGGGCTGCCAGTGCTCCTTTCCGATGTCTGCGTGCCTCCTTAATTGGCCGCATTTGGGTCAAGTAGCCAGTCGGGCGTAGCCGTATTGCGTATTTAGGTTTAGGGATGACTGCAGGTGTTTTGGCAGTCCGGTGGTTGCGCGGCCTCGACGTCTAGCTTCGTATGCGCTGTGGCTGCCTCGCTACTGGTAACGACGGGGTGTGGGAGTTACACGGGTTTCGGGGGATGGTTTGTCCGGAGCCTTGCGCTCAGCGGCTGGCTGTGTGGGGGGAGTTTGCGGTCATATCGTGCTGTGTTGAGGGTTTCGTGGGGGCCGCAGGCTGGCCACATGAGTTGCGCTAACTAAGAGCCGGGTCATGCGGGCATGGATGAGGCTAGTTATGGGGGCTGGTCTGTCAAGCATCGAAGGGCCGGGCCTCACAGTATCATTGTGAAGTTACTCTGGGATGCAGGGGAGGGGGTTCCCCGGCTTGGACCACCCCTGGTGGAAGTTTCACCTGCTTGTGGTTGTCAAGACCAGCATAATTGCTGTCTGGCAGATCGCGCCGCAGCTTCGGTGCCGACAGCTGCGGACATACAGTAGCCGTTGGGTTGATCTCAAAGAGGCCTTACTGGATGAGGACTGATCCCTGAGCACGTGCCTATGATACGCACAGGCAACGTTGCGCGTAGTCACTACCCAGCACCTTCCACGGGCGTCTTCACCTACTTTTGCTTCCGTTCTCCCCTCGTTTTGGCGGGTGCCTGGCGAACCTGGCATAGTGCTTGAGCGTACTCGGGGTTTGTGACGTATAGAATTACCATGTATGGATGGCTTTTGCTTCGACCAAACATTGACCAGGTGGGCCTGGCTCCAGGCCGTACGGAAGACGGCTCCCAGCAATTGCGCTCGTGAGACGTAAGGCAAGCTTCGCATGAGTGTACCCTGGCGGTGCCGTCGGGTGGGATGGCTACGGTCCGCCGTACAGTGAGGCTGACAGAATTGTGGCCACATGCTGCCTGCCTAATGCTTTGATCGTTTGCTTTGTTTGCGTGTCGCGCTGCGGTAAGACTACAGCTGCTTAACCAGGTGCTGCTTGTTCCGATCGAAGGAACGGCGTCCGCCAGTACCGGTATGTTGGCAAATGCGGGTCTGGGGCGAAAGATCTTATGACTCAACACGGCTTCAGCCGACCGGCTGCAGGTTTGACTGCAAGCCGCTGGGTCCTTGTTGCAGTGTCCACTTCTGTTCGTACTGCGAAGAGTTCCTGTGTGTTCAGCAGGCGCGGGTTTGCGGGGAAGCGGGACCGGACGCGGGTGCGCGTTGGAGCCAACGGCTGTCCTCAAGGACTTCCTGCCTGGGGGGATTTCAGGATTCGTGCGGGCGTCAACGTTGGGTCGGCGTGGCTTGTCAACAATTGCTGGTGTACTTGCACCTCTGTACCTTCTGCGTGCGGGTTTGTGTGCGTTGCGTTTGTCACGGACTTTGCGGTAGCGGGGGCCGGTGGTGTTGCAGCCGGGTGCGAAGCAGGGCTGGAGGGGCGTGGACGGTTAAATCTGTTTTGGGCGGATCCTGCCAGGCCTGCGTTCTAGGGAGATGGCGTCGGGGCAGTCGGCGGTGCATCCCTGGGGCCGAAGAGTCGAAGAACACATGTGCTAGCGCAGAGTGTAGCGCGACGGAGATGCGGAGGCACCCTTTGGTTGTGGTAATTACGGAGTTATTTTGTGCCCTGGCAATGCGGGTTCACTGCGGTCGATGCGTGGCGGGTTCCTGCGGAACCAACCATTGTACGTGGGTTTTGGTTCACAGCAGAAGGGCTCCTGTGTGGTTGGCAGTGGTAGCCTGGGGCACGTGCAAGCAAGGCGGTGCACGGCAAGCTCGGTTTGTGTCTCAACAAGATGTGGCGCTTGTCAGTTGGTGTAGCGTGGTGCCTACCGAGGGAAAGTGGGCGTGCCCCCCGTGTAAGGCACAGGCATCAAGGCGACCTAGCACAGCCACTCAGCCAGCCATCAGGGGTTCAGGGCTAGCTGGTCCTGCGGGGTGTGGAATATGTTGCAAGTATGGTCCGATGGCGCCATGCTTCACAGGACTGCGGGTCTGCAGCGTTGCAGTCAGGGGGGAGGGGGGAGGGACAATCGTTTTGCACCCAGTTTGCACCAAGTTCTTGGCCCACCCACACACCCATGCCGTACGGCGTACGGCAGCACTGCACATGCACTAAACGTACGGCAATTTTCTTCGTCGGCGACATGTCTGGGAGCTCAACCTCCACGCGCGTACTCAGTCGGAGTGTGTTGCTAGCTAACCTTGCACAATTCTCTGAGGGCAGTCGCGACACGATGCACTTACTCTAAGCTCGATGGACCATAATCATGGACCGGCGGGGATAGTTGGAGTATAGTGCGCCCACGGTTACCACGGGGAATGGGTCGCGTAGCAGATGGGTGAGGGGCTCAGCCCTTTTCCGCCCCCATGGGGGCGCCCCGCTTGTCTTCGTTTCTGCGTGAATGGACTGCTCTCGACGTGCACTACCGTATTGCCTTGCGAATGCCAGACTCTGCCAGGCCCATCCACTGCCCATGGACACGTCCATGGACCAACGGAAGGGGAGCTGCCGCACTTGTAAACATGGGGCAGTGTGCACACAGGAGGAGGTGGTAGGAATGGCCCCCACGTGTTCCGCAGGGGGTGGCATGCCGACATCTGGACCCCTGAGAGAGCGCAGGAGCCCATGGAAGGGGTGCGTTGCTGTCCGCTGTGCCGTAAGGTCCTAGGCCCCGTTGACGAAAGTTCCCGACTCCCCGACCCTCCCACCCACCCTGATCTTTACTTGCCCGACTCTGTCCAAAGGAGGCATGGGGTGTAAAGCAAAGCGCAATGCAGCGCAGTGCACGATGGCACGCTTGGCTCCGGACCGCCAGTCACCTCAGGGCCGTGGCAAAGCAGGAGAGAAGGATGCGATGTTACAATAGGAACCAGCTCCGAGCCGAGGCTGAGAGAGGTTAAGCGTGTAGCGCCACCTACCGGGTATGGCCCTCCCATACCAGCACCACCCTAGCAACAGCCAACTGTAGGTCGTTGAACCACTGCTAGGGGGTCGCCACCCTGGGGCTTGTCCCCGCCTGGCTATCCAGGCCATAGACCGCAGTTGGCCCTGTTACACGGACACCCTACCGCACCCCCGTCAGAACCCGTACTTCATCCAGCCCTCACCCTCAAAGAACCTTATGTCCGCCCCCTTGCACCACTGGGGCTGCAGCCGCTTGGCACGCAGGACTTCGAAGATACCCTGCCGCTCCTTCCGCATTGCCCGTCCGAGGGCAGTGAGGTAGGGCGCGACTATCACCCCCGTCGCCGCGCGCACCTCCTTAGCCACCCTCAGCACCGAAGCCCGCTGGCGGGGCGTCACCCCCAGCACGACATTCCAGCCCCCCTCCCCCTTCCAGCTCCGCTGCACCGACGCACTTAGTGCTGCCCCGTCCGAAGGCCCTAGTCCAGACAGGTCCCCCGAGCGGAGGCGGTCGGCTAGCTGGTCGGGGACCGCCCTCAGCAGCAGCCGTCCGCGGTCCTCCATGGGGGTGTTCTCCGCGAGCACCGCGAGAAGCCGCTCCGCCTGGCCCACGCTCTCCTGCATCCGCTTGACGTTGTTGGCAATGGTGTTGGTCTTAATGTTGACGGCGGCAATTTGGTGTGACTGTTCGGTTGTGTTGGTGTTGATGGTGTCCGAGAGCGCCGCGCTCCGCTGAACTGCGCGGTCCTCCAGGACAGCGAGCTCCGCAATGAATCCGTCGACGCGATTGCCCAGGTCAGAGAGCCCCCGGGTGATGCTGAAGACGTCGCTCCAAATAGCCACATCCCGCCGAGCCGCCTGCTCCAGCTCCGAAGTGGCCAGGGCGCCCAGCCCAGCCCAGCTCAGCAGAGAGAAGGGTGAGGCATGGGGTATTCCTATATCATCCCCCCCCCTGTTGCAGTGTCAGCACCGAGACTTGGTTGACCTGCGGGGAGATGTCGCTGCCAGCTGCAGACCGGGGGGCAGGCCAAAAACGGCGCCTGGACCAGACCGGGGGGCAGGCCAAAAACGGCGCCTGACCCTGCCTGACTGTACTCGTGCGGCTCGGGTCTCACCGTTCTTAGCAAATAAGCCTCGCTCAGAGCCGCAAGTTGCACCCGATCATAGTAGCCGATGCAGCTGGCAAGTAGTCAGGAGGACGTCGCTCAGGAACTTGCTCGCGCGTGCCGGAATTCGAACGCTCGGCCCGTTTCTTTGGTCATTCATTCGGTCGCGCGACGTAGGCTGCGACCACTTCGTAGCCTCACAAAAACAGTGGTGTGTAGGTACCACGAGGAACACTACTAGGGCCAGAAACTCAAAGCTAGCGCCACCACGCTCTGGACAATACATGGCCGTGGCACTGCTTAAACGCCATGGCTCGCGCAAGAGCGGCCAGAATCTGATAGCATGACACGACATGGTCTGGATCGCGTCGCTGCTTGTTCTGCTCTGCTCCTCCGTCTGGGGGTTGAGCGGGAATCCGACCGAGCACCCGGACCTTCTTGACTGTGCGTACACACGCCTGCTCGAACGTCTGGAGGCGAGGTGCGGGCCCAAGCTGCAGGCTTTTTAGCGGGAAGTACTTCCCGCTACCTGACCATGGAATACCTCTGTCTTACAAGTTGCATTCCCATGCTACGTAGTGACCCCGGCACACATGCATACACGTCCATTTATCCTCGTGAATCGGCGGGCTCTACAACGTCCGCATCCGAAACATGTACACCTCGAGCCGCACTCGCCGCAGCATTGTACTCCTGCTCAGTTCAAAAGAAGACAAGCATGGTGCGTATGGGTGGGCGACAAAAAAACTTGCAGCGGTTCGCAGACGTCCGGAGCTCCTGTCGCCCCTTACTCGTTGGCGCACCCTTTCCCGTCCCCTCGTGCGTCAGGTCGCGAGATTTCTGCTGCCGCCTGTATACACGGCTCAGGTTCTCTGGGGCGTTTCCGACATGCTACTAGCGGACGCCCTTGGGGAGAGGGCTCTTCCCCAGCCCCCTAGTGTCAGCAACGCAGGCGGAGATGCGGGCAGCGGCTGGCTGGATTGGGGCCTCGCGGAGTCCTGGGAGGCATGGGAGGATGAGCTGATGAGCCTCCCTGCCGGAGGTCTGCAGCTGAACGCGGGTGCAGGGGCAGATGGAGGCAAGGGCGGGGGTCAGTCGCGCACCGCCGCCTTCCTAGCGCCGCACAGCCTGGCAGCGGTGAGCCGGGGGGGACACGAGCGCGCGGTTGGGTGCGTGTGGGCGTGGGACAAAGGCTGATTTGTAAGTAGTCTGCACTCTCACGTTCATTTCCCACATCGCCTCCCCGACACCCTTTCTCCCCCAGCCATTGCTTCGACGTGGTGCCCTGGTGGACGCCTCCGGGCTAGCGGCGCTGGAGCCCGCCCTCCAGCGCTGGGGCGTGCACCCCACCCTGGCCCAAATGTCTATCACCGGGGGCAAGGTGCGTTCGTGACGTGCGGGCCGCTGCTGACTTATCCCGTGGTCCACCTTACAACCCATTGGCATCACACTGATTCTATCCCCACCTGCCCTCAGACCCTGGGCGTGCCCCTGGACGGGTCCCAGCTGCTGCTCTTCCTGCGCGCCGACGTGTTCTCGGCCGCAGGGCTGCCACCGCCCGCCTCGTGGCAGGAGCTGCTGCAGGTGGGGACGGAGGAGGGGACGGGAATGCAGGAGTGAGCGCGAAGCAGGCCTGTGCATTACTGGCCCCCTCGCTTTGTGCCCGTGTCCCACAGGTGGCTGAGCGGCTCAATGGGACCTCCACGCCCGCGGCGGCGGGAGCTGCGGGGGCATCTGATCAGGGCCCTCTGTTTGGCTTCTGCCTGCCGCCCCCCCGGCTGCTGGGGTCGCTGGCGCTGGCGGTTCTAGCCCCCATGGTGCAGACCAACGGAACGAGGGAGGTGAGAGGGGCGGGCAGGGGGCGGGGCAGTGATGGGCGGGGTCCGGATTGCTGCGACTAGCTGGCTGGATGGCTGCTGTGACACAACTCTCGTGTGTCCCATCGTCGCTGTCCCCCCGGCAGGGCATGTACCTGGACCCCAGCAGCCTCCGGCCCGCAGCCGCCACGCTGGCTATGTCGTACGCCCTATCGTACCTCCGCCGCCTGGCGACCCTTTCGCCACCTTCCGCCGGCTACCCAGCCTCCGCCGCGCCGCCCTACAGCGAGGCCTTCGCTCAGGGGCGCTGCGCAATGACTGTGGGCAGCGCCGCGCAGTTCAGGTGGGGCTGCAGGGCCAGGGCCAAGCGGAGCTGCAAGTAGGGACATGCATTAACATCACTCCTCCCCTGGGGGGGGTGTCATGTAGCGTGTCGTGAGTTGCACCGATCCCCCGACGCCCGCAGGCGCAACAGCCAAGCGGTCCACCCCGCGGGGCCCTCCGCGGTCCGAGCGCAGGTGCTGGCTTCCCTGCTGCCGGGAAGCGAGCTGGTGCTGAGCGAGGGACAAAGCCCGGCGGGCGACAGCCTCGTTCCGTGCACCCCGGGCCTCTGCCCCTATGCTGTTGCGACAGAGGCTAGTGCCAAAGGCGGCCCGGGCGGCGCAACCGCAGGCACGTCCGGCCTGAGGCGCAGCCTGAGGCGCGGACTGCAGCAGGGAGCTCAGGCGCTTGTGAACCGGGCGCCGCTCCTTTCTCCGGACGGCTTGGTCGGGGCCATTGTGGCGGGCGGAGAGGTCACGGCGCAGCTGCTGTCATGGTCCCTGCTCTCGAGCGTTGGCGGCCCGAGCACAAGCTGGGAGGTGAGGGCGGCTGGGGCGGGGGCTTGGCAGCATAAGGATCGGAGCATCGCGGGGACTGGAATGGCTTGGGTCTGCTCCGCATCCTACCATCCTCTCCACTCCACCACCGCCTGTGGAACCCGCTCCCTCCTGCAGCTGCTCCTGCCTCCGGGCTCCGAGGTGGGCCCCTGGCGCCAGGAGCACTTCCAGGACGCACAGCGCTGGGCCGCGGCGGGGTACGATGCGGCCGACACCGCCTCCTTCCTGCGGGCGGCGCAGGGCAGCCTGGACCACCCCAACGTGGTCTGGCCGCTGAGGGTCGAGGGGGCGGTCACGCACAAGTGAGCTTGCATGCGGAAGAGGGGTTATGAAGGGGCATACACAGGCTATACGGGCTGGCACCAATGAACGTCGTGCTCGGGCGGCTTCTGTCATTCGTTTTGACCCTCCTTGACCTCACAGGCGGGCGGTCGGCACCGCAGCAGATGCCGTGGTGGCCCTTGCGTCGGCGCCTTCCTCTCCCCTGGGAGGAAGCTCTGGAGCTGTGGAGGTGACCGCTGGGGACCCTCGAGTGGCAGCCGTTATGGGGGCACTGGCTGACGCCGTCACAGCGCTGTTCGGAGCTGGAAAGCCAGACCCAGCGCTGCGGGCTGCGTATCTGGAGGGCCTATCTGGCCGTTTGACGGGTGTGCTGGTGAGTACTGCCACTGCTGGGCCTTGATTGGACACTGTGCCTGAACCTCATGCTTCACGTCTTCAGAACTCACTAATACGATGTCCTTTCATTCCGGTCCCTCCAGCACCCGGCGGTACATGTGGACGTCAGCAGTACGGCACCCGGCGCCCATGCAAGCTCCCAGCCCACGGCTGCGCGTATCGGCCTGATCGTGGGCCTCGTGATTGGGTGCACAGCGGCGATGGCAGCCGGAGTACTCGCCCTGGGCTTCTTCTTGGGGAGGCAGCAGCGCCGTGCGGCCGGTTCCAGCTACTGGGCTCTGGTGGAGGCGCCGCCCCCGGGGCCCGCCACCTGCATCGCTGTGACCGACATTGAGGGATCCACCAGTGAGCGTTGCGGTTTGGGGCTGTGTGATGAGGGCATCAGCCACTTGGCCAAAGGCTCCTGAGCTGCTGGAACGGCCTAAGGACCTTGGGGGCTTCCCACAGGGTTTGCCTTATGAAACACTTGTAACCCTGCCTTCCCCCAGGTCTGTGGGAGGCGCTTCCCGAGGCGGTTCTGGACAGGGCCCTGCGCACGCATCACCGTGTGGTCAGGACCACCAGCTCGCTATACAGGTGGGGTCGAGGGAGGCGACAATGGCATAGGCACGGCGAGCACGGAGTCAATGGCACCTGGAGCGCTTTGGACGGCCGTGACAGCCTCAATTGACGCCCTTCGACTCTCCTTGCCCTTGTGCCCACCCCAGGGGCTACGAGAGCGCCACCGAGGGCGATTCCTTTATCCTCGCCTTTGCAACGCCCGCAGCGGCGGCCTCGTTCGCCGTGGCGCTGCAGCAGGCGCTGCTGGAGGCCGAGTGGCCGGCGGAGCTGCTGGCGGCGCCCAGCTGCCGGCCCGTGTTCGTGACCCGGCGGGAGGAGGTGGAGCGGGCGGAGAGCGTGTCGCTCACTCCGCCGCCCGCCGCCAAGCCCCACAAGCAGGCACTGCTCCCGGGCAGCGGGGGGATCATATCCCCGCATGGAGGCTTCGGGGAATCGCGGAATGCGGCCGGGCACCACCACAGCGTCTGGCATGGCTACCGTGCAGCGGTCATGGCGCTGACCGGCAACCGCGCGGCTCAAAAGCCGGCGGCCAAGAAGAAGCCCGCGATCGCCTCATCATTGACCCATGAGGCTTCGGCGGCCGCCGACCACGGCGAGAACGGCGCAGAGCAGAGCAGCAACGCGCAGCAGCAGGCCTCAACGCGCTCTGCCCTGTACAATGCAGTCAGCGCCTTCGGCCCGGGGTTCCTGGCTTCGCGCCTGCGCGTGAGCCTCTCCATCGCTGGCAGCCGGCCCTTGCCGGCACAAGCGTCAGCCGCTCACCAGACTGCAGGCGGCCAGCAACGGGACCATGAACGCGGAGCGCCTTGGGAGCACTCCGAGCGCTCGCAAGGCTTGCTGGATGGGCCAAGCGCCCCTGAAGCGCAGCGGTCGCGCCCTCTGCTCGGACTGCTTGGACGCATGCCGGAGCAGTGCGAGGGAGACCTTGAGGACTCAGGCGAAGGCGCGGAGGACGGCGCGGAGGACGTGCTGGAAGAGGTGGACCCGCCGGCATCTAACGAGCTGCTGGTAAAGCTCATGCTCGCGGCGAGGCATAAGCGTGGCCTCGCCATCTCTGAGCTGGCTCCTGTGGTGGAGAGCACGGGCGGCAGGGTGAGTGGCTTGGTGCATGATTGCCGGGTGGCACTGCTGGGCAGTTGTGCGTGGCGGGGCACAGATAGACTGGCCCCTTGACCTGGTCAGGCGCATGCTACGCATGCCCACTCCTGCGTGCCCATGCCCACTGCTATGCCCATCCCCAAACCCTGTCCCACAGATGGCGAACAGCAGCGGGCTGATGACGATTGGGTCAGTCAGCAAGCCGGGCAACACTGGCCAGCCACGCCGCCTGACCAGTGGACTAAGTGGACAAAGCAGTGCTCTTCCAACAATCATGCCAATGCTGTCTGGGGTGTCTCCAAAGACGTCAGCTGCCCAGCTCCCGCAACTCCATCAGCAGCCAGTGACAGCCTCTGCGGTGGGCCCCAGTGGGCAGTGGTCTAACGAGACCACGGATGAGACTCAGTCCAGTGCTTCACGCATGCCATCCCTGGCAGAGCTCCTGATGCCAGCGGCAAGCCAGCAGCAGGAGCAGGCTGCACTATCTGCACAAGGCTCATCATCCATTGGCAACACCGTGAAGCTGGTCTACCGCCTCTTCAGTGGCCCCAAGGGAGTCCAACAGGCACCACCACCCAACATACCCAGGGTGCTGCCTCGTGATGAACTACCGTTGCAGCCATCCCCCAATACCCCCAAGCTTCAAGGCGGACGCAGACTCCCATCACGTCTGGCCTATGGGTCGGTTATTGTGGACGGAAGAGAAGGCGGAGACACATCACCAGCCATAGCCTTCAATCTGCACAGCACCGCCCGTGATGAGCTGCAAGAGCGGTTCCGCTGCCTGGCCGTGGAGACCAGTGCTTCCATGTCTGCAAGCCATACCCGGACCCTGACGGTCAGCAGCCGGCAGCAGGACGGATCTACCGGCGGAGGTGGCCGCATCAGCAGCGGCACCAATGGCGCTGGAGCGAGGAGGCTGTCGGGCACCTTCTTTGCCCGCATGCTCAACAGTGGGGGCTCTTCTGGTCCGAACGGCCTCTCCAGCGGCACTTCCCAGCCCACAAGCAAGCAGTCGCAACACCCTGCCGCCGAGGCAGGGAGTGATGAGCACAGCGGTTTCCTTCAGAGCAGGGAGGCAAGTAACAACCCAGGCAGCTCCAAAGTGCACCGTCCAGCTTCGGATGGGGAGGAGCAGCGCTATGCGCCAAGGGTGCACAGCGGCGTTGCCGCTACGCTGCTGGCTGCTGGACAACCGACCAGGGGGAGGCGGTTGACGTCTGCCACAGTGCGCGCCGCAAGTGCACCGTCCCTGGTCCCTTCAGGCCCCCTGCCACGTGTGGCAGAGCACGAGGCTACCCTTGCAGGCCCCAGCCTTGCTGAGACGCAGGAGGAGCAGCAGGAGGAGATATCCGGTTATCTCGAGGCCAGCGGTTGCATGGCACCCCTGGTGGATGGGGGCCAGCGGATAACCACCAGCGACACAACGGTTGGGCTGCCAAAAGGGCTGCCCCACCAGCCAACCCCCGGTTCGCTCCTTGCCTACATTCACCGGCTCTTTAATGCATCCAGCTCAACTCATCCAGGCACAGCAGGCCAGGCAGCAGAGGAGGTGGTGGCCCTGGTCTTTGCCGGCCTGCGTGTGCGTGTGGGCCTGCACTGTGGCGTTCAGGCCCAGGAGATTGTCTACAACCCCGCCTCGGCACGCCAGACCTTTGGCGGCGAGGCACTGCGGGTTGCCAAGGCAGTCACGGACTGCGCAAGCGGCGGCCAGGTGGGCGGGACGCCAGGCATACATCGAGCTCTAAAAGTGCACACGCTGGCCTGGGGCTGTGAGCGCACGCCAGCCTGCTTGGGGCGAAGTCCTGGACCCGTGGTCACCTGATGTGTCTGTGCTTGGCCCCTCTTTCCCCCTCGCAGGTGGTGCTGAGTGGCGAGGTGCTGGCCCAGGTGCAGCTGGCGGGGGACCTGTCGGACCTCCCTGCAGTCGTGATGGACATAGGTGAGCGTACTAGGTTGGGACTTTTACAGCCTAACACTTTAGCCATGTGGGCAACCGCATATGTTTATCCGCTAACGTTTCCTGTCCTGCCACCACAGGCGAACACCAGCTATTTGAGGCGGTGCCAACCTTGGCACTTGCAGAGGGTCCGTGCTTAGAGGTAAGCCCGGCGACGACTATGACATAACATCCTTCTCTTCCAATGCTGCCATTCCTACAATGGTGCCATACCCTCGTTCACAAGCAACGCATGCATCCCGGTTCACCGACTGGTCCCTTGCCCCTATTCATGTCTGGACGCAGGCCTCACCTGTGCTGCTGGACGCTGCACCTGCGCCGGCGGCCCCCTCCACCCAGCTGCTGCAGCTGGTCTCGGCCCCGCTGCTGGGGCGGCTGGCGCTCATGCCGCCCTTCCGCCCCGCCATCCACCAGTACACCCCCGGATTCATGGACGCACCGATCGGGGAGAGCGTGGCGGTGGTCGTGTTCAGGGTGAGGCTGCGGGGGCATGTGGTGCGTGGGCACGGGGGCTTGCGCATGCGTGAAGAGTCGAGAGGCTGACAGGCCTGATCAAGCCAGGTCGCTTTGAGTTGGCTGATGAATTGCGTCCTCATGTCCGCTGCTCCTCCTCAGGTGGCCCACGCGTCCGCACTCCTGGCCTGGGATGCGGCGGTGGCGGCCGAGTCCCTGGCGCTGCTGGAGCTCTTCCTGAGGGCCAGCCTGGGGCGCCTGCTGCCCTCGGCGTCGGCCTCACACGGCCCCTGCTACCTGGCCGCAGCACCGCCCGGCTGCCCACTCGGCACCTTTGTCGCGGTGTTCGCAAACCCGGCAGCTGCGGCCAAGTGGGCCCTGGAGGCCTCGTCGCAGCTGGAGGGCCTTCCCTGGCCGCAGGAGCTGCTCTCATCCCGGTTCGGTGCCCCGCTAGAGGGCCTGATGCGAGCGGAGGCCGAGTCACGAGACGACGCTGCTGCCCCACGGCATGGGCTGAAGCGCGGTCTGACCAAAGCGCTTCACAAGGCCGCCGCACCGCACCACTTCATCACCCAGAGCTTCACGGCCTCGACACGCCCGCGACCACCGCCACAGCCCTCCACGCGCGCCGCTCAAGCGCGGGATCCCCTGCGGCAAACGGGTGCTTCACATGCCACAGATGAACTGCTGGGGTCCTTTGGGGGCGACCTCTTGGAGCTCTTTGGCATGCCCAAAGGCGTGGACCACGGGCCAGCAAACACGCTCTCAAGCCTGCTCGAGGTTGGCGACTCAGTGCCGGGCCTTCCCACGGCCAAAAGCCTCCCGCCTCCTGGCACCAGTGCCAGTACCCAGCCCGACCGAGGCAAGGTCGCGAACGACAGCTCTGTGCGGAAGCGCCTGATGAGCTTGGGCCAAGGTGCTCCTACAAGCGACAAGACCCCCACTGTCGCAAGCACGACAATGACCAGCACGCCCATCGACGTCACGACGTCGCGGCTTCTCGAGACGGCACTTTCGACAGACCACGCCGCTACCGCGTCCGCGGTCAACTCTGGCCAGCAGGGCCTGAGCGCCGGTTCCATGCTCCCCGTGCCCGCGGCGGCCCTCTTCGACGACGTGAGCTATCCTGGCGCACCTCGCAGGCTCGCCCGCCCTGGCTCACGCCACCGCTCTGCCTGGAGCCGCACTCAGCACCCTGGTGGCAGCGAGACGGTGTGCGTGGACATTGGGGCGTCCGGCGGCACATCCCCACCCAGCAAGTATCACGGCCCACAGTTGCAGCCGCCGCAGCCGCCGCGCATCTCCCTCACGAGCACAGTCAGCTCGTCGACCGTGCACCCGTCGCACGACATCGCTGAGGGCAGGAGCAGGGGCGGCGCCACCTGCCCACCACGTGAGCCAAGCAGCCCGGGCAACACCGCCGTCGGTGCCCCGGGTCCGGCGTTGCTCCGGCCACGAAGCAACACCGCCAAGCGCACCTTGAGTACCCGCGTGCTCGCGACCATGGGCTTTGCCGGCTCACTGCACGGCAGCTTCATCGCGTCGCGTACAAGTCCTGCAAGCAGCTCCACAACGGCCACCATGACCGCAGCCCCCAACCCGCATCCCTTGCTGAGCGGCATGGCTACAGAGCCCTTCGCGAGGCCCGGCGGTGGTGCGAGCGGTACGAGCGGCGGCGGCGGTGCCTCCACGTCACCCCGGAACCTGGCAACGGTGCTTCGCCGAAAGCGGAGCGGGGACGTCAACCAGTCGCCGTCACGGCTGCTCGAGTCGGCGGCTGCTGTTGCGGCTGCGACTGCGCTGGCGGTGGAGGATGCGGAGGTGGTGACGCTGCGTGGGCTCCGCGTGAGGGCGGGCCTGGCCGTGGGGGCGGTGCGCGTGGAGCTGTGCCCCATGACGGGCCGCGTGGTGTACAGGTGCGTGGGACGCATGGCGCGGCGGGTTTTGGTGCGCGCGAGTGTCATGGAGGCTGGTGTGGGCTGGCGGCAGGCAGTACAGGCAGCAGGCGACTATGTGCTTGCTTGTGGTGGCATAGCAGATAGCGAGCTTGGCAGGACGTCCACCTTGTACCTGCTGACGTCACACACCCCTTCCCCTGCCTGCTCCGCTCCACCCCAGTGGCAAGCCCGTGACTGCCGCCATGACGGCCGCGGCCGCCGCACGGCTGGGCACGCTGTACGCAACGCAGGGCGCGGCGACGGCGGTGGCGGCCAGGCAGGCCGCGGAGGCGGTGTCGGAGGCGGCACGGAGCGGCGTCGCTGGGGCCGATGGCGCCGCGGAACCGGCGGCTGGGGCTTTACAAGCCCTGGCGGCGGCAGTCGGGGAGGCCGAACCGTCGCTGGCCGCCCTTACGCCGCGCCTGGTCAGCGCTCCCGCAACCAGCCGTGTAACGGCGGAGGCTGGCAGCACCGGTGGAGGCGCCCCTGTGTCTCTCAAGCGCAAGGAGGCGTTCGTGCGGTTCAGGCTGGTCGAGAAGGCTGTCCGGACCGACCAGGATGAGGCCGCCTGACTCGGCTGCCAGTGGCACACCCGGGCGGCAGCGCCATGCCTGTATTTCGCTTGTGCGATGCTTGATGTCGAGCCTCGCTCAGCCGGATTAGGACTGGCAAGGCAGGATAGCTAGGGAAACGTGCACGTGGCAGTCGTGCCCGTTGCTTCAAAGACGGCGCCTGCACGGCCGTTTATCCTGGAGGCTGGCTGGCTGAGAGGGAGGGGTTGGGCTGAAGTAAAACAATAAGAGTAGATTTCATCGTATTGGGGCTTTTGGCGTGCTCACAGCTGGTCTGGCTGACCGTCAGCTGTGACAGCAGTGCCTGAACTGCTTACTGCTCAAGCTAGCAGCTGATGACTGCATATGGGAGGAAGGGCTTCGCAACATGCTAAGAACACGCTAAGAACAAGACAAGCAATGTGTCGATACAGAGCTGGCTTTAGCTCTGCGTGCTCGCCTCCTGCCGTAATCATCTTGCGTGACGTGGCACTGAGTGCCTTGCGCTATTAAGGTTGTTTACGTGTGCTTCCTGTAGGTTGATCGTGAGTTGCAGCTCAAGGTTTGTCACACCCCTACTGCGGTGTGCGCTGAATCAAGCGTGAGTGCATGCCTCTTAATAATAAACGTGGCTTGTGCTGAAGAAAGCGCTGAGATGTCCCTTTTCACCTAAAAGTAATCGTAGTTGTGTGGGCTTCATCAGGGCATTCACATGGAGTGCTTTGCCTTGGCTAGCAGAGCTCAGGCGTGTATCCGTTGCAGTTTGGCAGGGCTGAGGGGCTGTTTTGGGTATTGGGGGGCCCAGCCAAGTCAACATTCCCCTACGGGACCAAACATGTGGCACGATTTCCCTTTCGGCGTCGGGCGTTCACCTCTCTAGGCTGACACATTGTTTTGATGGCCGCCGAAAGGCTGCACACCAGAGGAAGCGTTGCCAGGCATGGAGCGATATGGCGGCAGAGTGGCAGACGCCAGCAGAGGATCAACAAGGAGTTTTGTGGGGGCACAAGAAGTGCTGAGGCACAAGTGCGACCTGTGCACACGTTGCATATGGTGGTAGGGCATGGCTTACGCCTTACGGGTACTGGCATGGCCACAGGCTGGCGTCGGTTCGTGCGCTTTTAGTGTCTCGGTGTGTTAGGAAACGAGGAAACCGTAAGCAAGCGGAAAGCCCGGCGAGACTCCGAAGGTGTGTCTCGGTGTGTGTATTGCATGGTGCACGTAGCTGCATGCTTGCTGCTCTCTCCGTGCCCTTGAGTGTCGTTTCGTGGAAGACCTGAACGGCTGAGTGCACCCAGGGAGGAGCGCACGGGTGGTACACGGGGTACGTAAGGATGAGGGTGACCAAAAGTGGGGTCACTCCTTTCGCGAGGAAAGTGGGAGTGGCTTGCGGGTGGGGTGCGTCCTGTTGGTGAGGTGCATCCTGATGATGAGCTGCGTGCTGTGGATGAGGTGCAACCTGCTGATGAAGTGCGTTGTGCGTTGTGCATGCCTGGGAGGGCGGGGGTAAGCCCGTGAGGTGGGTTGCTTGGCTCCAGCGTTCAGGATTGTGACCCCGGGAGGGGTCGTTTATTGTACGTAAGCACCGAGAACTGGGCTAGGGAAGGTGGAGCGCTGCAGGGCCGGGAGCCGGAGCAGGGCCGGAGCACTGACAGAAGCTGCAACTCCTTGGCGTTCTGCGCACACTTCCTGCTGCGTTTGTTATGGGTCACGCGCCCTTTTGGGCTGAGCCGCCGCCGTCAGGCTCTGCGGGCGGCGAAGCCCCTCGGGAATCCCGAGTCGGGATTCCCCCTGCATCCGATGCAGAGGCGGGGGCGGTCCTGATAACAGGGGCCTGTTGCACGAGGGTGGTTGAACACGAGGATTGGGTGTCCACGCGACACGCTCCTGCGTGTGCCGCGCGCTTTGCGGCTGTACCATAGCACTTGCATGCCCACGAGCGATTGGCATGCGCTCATGGCAGGGCACGCACATTGACAAGTCGGGGGTGCACTTCTAAGTTCTACGGCATTCCGTGACATGCGGCGTGGTGTGTGTGGCGTGTGGCCTGGAGCAATGACACGGGTACCACTGAGTAAGCAAGGGTCCCCTGGACCACTAGTTGTCTTTGTGGCGAGCGAGGCGCCCTGGATACCCTGGGACGAGTGGAAGGGCACCGTATGTGGGATAAGGGTGTGTGGTCGTGAGGGCTGAGCGGTCGGGAGCACATCTGCGGCCTGTGTACAATATTGCAAGTGGATCTGGACCATGCAAGATGGGTGGCGAGGGCCAAGGGGGAAGAGGGTGTGTGGTTGTTGACGCTCGGAGGTGTTTGGTGGTCACGGCAATTGTGGTTTGGGTTGATTGATGTGGTTGTGCGGTAGTGCGTGAAGCTTTCAAAGGGGCCTTATGCGATTGCCCGGGAGTACATAAGGAGTGGCCGGTGACGGATGGGGTAAGCCCCGGATCCAAAATCGTGATCGTCTGGAGCGTAAACCTGCCCTGACTCGCTATTCTGCGGCTTTATTGCCAAGTGCTATCCTGCCGAGCCCTCTGTAATCTGAGAGCTCACTTCTGTCTCCGACCTGGAGCCCCGCGCCCTGTTCCCAGAGGCGTCAGGCACGGACCCCTGGTCCCTGCCCCCACTCAGCCTGCCTGCCCCGCAGCCGGCTGTGTTTGTCTCGTGTCCCCTTCAGCGCTCGCACTAGCGCCACAGGGCACGCTCCCCGCTCCTCGCCTGCATCAGTGCGCGAGCGGAGGCGAGCGCATTGGCTTCCTACCCGATCACACGCTAAACCCTGCGGGCCCTCAGCCCAGCCGGGTCTTCACCGCAGCAGCCCCGCGCCGCTGCTCCCCCCCCTTCCGTCCGCTCACACCCCTTTGACCCCGTCACGCTATACGCTTCCGCTGCATCACTTCCCAAACCTAAGTCCCACTTCGACGTGCGCAATACCCCTGCGTCACGAGACCCGCGCTTGAGACATCCCGAGCCCGCTCCCTGAGGCGAGACCAGAGTCAGCGTCTTCACACGCTAGATCCTGGGCACCACCGGGCGTGCAGAACGATCCTAGGGCAGCAATCCACACGACTGGGCCACAAAAAAAAATTTGTGGGTACTCATTAAGTGTGGCCCTGCTTTCCTGGTAGCGGGACCGCTGGTTATGCAAGTCGGTGGCTGCACCTCGCTCTCATAGCCGGTCAGACGTACAGTAACACCCAACACAAGAAGAAAAGGGGCCAATATGGAAGACCAAGAGCGCCAACATGGCGTTACCGCGTCTAGCTTGAATGCCATCCCCCTGTTCGATCCGGATCTGCATGATGCACGGCAATGGCTAAACCGCATTGAGCGCCACGCCCAGTTGTTTGAATGGCGTGATGAGGATAAATTGATGGTGGCGTGTTGCCGCCTGAACTCGGTCGCCCAGATTTGGGAGGCGGGGCTTGGACCAGAGCTAGGAAACTGGGCGTCCTTCAAACGGGCTTTCGTGAACCGGTTCGCCGAGAGAGAGGACGAGTTGTACAGCCGCCTGGCAAACTGCAAGCAGGGGCGCAAGGAGAGCGTGAGGCGCTATGCGGACCGATATCGGCACCTGTGCTCACAGCTCAGCATTGATGCAAACGAGGACCCCACATACATGTATAACTTCCTGCGAGGGCTGCAACCCCGCATCCACGCCAAGGTTTACCTGTTGCGGCCACGTGACCTTGACGCTGCCATCAGCGATGCCATATATGTGAGCGAGGGTCTGGACCTGGCGAGGGATGATCAAGGGGATGAGGAGGAGGGGGAGGATGTGGGCCGGTCTGCGCCCAGTCGCAAGGGCCGAGAGGAGGGTCCCCGGTTTGAGCGGGTGAACCCAGCGCCCCGTTACGAGCTTGTGAGGCCCGAGCCACGAAGCGGTGGCATGGCACGGGGACGGGACGCGCAAGATCGCCCTCGTGTACGGTGGGATGACCGCCGGGAGCCAATGGGGAGGCGCGAAGACACACGCACCCCACCGCGGGCGGCACCTCCCCCTCGCCCACCTGCGTCTCCCACCGGAGGGGCTTCAAACGACATTGAGGCGTTGCGGCGGGAGTTCGCACGCCTCTCCGTGAACCTGCAGGAGATGCAAAGGAGGCAGGAGGGTGGTTACCCGACAAGGCGGGGAGATGACCTGGCGACCATGGTCAGCATGGTGGACGTAGACCACACTCCTCAGGTCTACTCCGCGCATGGGGGGCCTCTGCGGGGCCGATTCCCGCGCCTGAGCCCGACACCCCCTCGATACCAGTCGCCACGTTTCCACAACCATCAGGCTCACCGGGATGAGGTGTACCTGAAGCGGATGGGTGACTTCCCGAACACCACGCTGCCCCGCAAGAGGGTGGCGATTGACCCAGCCAGTTATGTGAATCCTGCTGGGGCGGGCGGAGCCCGTGAGGGGCGAGCGGGGGGAGAGGAGGAGCGCCCGCATGTGGCGGCACGGCGTGCTATGCCCGCTGGGACAAGGATGGACCCACCTCCCGCACAGCCCCCGGCCTTCGAAGCCAGGCGGAGCCCCGGCCGCGTGGGGTGGCGGCCGCCACCTCGGGCCGCCGGCGAGACCATGGGCCGCACGCACGCCATCCCTGCTGGCAACCCGATGGAGGAAGAGGGGAGGGTTGCGGATGAGATCATGCTGAAGGTCAACAAGTTTCCCCTGACCCTGGGGTCAGCGCTGCGTGTCAACCCTGTCAACGTTTACACAAAGCTAGGTGCTCGGATCCTCAACGTGGCACGTGCCCAGCGCGACAAGGGGGCGGCGGCCGCGCCTTCCCCCGGTGCGCCAGCTGCGCCCGCGCAGCATGCAGCCGAGATCAACCCGGACTCACCCGACCAAGCTCGGGGCGACCCGATGATTATGCACGCCGACCCTGGGGTGGTGATGAAGACCACCGCCTTGGAGCCACCTCGGTTCCAGGTGTGCCGGGCAGAGATCCTCCTGGCTGATGCGGAGGGCGTCATGGTCAAGACCCCCAGCATCATCGATAGTGGGGCGTCCAACAGCCTGGCGCCGTACCAGACCGTACGGAAGCTACGCCTGCTGCCCAGCATTGAGCCAACCAGTGCCACGTTCCTGTCGGCGGACGGGAGCAGTGCGAAACCGTCAGGGCGGATTAGGGAGCTTTTCACATCGACAGGGGACATGGTGATCACGATTGACCCATTTGTGAGCCAGGCGAGGTCGTACTACATGCTGCTCGGCTGCGATTGGCTGAGTCAGGCGCGGGCAACCATTTGCTATGACACTTCACGCCTGTACTACACAAACGACGATGGGCAACGTAGCTTTATCCCCATCACCTTCCTGAGGTCTCCCGAGGCCATGATGGTGGAGACCATTCCCAAGGAGGACTCACCGGAGGGGGCCTTGGTGGCGGACTTCGACCCGCCCCCTGCCGCGGCGGCGGGTGCTCGTACGCAGTCCGCAAGCACCAGCGCACCGGGGGCCGGAGAACCCATGGATGACGGTGACCTCCCGCCACTCGTGGAGGACTCTGACGAAGATGAGGACGAGGCTGAGGAGGGCGAGGAAGAAGAGGGGAGTGAGGAGGGCAGCAACTCGGAGAGCGAGGATGACGATGGGGATGATGATGCTGGGGCCGGAGGGAGCCCAGGCTCATGGGGGTCGTGGGAGGATAATGAGGATGGGCCGGATCAGGATGACTGGGAGCGGCAAGCCCAGTCAACGCGCCGACCCAACGTTGAGGTGTATCTCTCACCCTCGGCTGCCGGCCCGGCTCGCTCGGCCGCCAGCCCAAGCGGGCGGACGGCGCCTGCGGGGGAGGGTGAAGGGGCCGTGGCCCAGTTGGGAACGAAAGGGTCGGGGCAGACAGAAAGCCTGCCTAGCCCGCCGACCTTCACCTCGGCGGAGGAGCACCTGGCAGCAGCCCGGGCCCTCGCTACCCGTGCGTGGGCACGCAACAAGGAAGCGCCCCCAAGGGAGGAGCTGAGTAACACGCTGCGGGAGAGGATCAACCCGGATCTCACCTCGGCACAAAGGGAGGGGATGTATCAGCTCCTGATGCGCAACCATGACATGTTCGCCTTGACGAACAGCGAGCTGGGGCGCACGACGTGGGTAACCTGCAAGGTGGATACGGGGGACAGCCCTCCGGTTTACACCCCGCCGTACCGAATGTCACGTGTTGAGATGGCGGCGGTTGATGCGGAGATGGCCAAACTACTGAAGGACGGACTGATCGAGCCCAGCACGAGTGCCTGGGGTTCCCCTGTCATGGTCATCCCTAAGAAGGCTGATCCCGTGGCGATCACGGCCGACGGGCAGGATGAGACGAGCAAACCCAAGCCCCCGGCTGAATTCCGGGTGGTGACCGATGCGCGAGCGTGCAACCTGGTCGTCCGCCCGCAGCGCTACCCAATGGGGAATATCCAGGACCTGTTGGACACCGCCGCGCCGTCAGGCGGGTCCACTATGATCTACTCCAGCCTGGACCTCAAGGCGGGCTACTGGCAGGTGCCCATGCATGATGAAGAGTCGAAAGACAAGCTGACGATTGTGACCCCACACGCCGCATATCGCCCTACGGTCATGCCCATGGGCTTTCGGAACTCAAGTGCGGTGTTCAGCCGGCTGATGTCCCTCGTGATGGCGCCTTTGATGCCCGGCTCTCACTACCAAGAACGGGAGGCTGCAAGCGCAGACCGCCCACGCCCTCGCCCATGCTGCGTGGCCTTTGCCGACGATGTGCTCACCTTCGCCCCCACGTGGGAGGAGCACTTGAGGGCACTGGAGGACGTGTTTGCATGTCTGCGACTGGCGGGCTTGCGCGTGGCGCTGAAGAAGTGCAGGCTTGGCATGAAGAGGGTGATCTTTCTGGGACACCTGCTGGACGGAGAGAAGGGCACGGTTGAGCCTGACCCGCGTAACTTGGCAACGATTGAGCGGCTGCCCGCACCGCGGACGGTCAAGGAGGTGCGCAGTTGGATATCGACGGCGGCATACTACAAGTCGTTCATCCGCAACTTTAGCCTCAAGGCAAAACCCCTGTACGAGCTGACGCGCAAGGACCAACCTTGGCAATGGGGACCGGAGGAGCACGAGGCGTGGAGCACGTTGCGGCAGGCCCTGCTCAGCACGCCAGTCCTGGCCGCGCCTGACTTCTCCCGGCCGTTCATCATCGCCACGGATTGGAGCAAGCATGCCGTGGCGGCGATCCTGAGTCAAGTGGGGCCAGATGGGAAGGAGAGGGTGGTGCAGTACGCAAGCAAGAAGATGTCAGGAAGCCAGCTCAACTGGTCCGCAGCGGACGGCGAGTGCTATGCCGCCGTCTTCGGCGTGACTCACTTCCGCCCATACGTGTGGGGAACGCGCTTCACCCTCCTCACCGATAGTATGGCGGTGCGGTACTTGATGACCGCCAAGACGTCCAGTCTGCAGGGCAAGCTCGCCCGCATGGCCCTTAAGCTTATGTCATACGACATGGACATCCAGCATCGGGCGGGCGAGAAGCATGGGAACGTGGACGGCCTGAGCCGGCTGGCACACTTGGCGGAGGACAGCGACGATGAGGAGCGCCCGACTGGGGTGGCAAGTGGAGTGGCAAGCTCAGAACACTGGCAGGCGGAGGCCACCACGGTGGAGATGTGTGCTGGTGAGGCTCTGAGAGCGGAGCTCTCGCCAGAAATCGAGGTCTACGTCACGAGCCGTATTGCCTCAGCGCAACCCGTGCGTCGCAGCTTATGTGCGCCGAATCCGCGGCCCTGGCGGCGACCGATGACCCTCTTGCCGAAGTCGGTGAGCGCCCCTAACCGTCGTGACACGGCGCCCCTGGTATCCTACCGTGGGGTGGCTGCGATCAGGATGGAGGACTTGGGGGACGGCGAGGATGAGGGTACGGCGGACCTGTGGGGAGGAGCGCACACCGGTCTGGAGGTGTACATGACTGATGGGCGCTCTGAAGCTAACCGTAACTGCAACACTTACTACGCTCCGGATTACCGGCCGGGTGGCAACCCGCCCGCGCCCCGCATCTCACCGCAGCAGCTTCAGGCCAACCAGGCTCTGGGACGACGGCTTGCGCGGGAGGAGGCGGCAGAGGGGGAGGCCCACCGCAGGGAGAACCTGGAGTTGGACGAGAGGGAACGACGGGCGGGCATGACACACGAGACTTGGGTCGTCACAGGTCGCTCGAGCATCCGCTCCCATCGCTTCCCCCGGGTGCCCTGGGTGCCAGCGCCCGGAGCACCGCGGCGCCCCGTCGTGGAAAGAGAGGAGGAGGAGGCCCTGGTGCCCCTCACGCAGCCAGCCCACGCACCTGTGCGCGCCGCCGAGCACGGTACGGGTGAGGTGGACGGGATGGACATTCCACAGACTCAACCCGTGGCGCGGGAGGCGGAGGGCCCAGTCCCCATGGAGGGCGATGATGACCGGACGCAGACACCCTCAGGCGGTGAGGAACCAGGAGTGGTCCCCGTCTATCCGGGAACCGAGCCCCAGTCACCGCTGTGGGCAAGAGGACGCGACCCCGGGGACGGGGAAGGGGGGCCTCAGACCAAGCGGCAGCGCAGACGGAGCTGCCTGCTAACCGGGTTCGTGGACCCAGAGAAGGAGGGCACCTCTGAGAAGCGGGGGCAAGGGTCCCCTGAGGACTGGAACCCCGCGATCCGGTGCTCCGTGTGCGGTCAAGGGATGCCTGATGACTCCTTGCTTCTCTGTGACTATTACGGGTGTACCCAGGCCTTCCACACTTTCTGCCTCAACCCGCCCCTGGCCCACGTGCCGCCGGGCATGTGGATGTGCCCAGGCCCACACGCACCGTTTGTACCGCCGGCCCCAGTGGCCCCCGCAGCCGCTGCGGCCCTTGCGCCGCCGCAGGCCCCGGTGGCAGCGCCTGGGCCGAGTGACCTGACGACGGAAGGCACCGGCGCAGAGGAGGACAGTGGCGGGTCGGCCCGTGAGAGCCTTGTGGTGTCGTGGAGGCCTGAGGACGAGGGGGAGGAAGAGGAGGGGGAAGGCATGGGTGAGGATGTGGCTGTGGAGCTGGAAATTGAGGAGGGAGAAGGGGCGGATGAGGGGGATGAGGCTGGACCCTCGAAACCCCGGGCGGAGAGGTCGCCCTGGGAAGACACGGCCCTGATCCATTACCTGCAAACGGGGCGCTGGAGCTTCCCCGAAAACATGGGCCTGGAGAGGGCAATCAAGGAGACCAAGAGGATTGAGCGTCGGGCAGAGAACTATATGTGGCTCGAGGGGACGCTGTACAAGGTGCGGCGCCAGCAGCGACGGCTTCCAGCCGGGGAGATCTCAAAGTGGAAGGTCCCCAAGCCGGCCGAGTGCGCGTCTATTGTGCGCACGGTGCACAGTCAGGGGCATCAGGGCTTTGACAAAACCTACAGCTCCGTGCAGGCCCGGTTCTGGTGGCCCGGCGTGCGCAAGGATGTGGAAGCCTGCCTACGTCAGTGCCCCGAGTGCGCTAGCAACCAGAACAAACTGCTGCGCCATCCTCGGCTTCGCCCCCTTCCGGTCGTACCGATATTGGATACGGTGCACTTGGACCTGTTCGGCCCGGTGACAAAGACGCCGCGCGGGCATCGTTACTGCTTGGTCATGGTGGACAGCTTCAGCTCTTGGGTAGAAGTAGTGCCCCTGAAGACGAAGAAGGCGGCGGAGGTCTGGACGGCCTTCTGGCAGAACTGGGTCTGTCGGTATGGCGTGCCAAGGGTGGTGGTGTCAGACCGTGGTACAGAGTTCACGGGCAAGGCCTTCGCACGCGAGCTGCGCTCCCGCAGCATCAAGCAGTACGTCACGGCCGGTAGCAACCCGCGTGGCAACGGGAAGGCGGAACGCATGGTGGGGACCTTGCTGGATTCTCTCCGCAAGTTGATCACCGAGGAGACCGAGTGGGATGCCAAGTGCTACGACGCCGCTTATGCTTATCGTACGGCGGCCCACGCCGTCACCAAGATGAGCCCTGCTCTGTGCATGTTTGGGCGCGAGCTCACCTTGGCTGTGGAGCTGGCTCCCCCGGCAGACCCGGAGGCCTCGCCGGAGGAAGTTGAGCCCGAGCAGGTCCGTGTAGAGTGGACGTCCGAGCACTACCAGCTCCTGAGGGCACGGCGAGAGCGCATGGAAGGGTTGGCGGTGGATGCGGAGAAGAGGCACGTTGAGGCGAAGGAGAGGGCGGAAAGGGAGTATCAGAAGAGGCGGCACCAATCCAAGCCCAGGCAACGAGGGCAGAAGCCCGGCAAGCCGGAAGACGGATCGGCGGCAGGGGCGGGTCCAGTTAACCCCCTTGGGGAGGAAGTAGTGGCGGCGGCCCGGCAGGCGACTGTGCAGCGGAAGCCGCGCGGTAAGGAGGCGGCCCAGCCCCCCTTGGCTAAGCCCCAGCAGCGGGAAGGTGCCAACCCGGGCGCCGTACCTACCCAAGCACGCGCGTCAGCCCCGGAGATTGGTCCGGCGGATCAGAGGCGCGAAGCGCCCGCCGCCGCCGGTGGTGCGCCAGCTGAAGGGGCAGGCCCGAACCCTGGACCTGTGGAAAGGGAGACCGGGGGACAATACAATGTCAGGCCAGCGCAGGCGCACGAGCTTCGAGGGCTGCCCGACATCCCGCAAGACGCTTTGGTGTGGAAGCTGAAGCGACGGGATAGTAAGATGGCCAAGGACCGTGAGGGACCCTACCTGTTCCAGTTTTGGCGGGCACCCGACGGCTCCCACGCCATCGTCAAGGACGCGCAAGGGACCATGTTTCCCGTCGCGTCGCACCTCCTGTTCGTCCCTCGGTCCAGCTTGTAGGCAGGGTGCCTGCGGGCGAAGGGCGGGGTGACGGTCGGGACAAGCCGGACACCGACCGAGACAGGGACCTCTTCCGCCACGACAAGTGGCCATAACTTTGAGTTATCCGACGACGGGAGGCAATCCTTGAGCGAACTGTGCTGTGCTGAGGGGCGCGGTCGCGATGGTCGCAACATCGCACGCCCAGGTGACCGGGAGTCACAGGACACGTGTGGCGCACGGGTTGGAAACGCCCCGTGACTAACCATCAAGTTTCTGGTCAACGCACCAACGAAAAGTGACAGGCTCCGAACGCGTTGACCACAACCACGGTAGGGTTTGCGACGAAAAAGGGCACGCCGGCAGGCGCCGCGTAAGGAAAGCCTTATGGGAAGTGTAAGCAAGGAAGGAGTGCCGCCCGGCTGCTGAAGCAGAGGGGCAGGGGCGCATATCCTGTGGCAAACCGCTAGGGTCAACGGTCCAACTTCTCACGCTGGGCCCTACCCGGTCTGCGGCTCCCCTCAATGGGTGCACGTGACACTTCAGAAGACTAAGGATGCGTCGGCTGGGGCAAACGGGCATGGGTGGCGGTGTTCGCTCTCCAGGGCTGACCCGCCAGCGCCGCCAGCGCCCCCGCGTAGGCGACGCCGGCCCCCATAGCGCCCCGCGGTAAGGTGCCGACTATGGAGCCTGTGCTGGAGAAGCCTCCAACGCGCAAGCTCACAAGCTCGTGCCGTACGGGCGGTTGGCCAAGCCTGGTGCACAGGTGGCAAATAAACGACCGCCGGAGGAGGGGGCAACCGAACGCCACCCTTAAACGCCAACACAACCCGGCAACCCGTTACACGCTGCACACGCGACAACATTATTGCCTCTGGAGCGCTGAGGTTTCTAGCTAACCCGCATCATGCTTGCTGTCGCCGCCAAAAAGGCTGACGCCGGCCGTAGCGCTAGGGATGCCGGTGTGCATGGGCTCCGCCCGAGCACCGCGCTTAGGACGTCGGTCCGTGTGCGTGGTTTTGTCAACTACAAGGGAGTGCGCCTGGTGAGGGCCCTCCCGGCGGTGCGCGCCCGGCCCAACGGCAAGCCCAGCGTCGCGGCCGAGACCGACAAGGACCCCAAGTCCCTGACTAAGGACTTCATCTATACCGGTACCCAGACGGCTGCGGTCAAGTGGCTGCTCAAGAAGCTCAACGTGAGCGGAAGGAGCGTGGTGGCGCTCAACCATCTGGTGTCTCAGATGTCGCTTCAGCTCGCGCGGGCCGAGAAGGCCCACAGCGATGTCACCAAGGAGAATCTGTCGCTGGCTGAGCTGCTGGGAGTACTCGCGGCGCTGGTCGGCGGGGTCCTGTTCCCGTACGCAGACCCCATCATGCTGACTCAGTACATGATGGCCGCCCTGGGCTCTGGGCCGGGCACCGGGGGCCTGTTCTTCGAGGGCGAGATACTGCCTCCCAACGAGGCTTTCACCACCGTGGTCTCCGGTGTGCAGCGCCTGTCCATGGCCCTGACTGACCCGCGCATTGCGCCCCACATCGCCAAGGTGTTTGACATGGCCCGCTCGTACAACACGACCGACACCTTCGCCTCCGCCTTCGAGGACCTCGGCATCTGCGCGCCCAGCTCCGGCAAACCTCCCTCGACGGCCGTCGCCAAGGCCATTGAGCGGGGCGCATGGGCCACGGCTAAGGCCAACGTGCACCTGCAGTCCCTGATCCCGCCGATCCCGCCCATGCACGCCCCCACGGGCATTGTGTTCGCTGAGCACCCTCCTCCGCCTCCGCCTCCCCCGCCTAGCGCCTCCTCTCCGGCGGCTGACAACGGCGGCGCTCCCATGGACACCAACCTGGGCAACGAGATCCCCGACCCCGTGTTCGCCCCCTGCGACCCCGAGACGGTCGAGGCCTTCGGCGCCTTCTCCTCGCCGGACGCTAAGATGTGCGAGCCGCCCGGCTCCCCCACCTGCTCCGCCGGCCTGGTCCCCATGACTCACGCCCCCTTCAACCCGCTCGAGGAGAGCCCCGCTCCCTTCGCCACCTCCTTCCCCAGCCCCATGGACTACCAGGTGGTGCCGCAGATGGACTGCCCGCCTTTCGTGCCGCCGCCGCCGCCCGGCAGCCCGGACTTCGGCGACTCCGGCTTCCCCGACTCCATTCCCGGCCCCGGCAGCTCCCCTCCGCTGGTGATTGTGTTCAAGGGCAAGGTCAAGGACCCCCGCCGGCACCTGCGCGTGGTCCGCTCCATCGGCTCCCGCCGCGTGCGCCTGGCGACTGACCCGCCCGCGGCGAGCCCGGAGGTCATGGTCGAGTAAGGGGCGGGTTGATGCAGCGGTCGAGCAACCGCAGCGTGGGTTCTAGCTGACGGGACGTGCAGCCCCGCAACTACCCCCAGCGTTGTACAGCTGTTGCACGAGGGTGGTTGAACACGAGGATTGGGTGTCCACGCGACACGCTCCTGCGTGTGCCGCGCGCTTTGCGGCTGTACCATAGCACTTGCATGCCCACGAGCGATTGGCATGCGCTCATGGCAGGGCACGCACATTGACAAGTCGGGGGTGCACTTCTAAGTTCTACGGCATTCCGTGACATGCGGCGTGGTGTGTGTGGCGTGTGGCCTGGAGCAATGACACGGGTACCACTGAGTAAGCAAGGGTCCCCTGGACCACTAGTTGTCTTTGTGGCGAGCGAGGCGCCCTGGATACCCTGGGACGAGTGGAAGGGCACCGTATGTGGGATAAGGGTGTGTGGTCGTGAGGGCTGAGCGGTCGGGAGCACATCTGCGGCCTGTGTACAATATTGCAAGTGGATCTGGACCATGCAAGATGGGTGGCGAGGGCCAAGGGGGAAGAGGGTGTGTGGTTGTTGACGCTCGGAGGTGTTTGGTGGTCACGGCAATTGTGGTTTGGGTTGATTGATGTGGTTGTGCGGTAGTGCGTGAAGCTTTCAAAGGGGCCTTATGCGATTGCCCGGGAGTACATAAGGAGTGGCCGGTGACGGATGGGGTAAGCCCCGGATCCAAAATCGTGATCGTCTGGAGCGTAAACCTGCCCTGACTCGCTATTCTGCGGCTTTATTGCCAAGTGCTATCCTGCCGAGCCCTCTGTAATCTGAGAGCTCACTTCTGTCTCCGACCTGGAGCCCCGCGCCCTGTTCCCAGAGGCGTCAGGCACGGACCCCTGGTCCCTGCCCCCACTCAGCCTGCCTGCCCCGCAGCCGGCTGTGTTTGTCTCGTGTCCCCTTCAGCGCTCGCACTAGCGCCACAGGGCACGCTCCCCGCTCCTCGCCTGCATCAGTGCGCGAGCGGAGGCGAGCGCATTGGCTTCCTACCCGATCACACGCTAAACCCTGCGGGCCCTCAGCCCAGCCGGGTCTTCACCGCAGCAGCCCCGCGCCGCTGCTCCATCCCCCCCCCCTTCCGTCCGCTCACACCCCTTTGACCCCGTCACGCTATACGCTTCCGCTGCATCACTTCCCAAACCTAAGTCCCACTTCGACGTGCGCAATACCCCTGCGTCACGAGACCCGCGCTTGAGACATCCCGAGCCCGCTCCCTGAGGCGAGACCAGAGTCAGCGTCTTCACACGCTAGATCCTGGGCACCACCGGGCGTGCAGAACGATCCTAGGGCAGCAATCCACACGACTGGGCCACAAAAAAAAATTTGTGGGTACTCATTAAGTGTGGCCCTGCTTTCCGCGTTGTACAGGCCCGTGTGGCCGTGTAGCAAGATCGAAGTCTTGCATCCGTCAGGCATGCGTAGCCCAGGCACCAGATAACAGGCCAACCGAACAGGAAACCGGGGCAACATCCGGGCGGTGCCAACTCCGAGGAGTTCGTGTGCGACCAGTGTTGCTATCTTAGTCGGTTAGTCGGCTGGACAGTCGGCCGGCGCCGGCTAATCTGAAAGAAATTTGGGATTAGCCGCCGGTCCAGCCGACTAAATTTGGGCTGGCGCCCTAGGCCAGCCGACTAAACCGTGCCAAGCTGCCACCGCCAGCCGGCTAAAAGGGCCGGTCCGGGCGGATTAGCCGCCAGCTCAGCCGACTAATCCCAGGGAAGATAGCAACACTGTGTGCGACACCCGTAGGGCGGGGAGGGAGGAACCTAACCCAGTCACCATGCCCCCCAAGCCCCAACCCCTGAAACCACTGAGCTGCGCAGCAGTCAAGGCTTGCCCCTTTGGGGGAAATGGCATGTTAAGTGTGGTATGAAGAGGCTTCTGATCAGAGCACACGCGGGGTGTCGACGGAGGGGGGCCACGGGGGCTGCCAACAGGGGGTAGCTTCGGGCACGCTGGGGCACGCCATCGCCAAAGCCACCAACAGGCTCCGCGGTCCTCATGTCTTCGCGCTGAGGGGCATTACTGTGACCATGCTTGACACCTCAGGTGCGAGGTGGAAGTCTGGGAGTGGTGGGAGACGGCCTGGGGTACGAACGTGTGCGTCGACGGCGGGGTGCCATGCCGACACCCGACGAGTCCTGACGAGTCCGGAGGGTGCGAAGCCCGGGATGTCAGTCCTCGGTGTTTACAATGAAGGACCCCCCTGGGGTCACAGCGCTGAACGCTGGGGCCAAGCGACCCACCTCAAGGGCTTGCCCCCTGCAAGCCAGAACGCAATTCCCTGTCATAACTTGCACTGACCACACTCAGGTCCCACCTTAGTCCTTGGCACGCAATGACCATGCTCAGCGTGTATCGATGGCCCCTCCTCGGCCGCGCCTCCTACCAGTAACCGTTCACCGTTCATCATGTGCTCACACTGTTGGCCGTACACCTCTCGATCCTGGCTCTCCCGACCCCACATTCACTCCCACTCTGCGGCTCCCTCCCGTTTGTTATGCGCAGCAGAGGACTATGTCCCCTTTCCGCAAGGTGCACATCCCATCAAACGCCACGTGTAGCTCACCCGGTCCCCGCCCCTGCCCTGCGGCTCCCTCCCGTTTGTTATGCGCCGCCGGGCGAAACCCCCCCCCCCTGCGGCTCCCTCCCGTTTGTTATGCGCCGCAGGGTGTGCCCTGCCTCCATCAAGGGGCGTCCGGGCCTGCATACTGCACTGATCCGTCCGCCCTGGCCGCTAGGAAAGGGTGGTCGGTTGGGACCTCATCCCAGCCCCTGTGCGTGAGCCCAACCTCCGCAAAACACTGCAAACGGCCCTCAAACTCGCCTCGTGCTACTGCTAAAGCCTGTGCCATCATCAAGGAGTGGTCCTGAGCGTCCCTGTGCGCATACTTGTACCTTCTGGCCCGGTCCATCGCGCATATCGCGGCCAGACACACCACGTCCCACACTCGCGCATGAATCCCGGTGCCCTCTGGGGGCACAGCAAGCCACACCTCGTGTCGTTTCACCGCCCTGCCAATACCATGACTGAGGCGCATACGAACAGCCACAGCGGCTGGACAATACCAGAAATGGTGGAGCCGATCGCCTTGCTCCATGGCCCGCCCACACGGACACCTCGCCACGTTCTCAGTTCCTAACTGGCTCCGGTGCATGCCAAATCCCGGGAAGCCATCCATCGCCAGCCTCCACAAGGGCTCTTTATTGCCCGGATCCCACTTAATGCCCCACAACCTCGGCCAAACCGCTTTCAGACTTGCCACTGCTTCTGCTGATGCCGTGTCTGTGCCGTACGCCTCCTGAATGTAAAGTGCATGCTTCCGTGCTAGCTTAACCCGAGCCGGTCCCGGTCGGGATGTCAGCAGCAGCCATCGCGCCAGGGCCGAAGCATGGCTATCAGAACGGAGAGGGCGCTCAGAGACACGAGCTGGCCTCGTGGGCACTGGCTGCAACGCATGGCATGGACAAGGACAGCTTTGCGGAGCATCTTGACCGTGCCTATAATCGGGGCTTCGACCAGCCGGGGGGGAGGGCGGGGTAACGACCAAGGGTTTCGGGTGTTGCGGCACGCGCAGCCAAGCTATCGACCAGCTGCTGATCATGTCGCGTGCTTGCTGTGAGAGCTGAGGACTGCAGCAAGCTTTCTCGGGAGCAGCAGGTGTCGAACGTGCCACGCATCGCGCACGTCTGCGTCCTACACTTCCTCCTGCAGGCTCATGTTTACATACTGATAGATTACGGAGTTCTGGCCACACGCCTAGTTCGCAGTCGCTTGTGGCCTGGCCCATCTCCGAAAGCGACAGCCACCAGGCGGCAGGGCCTTGCCGCTATCGACCGAGACCTTGATCCTTCTCGCCCGACCTTAACGTAGCTGCGTTGGGACCGCGGGGCACGGAGCACTATTCGCGGCCAAGCGGCCACCCACGACCATGTTCAAGACGCTCAAGGCAAGGCTAGTGACCACGGCAGCTGCTAGAGGCGTACGCATGGGGCACTGCGTTGGGGAAGCTGGCGGCCTGCGTGCCCTCCGCCCATCCACCGCCCCAACACGCCCAACCATGCCCCCTCGTTGTATCGCGACCCCAGCGCGCGGTGCTGCTGGGCGGCGCAGCTGCCGGTGGCGCTGCGGTGTTCTACCTCACAGCGGACACGGACACGCAGATGGCAATTGCGTCTGCCACAGGTGGGCGGAGCGGGGGGCGGGGCCAGCACAGCACCATCGGAACGCAGCCTTGATGCAGGGTGGGGGGGCGCAGGAAGCACCTGAAGGGCTGTTGTGACATTTCGGGGAGCCCTGGAGCCCACCTCCCTTGGGAGCACGGGCTTGGCAAGGTCTGGGGATGTCAAGCTGTTGAGTTTGAATGGGGGCTGTGTGCGGCGAATTGCAGAGCCGGGTTCGGCTGCGTAGCGAGGGCGGGTCCAGTGGCAAATTAGCAAGTGATCTGCGCAGTGATCTCAACCTTCTGGGAGCTTCCGGCAGTGCAGTGCGGAGGTGGCTGGTGAGGGTTGTCCGGCAGGGCAGGTGTGGAGGGCACCGTTCCGAGGTGCCAGGCAGACCTGGGGCCTTCGAGCTGAGGAGCGGCGGGGGGAGTTACGGCGGCACGGGGGCACGTGATTGAGGAAGCAGCTCAGCACCTTGTTGCTAAGGGGGGGTAGCTGGCCGACAAGGAGTCAGTGCGTGTGTGCGAGGGGCAACCTTGGCGGATAGTGCGCTTGCCGACCATCATCCGTCAGCCGGGATAGCCAGCCGAGTGCCGGTATTGACGACACTTCAGATCCCCAGAGCCCCAGCTGGACACACAAAGACGCGGTTGTGTACTGGAACGTTCATGCTGGGGGCTGGTAGCGAGGTCTGCTCCGAGCTGTGACTCGATCGGTGCAGGGCGTCGGAGTGGCAGCGAGGAAGCTTGGCTGCGGCCCGAGTCGCTGCCGTTGGGGTCGCCCGGGCCACCAATGCACCCCAAGCGAGATCCAACCCAGATGCCGTTGTACTGATTCTGGATCTCACCTCCCCATACAGGACCCCTGCTCCGCATGCTGGATCCGGAGCTGAGTCACGTGATCGCGATCCAGGTGGGCCCAGGGGCTGGGGCTAGGGGGCAGGGGTGGGGAGGGAGGGCCTCCGGGGACGCGGACCGTTGCGGAGCAGAGGTGGGGCAAGAAAGGGGTGTGCGTACCACTGCGACCAACCCCCCAACTCCTCACCCTCACTTATGGTTGAATGCTGCCGTGCGCACAACACCCGCCTCTCACCCACCTCCTGCTGTGCAGGCCACCGCTCGGGGCCTGATGCCCCGGGACCCCCGGCCCGACCCCCCCTCGCTGGCAACCAAGGTGTTTGGGCTGTCCTTCCCCAACCCCATCGGTGAGGGCCAACACCATGGGGAGGGGCGGGCGACGGGCGGATGAGGACGCTCTGCTGCATGGCAATTGAAATCATACGATGAACTTCGCCGGTGTCCGGAGCCGAAGGCCCGGGCTTGCGGTGTCCTCAAGGCCTGAGGACCCCCTTCCTCCCACGCTGCTCCGTCGGCCCCTTCCCCTTCTACATCACCCGCTCCCCCCCTTGCGGGTTTAGCCGCGGGAGTTGGCCAGACGGCCGCGGCATGAGCCCTCCCCTGTACTTTGCCCCCGCCCCCACCTCCACCTCCATCCCACCTCCCTGTTCCAACCCCTGCAGGCCTGGCGGCTGGGTTCGACAAGAACGCGGAGGCCGTGGCGGGGCTGATGGGGCTGGGGTTCGGGTTCGTGGAAGTGGGTGAGTGGGGACGAAACGGAAAGGGGAGGACGGGGAAGGCAGGCTCGTGGCGTGGGGAACAGGTGTTGGGGACCCGGGGAACTGACCAGGGCGAGGGGTGTTGGCAGCTTGCAGTGCGTGGGGACCGAGGCAAGAGTGGGCAGCGGGGGAATTTGCAGCGTCGGCCTTCGCACCCGAACCCAGGCCACGGGTCCAGCTCTGGCCCCCGGTCCCACCCGGCCCCCCGTTCTTGCGCAGGCTCCATCACCCCCCGGCCACAGCCCGGCAACCCCTCGCCCCGCGTCTTCCGCATCCCTGAGCTCAAGTGCGCCGGGCTTCGGGGGGCTGAGGGGGATTGGGGCTGGGCACGGGCTTCAGCCTCCCCCACCCGCCCGCCAACCCCTCTTCCCCTTCCCCTTACCAACCCCCCTCCCCCCACCCCCCCCCTCCTCCCCCCCCTGTCAGGGCCACCATCAACCGCTACGGCTTCAACAACCTGGGGGCGGACGCCGCCCAGGACCACCTGGCGGCCTTCGAGAAGGCGGCGGCGGCGGACCCCAGCATCAAGCGGGGTGGGAAGGGGGGGAAGAAGGGCGGGAGGGGGGCCTGCGTCAAGCGGGGTGGGCAGCGGCGGGGAGGGGGAAAGAAGGGGCGGGCCGACAGTGCCCACCCGCGGCTCACCCTCCCTCCGCCACCTCCCCTCAGGCCCCCTGGGGGTGAACCTGGGCAAGAACAAGTCGAGCAAGGACGCAACGCAGGTGGGGGGCGGGGGGGGGGGGGCGGCGAAGGGGGCCGCACGGGCAATACACTATGCACCCGACAGTACGCGGGCAAACGAGGAAGAGCCACAGTGGGGCGCGCAGTTCCGGCGGCCGGAGGGGAGGGGTACATCACCGCAGCGACCCAGGCAGCACCCGCGTGCTCACGCGCCGGCACGCCCGTACACGCGAAACACACCCCGCCTGTTCCCCCGCCCCCCTCCTCCCCCCTTCCCCCGCACCAGGACTACTGCATCGGACTTACGCGCCTGGGCCAGCACGCGGGTGCGTTTGGGGGGAAGGGTGGAGGGGGAAACGGGGGGGGAGAGCTTGAGTGGGTGCGTGTTTCCCGCCCCGTGTGTGGTCGAGAGCACACGGTTTTGCCCGGGCCGATCTGTTTGATCTACTGTGAACTTTCCCAGCTACTTTCTCGCCTGACCAACATCCCTCCCTCCCTCTTCCTGGCCACCCCCAGACTACATTGTGATCAACGTGTCATCGCCCAACACACCCGGTGAGACGCAGCAGGCTGCAGGCTGCAGGTGTTCGGACCGGGGAGGTGCAGCAGCGGGTGTGGCAGGGGCTGGGGCGGCTGTGTCCACCTGCCAGGCCTTGAGGGTACTGGACCAGACGGAGGGCTGCTACCTTATCGTGGGACCACCGCAACCCATATCGACCATGCCCTCTTTCCCCCCGCCCCCTCCCCAGGCCTGAGGGCGCTGCAGGGGCGCAAGGAGCTGGAGGCCCTGGTCAAGCAGGTGGGCCCCGGGGGGGGAGGGAGGGAGACTGTGGCAGGGGCGTGCCATTCCTCAGGGGCGAACTTCGCTCCTTGTTCCCCAACTCCCTCATCCCACCCCTGACGCTCGCAGGTCAAGGGCACGCGGGACCGTATGCTCTGGGGCCCCTCCGGCCCTCCGCCCCTGCTCATCAAGGTAAAGCTGGACCTTGCTCGCAAGGGGCGAGCCGGTGTTGGCCTGATGGGTTCCAGGCCAACCCTGACGGCAGCGTCATATACCGGACCTGGGACTGCGGATCCCCACATCAACGCATCCCATTGCAGCTCGACCTCGCAGCCCCTGTCATCATCCTGGACAGTGCTTGCCCGTCCTTGCCCGGGTACGTTAAAACCCAACTGCCAAAACCGCGTGCTCGTCCACCCGCCCCCAGGTCGCCCCCGACCTGAGTGAGCCCGACAAGCGGGACATCGCCACCGTGGCCCTGGGCTGCGGGTGAGGGGGGGTGAGGCGGGGGCAGAGGAGGGTAACTTGGAGTTGGCGGTCGGATTTGGGGGCGCTGGGGGCCGCTTTACGGCGGGGCTCAGGTCGTGGCTGCCCCCTGCTGTCGCCCTGACGCTCTCCCCCCCCCGCCGGGCCCCCAGGGTGGACGGCCTGGTGGTCTCCAACACCACCATCCAGCGACCAGGTGCGTCTGTGGGGGGAGGCGGCGGAGGGCTGGGAAGGGGGCAAGAGCCGGTGTGTGGAGCACCAACCCACGGCAAGCAGTCCGCGCCGCTGGCCCGCACTGTCACCCCCGCGCGGTCTGCCCCCATGCACCTTTGTCCACCCACCCACCCCAACCCTCCCCAGCGACTGGCCGGTTCTGTTACCTGCGACCTATTAGTGCTTAGGGATAGCGCACAGCCGCCGCTGCCTACGCCACTCTCAGCCACTCTCGTCACGCGGACACTACGGAGCTCTTCTCTCCATTTGGTTAGCACGGCGGTATGTACCTCTCCATACAAAGTTTCCCTGGCGTCGGCGCGTTCCCGCTCAGCAACAAACACCCAACCCTCCCCCCTCCCCCAGGCGAGGTGGCCAAGTACCCCGCTGCCACGGAGGCGGGTGGGCTTAGTGGGGCGCCGCTCTTCCCCATGTCCACGCAGGTGGGGGCGGCGGGGGAGGGTGGGGGGGGGGGAGGTGGGGGCTGCTGGGAATGTGCGAGTTGCCACTCACCGGGACGGCATGGCCGCATCCCGCCTCGCTTTACTGCGTTCGTACTGTGCTGTAACCACTCCTGCCCACGCTTCTGCCCCCCGCAGGTGCTGTCCGACCTGTACCGCCTCACAGGTGGGCCTTACGGCTGGGCGGGAGCAAGGCAGCTGTGCCGCAGCTGAGGGCTGTGTATCGCACCGGGCGAGGAGCCAGCGTGCCCTCCCGTCCTGCCCATGCACGGACTGCTGCCTACGAGTGGAGACGTCCCCTCCTCCTGGACCTGGCTACGTCACCCTGAGCGCCCACCCCCGAGCCGCACACAACCGCACATCCGGGACCACCGTATTTCAACTCCGAGCAACGCTGTTGTACAGAGTGCTTCTTTCCTGCTTCGGCGACTCCCAACCCGTTCCCCTGTCCCACTCCTCTGCCCCGCGCAGGCGGGCGGCTGCCCATTGTGGGTGTGGGGGGCGTGGGCAGCGGCGAGGACGCATACAAGAAGATCCGGGCTGGTGAGCCCTTGTGGGTGGGGAGCTGGCGGGCGGAAGCCCTGGAGGGGCGTCGTGCTTGTGAGCGGCAGGGCAGTCGGCTCCCTCGTTGGGGCGAGGCCTGACTTACACACGTTATCTGATGTTCACGTCAGCTCCGCACAGAGCCACTGTTCCGGCCATCTCATCCACCAACCCGCCCGCCCGCCCGCCCTTGGTACAAGGACCCCTTCTTTTCCTCCCTCTTACTTCGACTCCCCGCACCACCTGCCACAAGACCCCCTTCAACCCCCCACTCCTCCTCCCCCCCTTCTTGCCTCCAGGCGCCAGCCTGGTGCAGCTCTACACGGCGTTTGCGTACGAGGGCCCCGCGCTCATCCCCGCCATCAAGCGGGACCTGGCGGCGTGCCTGGCGCGGGACGGCTTCAAGAGCGTGGAGGAGGCGGTGGGGGCGGACCACCCAGACATCGCCCGGCCCAAGGGGCAGGCGGGCGGGGGCCGGGGCGCGGCGGGCGGCCGCAAGTCGTGGTGGTGGTGAGGGGGTGTGGATTCGAGGGGGAGGCTGAGGTGGGAGGGGGAGGGGAGGAGGGGGTTGTGGTGGGGCGGAGATGGGCCGAGGCAGGGGGTCAGGTCATGAAGGGGGGGCGGCAGCGGCGCCTGGTAACATGAAAGGGGAAGGCGCGGCGGTGGGGTGTGAGCTTGTGAGGAGGTTGGCGGCCGGGGCGGGCAGTGGTACTGGTAGGTCCTTTGGCGGCGCTGCTTGCCCCACCACAAGCCGCCAAGCGATCGAGCGTTGGCATTGAGGGGTGTGATGGATGACATCGTGGCGTCCCGCCCGAGTGCGCAGTAGGCAGTACCGGTTATGTGGCTGGCCTGTCACGGGAGCACAAGCCACGATGTAAGGCTAAGCACTTCACAAGCCCTGCCCTCCGCGGCCTCGGGCCCGATGGTCTTGGGTCTTGTGGTCCGGCACCCGCTTCTGGCTCCTCACCGAGGAGAAGAAGAACATGGGCGTCATGGGGTAGCAACAGGACGAAGCAAGTAGCAGCGTGGGTGGATCCTAGGGGCAGCAACGTGCTCTGGGGCCGTGCAGCGTACTCGACGACGACGACCGCAGCGGGGGTGCTCGAGGTCGGGAGGGCGGGGGTGGGTTCGTGCCGTGCAAAGATGGACGTCTGCCTCAACTTCTGGGCTCGGCGGCTTACACAACTGAGTATATCGCACGCGGTGAAGAAGCCCGCGTAATCTTGTAGGGAGCCGTATCGTGCAGCTGCGACAGGGCCCAACGAGTCAACTGCACTGAAAGGATCACCTTGGCAGCTCTCTGACTTGACTTTGCGCTGGCATTAAAGCTGTAGTCGCTGCGCGCGTCCGGCGTGTCCGGCGCGCAGCACAAAATTCAAGCCGGGCCAGAATGAAGAGACGTCGCAGCGCCGACGACGTCGTCGACCTTACTGGGGATGACAACACGGCGCCTGCAGAAGGATCGCTAGCGCAACGGGTCGCGAAGAGGCAGCGGGCGGCTGCCGGAGCTGCGACAAGAGCATTTGAGGTGCGGTCTGCGCATACCGCGGCCCGCCCTGCGCCAGCATGCTTTTGAAATCAAGGCAGGGTCCTAGTACCTGCTCTATGAGGCTGGGGATGGCGTGCGCGACGGAGCATTCCCCACGCCATGGGCACTCCACCCACAGCACGCTGCGTTCCGATGCTACCCCTCGCGCCTACCCGATCACCACACCAGGTGGACGACGATGACGACGACGACATCATCAACATGCGCGACATGGCGGACTCAGACGTGGAGGACATCTCTCCCGAGGAGTTCCGCCAGCGCATCGCCGACGTCCAGCAGGACGAGTTGAGCGGGGTTCAGGTCGTGAAGACCGGGGGGGTCAGGAAGCGGACCCGGGAAAATTCACGTCCCGGCTTGGTAGGAATGCAGGGTGTGTTGCCGTGCTGGCGGCGTTGGCCCTGACCGCGTGGCCCCCTTGGATTTGCGCGAACCCCGTTCTGCTTGGTTACACGTCCTCCTGTCCTCCTACCCACGCCCTCCGCCCAGGCCAGCCGATGACGATGAGGACGACGACGTGATTGTGACGGGGGCAGTGGGCAAGGTAAGAGGGGCGGTTATGGGGGCATTCAGGACTACAATGAGACCACGATCTAAACCCTCATCAGTGCTGAGAAGCCTCAGACCCCACACACAAATTGGACCCCATGCACAGGTGGCGACCCGGGACTTCGCGCACCGCCGCTTCGAGTGCGGCGCGCGGCCCTTCAATGCGGGGCGGGCGGACCCTGCAAACGGCGCGCACTGCCCACAGGTGTGCAGAGGGCAGTGGCAGTGGGTGGTTGGTGGTGGTTGGGGGCACCGCGGAAAGCGGTGGCCAACTGGGTTTGCCCACCGCGCGGCGACCCTTGCGCCATTCCCTTTCCCTGTCATTTGCGTCGTGGTGTGTGTGTGGGGCTAGGGATTTGGCGGGGAGAGCCCCGAGCCGCTGGGACCCAGGCCGACCAGCTAGGACTGCTGTGGCGCGGCAGTTCTTGTGACAATGCCCCTCCCTCTATCCTCTCTCGGCAGTGCTTCTGCTTCGTGTGCGACGTCAAGGCCTCCGAGTGCGAGTGGTGGGGCACAGGTGCGCGCGCGCAGCGCCGGCAGCCTCTGGCGGTCCCCTGGCAAAGCACTTCCTCAACCCTGCCTTCAACCCTGCTCTCAACCCTGCCCTCATCCCCGCCCGCAACCCTGCCTTCAACCCTGCTTTCAACCCTGCCCTCTCCCCCGCCCGCAACCCTGCCCTCTCCCCCGCCCGCAACCTTGCCCTCAACCTTGCCCTCAACCTTGCCCTCAACCCGACCCACATCGACCAGGCTCTCGCTCCCAGGACCACGCCAACGCGCGCCCCACGGCCGCATGGACCAAGCTCCAGGAAGCCCTGAAGAAGGGCGACCGCGCGGCAGTGGCAGCCAAGGCGGCGCCGACGCCCAGGAGCGTGGCAAAGGCGGCCAGAGCCGCCACCGCCGCCAAGGCCGCTGCCGCCGCCAAGGCCGCTCCGACCCACATCGGCCGCGCCGGAGCGAAGGACGCCGCCGAGGCCGGTGGCGCAGCCGTGAGAGCGCCGGCGCCCGGGGCAGGCGGTGGCGCAGCGGGCGCGGGCACGAGCGCGCTCCCGTTTGCGGCGTTGCGGCTGCCTCACGCGGCTCTGGTGGCGCCGCCGGCGCCTCAGAAGCAGCGGGGCATGCCGCCGGCGGCGCCGCCAGCCCCCAGGCAGCCGGGGCCCTTGGAGGCGGTGGCGGTGGCGTCGGCGTGGCCCTCCCTGGTGGGGGTGGCGCCCCCGCCAGCGCCCCGGAAGTCCTCGGCCGTCAAGGCCAAGAGGTGACGGCAGCTCGTGGGCGCGCGTGTACAGAAGAGGCAGGGAGGGTTTGCCGCGCAGTGTTGCGTGCGCAACAGGTTGCGCGACGAGGAGCGTGGAGGACTGACCAGGCTAGAGTGGGAAGAGGGGCCAGAGCCGCGCCAGATGCGTTGTTGGCTGCGCAATGTTAGAGGTTGGGCAGCAGTGCAGAGGGGAGGGGCGGCCGAGCTGAATGAGCAGGCTTAGACTGTGCCGCCTGAACTGCGCCTGTCGTAGGGAGAGTGCCGCTAGTGCCAGGCTGCCTAGCACCACGGAGCGGTATGCACATGTAGAGCTAATGTATGTGGGCGACTTTACAAGCCATTTCTCCATTGTGAGCTGTTTGCGACGAGATACGAAGGATGAGGCACGCACTGGTGAGGAAGACGGACCAGAGGTATTCCACGCTGGCCGTGAGAACTTAAGTGAGGAAGAGCCGGGAGGAGCAAGCGTCCAAGCTTGCAGGGAGACGGGCTGGGAACCTCCAGGGCGGTGCCATGCGGCTTGTTGCTTGTGCTCTCGACATGAGAAGGGCCATTCGTGCTGGTGCGGGCCCCTGCTGGTGGCGTGGGACTGGTGACAGCTGGTGCCAGGCGGGACGATCGCACCTGCGCTGTGCCTGCTGCGCGCCCATCACACCCGGCCCGAGGCGGCCCTCGCTTGAGGTCAACGCAAGCCCTTTCACCCGCTAGTAGATACAAGACGATCGCCATCGCACGAACCGCCCGGCCCTTACAGGCGCATTCAACTGCAAAGTGCATCACCGCACACACGTCGCTCCTGAACGTGCTGAACGTCACGGCCACCAGGCTATGTAGAGCAGAGGCAGGACGCCTCGTTGGGGAAGGAGCCTGCTCCAAACGCAAGCGCAAGCTCGGAAAGCATGGCCGGCCGCGTTGTCGACTTGACGTTAGACTCCGATTCGGACAACGATGCAAACACGCTCTCACGACCTGCGAAGCGCGCACGGCGTAGCCCAGCCGGCGCAGCGCGACGCTCATCGAGCGCCCCCGGGCCCTCGCGGCTGCGAGGAGCTGGGGACACAATCGAGCTTCTAGACAGCGACGATGACGATGATGTAGAGGTCGTGGACGTGCCGAGGCGCGCCCCGAATCCTGCGGCGAACCCCACCGCCCAGCTGGGCGACGACGAGGACCTCGTTATCACGGGAGCAACGGGCCAGGTACGCGAAAACTCTTACTCCGAGACGGGGTCGGCTTTTGCGCGGGCTCCGCGCCTCAAACGTGTGCACACGCAGGTCGCCACCCGTGACCTCCCGCACCCTCGGATGGACTGCGCTGAGCACCCGTTCAGGGAGTCCACCTCAGCCTCCAACGCAGCGCACTGTGCGCAGGTGGGTGTTGGTACGAAGCACGGAGTCACTCTGGGCCATGCCAGGGCGGCGCGGGGCCCGGAGGGGCTCCCGTATACCTGTCCTGGCCCTCTCCGATACCTCAGTCGGCAGCCCTGACCCGCCCTGATTGCTTCACTACTCCCCTTCACAGTGCTACTGCTTCGTTTGCGACGTCAAGGCTTCGCAGTGTCGCTTCTGGGGAACGGGTGGGTTGACGCAAGCTGCGTACTGTGGGAGGGGTGGGGCTCGCAGCCTGCGGTTGACCAGGCTGTGTTCCCCGAAGCCGCAACGGTCTTGGCCTTGTCTTGGCCCGATCGAACGAGACCAGCATCCGTAAAGGTCGATGTGGGTCGGGTTCAGCAGCCTTCACCTGACTCTCTCTCCCACCCACGTGCCCGTCCGTCTCACCACTCTACCCCCTTCTACGTCTTAACCCCCTCTGCTGGCCTACTCCCCTGCCGACCACCCTTCCCACCCGCCTGCCTCCAGGCGCTCGTGAGCGGGACCACGCCAACGCCCGCAAGCTGGGATACTGGCGCCGCCTGCGGGAGGCAGCCAAGGCGGGGCACGGGCACTTCATACTCTCCGAGTATGGGGCTTCGGGGCCACTGGGCTCGGGCATCCCGCCTCAGCAGCAGCAGCGGCCGCAGCAGGTGGGCGGGCAGGAGGGAGGCTGGGGTGTGGGGGTTAGCTGTATGTCGGTGGTTGGGCCTTGGAGAAGTGGTTTGTGGCCAGAGGGCAGGCGTGTGGCGTGAGGGGGGCCGAGGGTGTTGCAAGTCGTGAGGGCGGCAACGCCTGCGCAGTTTGCACTGTCCGAGGAGCATGGCCTCCGTCCACTTGTCAAGTATGGCACTGAGCCCCGAATCCGCCCCTACTCGACGGGACCAGGGTGGCGCCTCGGCAGCGGCCGGCCCATCGGCGGATGGTGAGCTGCCGTACGGAAGCAGGGAAGATTCACGGCAGGGACCCATACGCCCGACCCACATGCCCGACCCACATGCCCGACCCACATGCCGTGTGCTCTCTTTCCACAGCTAGCTTGGCTTCTCGGTGACGCGCTCACTCTCCTTCCCTTCCCTTCCCTTCTGTCCCGTCTTCCTCCCTCGCCACAGAGCGCCGCCGCGCGGAGCTGGCCCAGGGCCTGGCCTCCCTATCCAGCATGCTGCGGGGCCAGGCGGGGTCCGCCGCCGCCGCCGCGGCGCCCGCTGCCGCAGCTGTGCCCACAGCGCCCGGGGGGAGGCCTGCGACCGGGGCTGGCGGTCTGGCGGCGCCGGCGGCTCCAGCAGCTGCGGCGGTGGCGGCTGAGGTCAAGCCCCCGCCCGGCTTCGCGCAGCTTCCCGTGGGGAAGTGCTCGCTGCGGCCCCTGCCCGACCCCGCCGCGGACCCCAACACTGTGGAGCTGGGCGTGCTGCGCTTCGGAGTCAAGGTGCGCGGGCCCTGGCGTGACGGCTGCACGGGCAGTGGCACCTTGCGTTGCAGTGTCTGTCTGGGGGTAGCGCTGCTGATTGGCGCAGGCGCAAACAGCACAGGCCTAAATCCACGCAAGCCCCTCTCCCAAGCGCTTGCCCTGCCCCACCCGCACCCACCACCCCCACTCCCGCTTCTCAGCCTCAGACACACCCACCCCCAACACCCCAACACCCCCCCACACCAACCCCAACCCCCTAACCCCCCAGGCCGCCCACGGGCTGACCGTGGCGTCCATCGCCCAGCGCCTGCAGCCGCACGGCTTCCACTACGTCTACAACGTGGCCCCCGAGGCGCACGGCGACCGGCTGAGCATCGAGAACCTGATGGACAGCAAGCACGTCACCAGCAAGGGTGGGCGCGGGGAGCAGGGGGCGGGGCACGGGTGCTGGCGGGGTTGGGCAGGGGCTTGCAGGTGGCGCAGAGGCAGGCCTGGAAGGGGGGCTGGGGTCGAGAGCTCGCGTCGAGGAATGGGGCATTGTAGGATGTTGCGGAAGCCGTGCGTCTTGGGCCTCTAAGTATTGCCCCCTCCACCTGCCGTCCTGCCCCCAGGTAACTGCAAGTCCAAGCACGTGTACCTCAAGCTGCTGCCGCTGCCCCCGCCGCCCGAGGAGGCGGCAAACCCCATCCCCAACACGCGCCTGCGCAAGGTGCGCCGCGCGCCAACCTGCCCCTTGCCACACCATCCACCCGCGGTGGACCCCGAATTCACACCCGCGATCCAACCACGTGCCCACATGTGCCCGCATGACCCGCACGGAACCTCGCGCGTGGCCCTCATGTGCCCCCCCTGGCCCCCTGGCGCCTCATCTTCCCGCACTCAAAGATATACCCCTGGCTCTGACCCCTCGCCTCCGCCCTTTTGCTCCGTCCACCCCCTCCAGGTGCTGGTGATCGATTGCCTGGGCCGCAACCCGCCCACCTACATGGGGGTGACCGTGCCCGCGCGCGCCAAGCGGGGCGACCTGCTGGCGGCCATGGCACCCATGCTCCGGCCCGCCTTCAGGTGGGCGGCGCGCGGCTGGTGCCCTCGCCTTGCCGTCCTCGCTTTCCTCGCCGTGCGCTCTTGTCTTTCGCCTGCGCACACACGCTCACAGTGTGGGAGAATGAGGGCTTGCGGTTTTGAGTGCCACCACACGCTTGTGACTGGTCGCCTGTTTCGTCTGCTGCTGGTCCCTCATGGTCCCTCCAATGGTCGCCCTCACCCAACCCCCCAACCCCCCAGTCCCGCTGCGGAGCTGCTGCACCTCCTGCAGGCGCCATCGGGGTGGGCCGAGCCCGTGGCAGGGCACTCGGCGCTCCGGGCAGTGTCTGCAGAGGTGGGGCGAAAGGAAAAACGGCTTTTGCCGTTGGGGGGCGCTTCAGCGCAAGGGGCAAGGGAGGAAACCCAGAGCGCCAGGTTGGGGGCGTTGGGAGAAGTGCAAAGGTGCAACGCGCAAGGCAGGAACCGCGGAAACAACGCCAGTCACGCTCTGGAGCCGTCGACGTCATCTTGCTTCCGTCCAGGAAAGGGAAAGTGCTGGCCAGGCTCATCGCGCCCACCACAACGCCTCTCTCATGTTCCCGCCTTGTTCCCGCCCGCAGCAAGTCATGGATGACGCTTGGTTCGAGCGCTACCCCGGCACGGACTTGGCAGGGCAACACGTCCTCGTCTTCCGCACCGCCCACCACCCCGAGTGAGCCGCACGGTGCTTCCCGACGCAAGCCGACGCTTCAACCGCGCGATGTCTCTAACAACAATCTGCGGCGTTGCGCGGCCCACAGCCCGGTGGTACCCAGCGAGCCTGTCGTGCTGCCCTAGAACCCTCGGTCTCACCAGACGTGCTTTGACCTGCACCGCCGCAACCCCCCAACCGCACCCCCGCCCACTCCCTATGCCCGCAGGATTCCGCACGACGCGGGCCCCTCCGCCGCCGGCGCCGTGCCCGGCCCCAGCGGCTCCGCCCCCGAGCCCCCGCTCTGGACCGCCCCGCCCCGCATGTGGCAGGGCCAGCCGGGGCCCCGCAACAGCCAGAAGCCCACGTGGGCCCTCGTGCAGGTGGGATGGCATGAGGAGGCGCTGGGGTGCCGCCGTGGTTTTGGCGTGTCGGTCTTGGGTGCTCGCTGCGGTGCTCGCGGGGTTGCCTTCTATGAGTTCCACCCCCTGGTCTCTTTGTTGCCGCCGACATCGACTGCATGAAGCTCGACGCACACTGTCATCCGCATGTGTTCATTCTGACTTCGCCTTGAAAGTACACTGTATTGATTTCTGTCCCTCGGCCGCGCTGCTGTGCTCTCGTCTGCGCAGCTGAGGTACTTCCGGCCGCCCGGCGAGGCCCCGTCGCCGCTTCCGCCGCCGCCACCGCCCCTGCCCCACATGTACGGCCTTGCGGCGCCCGCCCCGCCGCCAGCACCGCCCTCCACGGAGCGCCTGGGCTTCCCCGTGCTGATACCCGTGCGGTCCTCGCACGTCAAGGGCGGGCGGGAGGCGGAGAAGACCACCCGCGAGGCGCTCAGCCGGGCGATGCAGGTGGGGCGCAAGGGCGCTGCGTCTGGGCACGCACAGACTGGCTTGTGGCTGAGAAAGCACACTTCAAGCGCAAGTTTGGGTAGGCGGGGCAGTAAGGCAACATGCGGGCACCGTCTTCCCGTGTCGCGCCTCTGTGAGGCACAACTCCCTTCCTTCCATAACCTACCTCGCCACATCCACCGCGCGCAGGCCTACCGCACGGCCGCGCCGCTCCCCGCCAGCGTCAGCTCCGTGCCCTCCGTCATCCTGCGGGGCGACCGGCGCTCCATGCACGAGCCGCCCTCCGCGCAGCTGCCCGACTCTGCGCGCTGGAGCCGCTCGGGCGAGCAGCTGCACGGGGGCTACAGCGGTGGCTACAGCGCCAGCGGCAGCAGCTGGACCGCCAACAACGTGCTGGTGGCAGAGGTGCCCGTGCTCACGGCCGTGTGGCCGCAGGTGAGCGCTGCAGGATGGGGTGGGGTAGGGGTTTTGGGGGGCCGGCGGAGGTGGAGAGGGCTCTCGTCGATGCGTGAATCGGTTCGAGGTGTTGCGGGACAAGGGGTACGGCGCTTCGTGGGGACGTTCTCTTTGCAGCTGCGGCTGCGGGTGGTTTCAAGCTTTGCCCCGCCGAACCCCGGACTTGTCTGTAACTCCTCGCAGCCGCTGCCCGCCTCGGCATTCCGCCTGGACGAGATGGCGGCGCCGGTGGTTGACGCCAGCGCTTCGGCCGAGAAGTTCCGGGGTGAGGGTGGCGCAGGCAGTAGGGCTAGAAGTGGGGAGGTGGCGTGAGGGTGCTCACGGGAGAGCTATTGACGTGGGCATGGCAATCCAACAAGTTTGCCGTCGCGTTGCCCTCATTCTGCCCCGCCTGATCCCGTTCCCCGCACTCTCCAGAGAATGCGGAACTCGCCACGGAGGCTCGGCGGCGGGAGGCGGCGCACCTGCGGCGGAAGGTGAGGGAGCCCGCATACCGTACCGCGCGTCCCCTCCACATCCAGGCCACATGCTCTCGTTCTACACAGCCCAGCAAACACCAACCAGCACACCAACCCCCACCCCCGCCCCCCCATCGGCACTGCCTCCCTCCCTCCGCACCGCCGCAGCAACTGCCCCCCTGCGCCCTCACGGAGCTGCGCCAGGCCTCCCGGCGGCCGCACCCCGAGGACCGCACCACGGTGGCGGCCATGGGGGACCGAGCCTGCGCCCAGGTGGCGGCGTCGCTGCAGCTGCGGCCCTGCGCGGGCGGCCGGGACCCGCGGCTGGGGGAGCTGGTGGTGCGGGTGGGTGGGGCCGGGCTGGTGGGGTGATGGGGTGTGGAGGAGGGAGGGAGGCGGGGGGGAAGAGGCGTGAGGGGCCGGGGGGCTGGTGGTGCATGTGGATGGGGCGCGGCTGGCTTGAGCGGCAGGGCGGGGCTTGTTAGGGTTTGCGCTGTTGCCTGTGGGCTGCCACGCTGTCTCCTCACGGCGCCTGGCTCTGTGCCGCCTGCAGGTGTACGCGTTTCGGTCCAACGCCATCGGAGTCAGGAGCCTGTTCCGCCCCTGGGTGAGTGCTCACTCAGCCACAGCGGGACATCCGCGACCGTGGATGTGGGCCAGCGCATTGCGCACTTCCGTACTCGTAAGGCGTAGGCGACGCGACCCCGCTCAGCAACAAGCACCCCTCCCCCTCCCCCGTCCTGCAGGACGAGTGGCCCTCACTGAACCGCAGGGAGTCCTCCTCGCCCTTCCCCATCGCATCCGCCATGCAGCTCATAGCCTCGGGGGCCACCGACGCCCCGCCCGCACCCCCCACGGGCGCCGGGGCCGGGCCCTCCAGCTCCCGCGGGGCTGCGGCCGCCGCAGGGTCCCAGCCCTCCGCACGCGTGCGGGCGCAGCGGGAGCGCGCGACCGAGATCCTGGGACGGCTGGAGAAAGTTCGGGACACGGTTCGCGGCGGCATGCCCAACTCCATCAACTCGCTCCTGGACTTCATGACTTCGGGTAAGCTAGCGCTCGGCCGTGCCTCTCCCCTCTCCCGGTAAAAGGACGCTCGGACCACGCTGAACCCTCGCACCCAGCCTGGCCTGTGCTCACCGCTTTTGTTCCCTTCATCCACTTCGTCGCGGTCTTGCTCTCCATGAAGGCATCAGTCCTCAGCAGCCGCTTCCCGCTCTCCGCCTGATGTTCCCTGTACTGGTCCGGGTCTGGGCCCCGCAGGCGAGCGGCCGCCGGCCGAGCAGCCCGCCGGCCTTACGGTGACCATGCGGCCCTACCAACTGCAGGTGGGGTGGCGTGGTGGCACTAGGCGGTACTGGTACAGCGCTCACTAGTTCAGCTCTTCATGATCAAACTTATCTTCTAGTGGGGTGGCGGGGGGTGATCGGACGGCTGGTGCCGTCGGGCACCGGGGGCGTGGGCGCTAATGTCCCTCGTTCTCTCCCTCTGGCACAAACACGCATGCAGAGGGTTCAGGGATTCAGGGTTAAAGGTTTCACTCCTTGGACCTTGACCTCCCCGTGTCGCTCATCGGTTCGCTCGCTCCCTCGCTGGCTGTAGTCCCTTGCGTTCATGCTGGAGGCGGAGGCGGCCGTGACGGAGGAGGAGCAGGGCGCGGTGGGTGTGTTGCTGGGCTGCGGGGACGGCCGGGGGGCCAGGATTGAGCAGCTGCAAACCCAAGCAGGGGCACGAGGGAACCAAGCAACACCATGCCTGACACGTCGTGACTTGTGGCGGGAGCGGGAGCGGGAAGACGCCGAGCACTGCAGACCTGGGCTTACCGCTCCCCCAAAACCGCTGCCCAGGCCGCCGCCGCGTCCCCCTCTACTTTGGCCTCTCTGGCCGACCCAGACGGCGTGGAGGGCGGCTTCCGTCGCTTCTTCTGGTTGCCCATAACGCCGGGCGGCGCGGAGGGCGGCGCGGGCGGCTCGGGGGCGGGTGCTGGGGGTCGCCGTGGACCCGGACTCCCCGGCTCCTCCGCTTCCGCGGGCGCCCCGCCCTTCACCTACTGGTACTCCCCCATCCTGGAGCGGCTGTGCCTGGACGTGCCGCCGCAGCCGGGCGGGGGCTTCCTGGGTGAGAGACTCCGCGACGTAGGGGCGTGGGGGCTGGCGGCGTGAGGTCCTGGGTTGTGCCTTACCGTATCCAGGCTTTGGGACAGGGGCGGCACACGACACCCGTACAGAGAGTCCAGAGCTTCGGACACAGTTGCGACCCGTTCGCTTAGTTCGCTCTGCCGCTCCCATGCGGTCCCTCCTCACTCCTAGCCCCTTCCGCGCCTCGCTGCCTCTGTGCCACCCCCCACCCCCCACCACCACCCCACCCTAACCCCTACCCCACCCCTTTCCCTCCAGCCGAGGAAATGGGCCTGGGCAAGACCGTGGAGGTGATGGCGCTCACCCTGGCCTCCCCGGCGCCGCCCTCCGTGGTGCCGGGCGCCAAGCTGCCCTCGGGGCTGCTGGCCTCCAGGGCCACCCTGGTCGTGTGCGCAGTCAGCCTGGTGGGTGCCAGGGGCTGGCGGCGAAGGGCGCGTGTGCGTGCGGGGGGTGGGGGTGGTATTACCCTAGAAGTGGAGTCGAGGAGCTCTGCGCCGTCCCTTCGTCCTTGCACCCTGCCGCTCAAGCCTCTCTGGCCCCATGCTTTCTACCTCGCCAGGTGGGGCAATGGCAGGCGGAGGCGGCGGCCAAGACGGATGGCTCCTGCCGGATACACCCGTACCACGGGTGAGCATGCGACCGTCCCCGGTCTGGCAGGCCTTTCCCCGTCACCTTTTCCAAAGGCTTTGGACCACCTTGGGAAGCCAGGGATGGACCGTGAGGGGGCCCTGCCCGGTGCGACTTCCCCGCCCTGTAACCCACCCCTAAACCCTAAACCCCTCCTCTTACCTCCCTCCCGACACTGCAGCCCCAACCGCATCCGCGACCCCCACCGCCTGGCCACCGAGTTTGATGTGGTCGTCACGACGTACCAGACCCTGCAGGTGGGCCCGTGGGGGAGTCAGAGCCTGGGGGCGCCTGCGCGCCTGACGGCTGCCGTGCCTGTCCCCCCTCCGCCCGCCATACCTCCTGCTCCTGGCTTCCCCTTTCCTTCGCCCCGCCCTCTCTATCCCCCTTCATCAAAATGCCCATGCCCTCTCCTCTCATCCCCCCCCCATCCCCCATACCCTTTCCACCATCCCACCACCACCACCCCCCAGAGCGACCACGGCTCCGCCTCCGACCCCTGCCAGGCCATCCGCTGGCACCGCATCGTGTTCGACGAGGGACACACGCTGCGCAACGCAGCAGCCAAGATGTACAAGGTGGGGCGCGGGGCCCGGGCTGGGCCTCAGGTTGTGGGCCCGTGGTGGGTCTCGGGCTGGGCCCGAGGTGGTGGGCACGAGGCTGGCGCCAGAGTTGGGCTCAAGGGCTGCGTGCTCCGCCCTACCTCCCTGGTCCCTGCCCGCTGTTTCTTCCGCCAGTAGAACGACTGACATGCCCGCGCTTGGGCGGCTGCCAAGCTCAGTCCGTACGCTTTGCTACGCCTGCCGCTGTGCCGGCGATAAGCTGTACCACCAACCATCCACGAGTCCCAGACCGCCCCTCCTGGCGGCCCTTCCCCCCTCCCCTGCACACCCACCCGCCCCGGCCGCCCTCCGCGGAGCTCTATTATACATCTCGGCTGTACCGTATGTCTCTCCTTGAGCTTTTCCCCTCTCGCAGGGCAACACGATCCTTCTCAGTTCAGGCCTGTTGCCGCCCTCGAACCCCTTTCTCCTCCAGCCCTCACGAACAGCTGCCAGGCATTCATCAAGATGCTCTCCGCTCCTCCCCCCTCACCCTCCCCCCCCTCACCCTCTCACCCCTCCACCCCTCCACCCCTCCACCCCCGCAATCCCACCTACAACGAGACGCTCTCCCGCTCAGCTCAAACACCTCCTCTGCCCCCTCCAATCCCTCCAAGCACCCCACCTCCTCCCACCCCCAGACCGCCGTGGACCTGTCCGCCTCCCGGCGCTGGCTGTGCACCGGCACGCCCATCAACAACGCGGTGGACGACCTCATGGGCCAGTTCGGGGCGCTGCAGCTGGCGCCCTTCAGCAAGAAGACCTACTTCGACTCACACATCAAGGCGCGTGCTGGGTGTGGTTGGGTCGGCTGCCGGTGCGAATGTGCGATGATCCGGCGGCAAAGACGCCGTTGGCGTCACGGTCACCCGCTGTGCGCCCCGCTTACCATCCCCAACCTGCTCCCCTATCTACTCAGGTATTACCATTACCATTACCGTCCTACCCCGCCCCCCCCTCGCCCCCCCCCCCCCGGCCACCCCTCGTCCCCCTCCTCCCCGCAGAGCTGGTTCGCCAACAGCGCGCAGCGGCACGCGGGCGCCTCCCCCCTGCCGCTGCTGTACGCGCTGCGCTGCGCCCTGGTGCGGCACACCAAGGCGCAGAGCCTGGGGGGGCAGGGCGTGCTCACGCTGCCGGACAAGCGGGAGGAGGACGTGCCGGGTGAGGGGGAGCAGGGGAGGGGAGGGGAGGGAGCATCGGGGCATGGGGCAAGCGCGTATGGGCTGCTCGGGGGGTGGACCTGCTGGGTGCGGAACAAAGTGTGGGCGCGTTTGGTTGGGTGACTTGCGACGAGTTGGGTGGTTGGTGGGGAGCCAAGAGGCAAGGCGCCCCGGCTTCATTCCTGTCTGGGCAGCGGGCGGTACCGTAGACCCGCATTGCTCATGCGCCAACCGCAACCCGGGTGCCATCACCCCCCCTTACCATCACCCCTTAATCCCAACCCACCCCCCGCCCCCACCCCTCTCTCCCCAGTGCGCCTGAGCCCCGAGGAGCAGGCGCTGTACCGGCGGGTGCACCGGGAGGCGGTGTGGGGCTGGGAGAAGCTCAAGGTGGGGCGGGGAGGGAGGGGGGTAGTGAGCAAAGGCTGCGTGCCACAGGCAGCCGCAGCAGCTGCAGCTGCATAGCCGCTCTGCTTTGTGACCCTGCAGTGCCCACGCCGCCATCCCCGCTCCCGACCCCACCCCAACCCCAACCCCGGCCCCGCTCCACCCCACCCCACCCCACCCTACCCCACCTCACCCCCGCCCCCAGGCCGTGGGCCCCGCCTTCGTGTCCAAGCACCTCTTCACCGCCACCTCCATGCTCATGCCCCTGCGCCGCATCTGCAGCGGGGGGCTGCTCAAGCCGGGGGAGCTCACGGTGCCGGACGCGGAGGCGCTCGTGGGCGTGGCGCGAGGTGTGTGCGGGCAGGGGGGCGCGGGGCATGTGTTGGGGGTGTGTGGGGACGTGGGCATGTTGTGCGGGGCGCGTGTTGCGCGTGTTAGGTTCGAGGCTTAGGTGGGTTTAGCGTGAAGGGGAGGGTGGGCCGTCCGCCTTGTACGTAATCATTTACGCAGCAATACTGACGAAAGCCCTTTTCTCTTCCTCGCCCCGCTCTCGCCGCAGCGCCCGAGCCAGGCGCCCCGCAGGCTGCCGGCGCCGACGCTCCCGCCGTGCCGGTGCCCGCCGACACGCCCGACTGCCCCATTTGTTTCGACACACTGGACGGACCCACCGTCACGCCCTGCAGTGAGGCCTCTTGGGATTGCGGGTGGCGAAGGGAAGGAGAGCGGAAAGGGAGAGGATAGGACCGGCAGGGCGGGGAGGCCAGGCTGCGTGTGTCGCTAACCGGTGTAGCTAGGCCAGGTTTTGGTACCGGTATCCTCATGTACAACCCACCCGGCCCGGCCCCTCGCGCAGACCACTGGTTCTGCAAGGAGTGCATCACCAGCTGGTGCGTACGGGGCTTTGGAGAGGCGGGCTGGAAGCCAGTCGGGATTGGAGAGACTGCATAGAATGAGGGGCCCCAAGCAAGAGGATGCCGGGGACGGGTGCTTTCCTATCGCGGAGGAACGGGGCTCAGTTGCACGGGGCTGGGTTGCAGGTTGCAGGCGAACCAGTGCCGGAACCGCCCCGTATTATGCTAGCAACCTCCCTTTGGTGTTCCATCCACCCCCTCCTCCGTTATCTCCTCCACCCCAGGCTCAACTCCTCGGTGCACCACAACTGCCCGGCCTGCCGAGGGCCGGTCACGGTCGCTGCGCTGCGCAGGGGCATGTCCGCCGAGCAGGTGGGGGGTGCAGCCTGGGGCGGGAGGGTTCACCTTTGAAGGGCGAGCGTTGAGTTCTAGGCAGCAGTGTCATGCTCATGCACCACCCAGAATCCCGCGTTAGCTCCCCAACCCTTTCCCTGACGGCCCGCAACGGCAGGCGGCGGCGCAGGCGGCAGCCGCCGCAGCGGCGGCCGGCGGGGGTGACGCGGGCGCGGGCGAGGGCGAGGCCGGCGAGGGCGAGGGGGGCGACGGCATCCCCTGCGTCTCCAAGCTGGAGCTGCTCCTGGAGCAGCTGAGGGCCATGCGTGAGGAGGACCCCGCCAGCAAGGCCCTCGTGTTCACGCAGTGAGTCACGGGCCCGGGCCGGGCCCGAGCCGTTGTGGTTTGGGAGGACGGCGACTCCTGGGGGCCTTGGCGGGCCCGGGTTGATGGGTGGGCAGACGGCGAGCGCAAGAGCGTGGCGGGGGCCTGGGAGACGCGACTTTGACCCCAATTCCCGCATCCCCTCGGCCCCAGGTTCGGGCAGTCCCTGGAGTGGCTCAAGCCCCGCCTGGCGGAGGAGGGCTTCGGCTACCGCACCATCACGGGTGGGTTGCAGGGGCAAGCCGGAGGGGAAGGGGCGCGCCTGCGCGGCTGGGAGAGGCCCCCTTCAACTCATTCCCACATTCCCTATCCCCTACGCTTGTGCCCCTGGCATTCATTCCCATAGCCACACCCACCGCCGCCAAGGGCCCTTGCACCACTAGCTTGGAAGAGTCTCGCCGGCGTTGCGCAGCATCCCCAGCCCAGCACCGGCCCAGCCCGGCTGCAACCCCCCTCATCCCCCTCCCTCCCCTCATTCCCACCCCCCAGGCGACATGACCCAGAAGCGGCGCACGGAGGCCATCAGCGCCTTCCAGCGCGACCCCGACACATGCGTCTTCCTCCTGTCCATGCGGTCGGGGGCGGTGGGCATCAACCTCACCGCCGCCAAGTGAGCAGCGGGGCGCGGGTGCTCAGGGCGGCGGCGCGGGGCAGGGGCGCATGGGGAGGCGGGGGGGTGGTTGGACGGTGGCGGGGGCGGGAGGGGGGGTTGAAGGTTGCCCCAACAGCAGGTGTGGGGTTGCCTGCCCCGTGGGGTCATGCAGAGCGCCATGCCTTGGTCGCCATGTTGGTCCGCAGTTCCCTTCGAGGCCCCCCCGCACTCAACCCTGAACCCCTTTTCCCCCTCCTCCCCCCCAGCCACGTGTTCCTGCTTGAGCCCAGCCTCAACCCCGCGACGGAGGAGCAGTGAGTGGAGGGGCCTACTTTGGGGGTTGGTTTGTTGCTGAGGGTTGGCGCCGTCTGCCGTCTGCCGTGGTACAGCGCACTGACTCGCTTCAATAACCCGCCTCGTCCCCTGCCACCCGTGTGCCCGCCTCCCCGAAGGGCCATCGGCCGCGCCTGGCGCATGGGGCAGCAGCGGCCCGTGCTGGTCAAACGGCTGTACGTGCAGGTGGGAGCGGCGGGTCGAGAGAGAGGGTGGCCGGGGGCGCCGCCTTTGGGGCGGGACGGCGGCCCAGCGGATGCTTCCTGATTATCCTGATACTAACGCGCGTCACATTCTTCATGTTGCTTGTCCACTGAGGGCTCCGTGGAGGAGGCCATAGTACCGGTGATGGCCACTACCGCACATTCGTTCACGATATCCCCAATCCGCGAAACATACACCTCAATCTCGATTCAACCGGTTAAGATTTCCCTATCTTTTCCCTACGCGCGCAGGGCTCCGTGGAGGAAGCCATCATGGCCATTGCCAAGACGCGCCGGGCAGCGGGCGGCGCGGGTGCGGGCGGCAGCAGCGGTGGAGCGGCGGAGGCCGGGGCCGCGGCCTCAACGGCCGGCGCGCTGCGGCAGGAGCGGGCGGACCTGCGCGTGAGCGAGCTGGAGCAGCTCTTCGCCGAGCCGCGGTTCGAGTGATGCCGTACGATAGTATGATTGGAGGCATGGGAGTGCGAGTGAAGCCTTCCGCAGGGGGCGCTGAGAGTGGTTTGAGTAATACGGTAGTACGATGGCAGGCAGGGGCCCTGGAGACGGGCCGGTGTAAGAAGCCGCTGCAGCGCGTTGAGGGCCAGGGCTGCGCCGTGCAGGGGCCGGGCATGGGCAGAGCCCGGGGCGGCCCGGCCCGGCCCGGCGGCTGCGCTGACGCGCAGGGCTGTGGTTTGCGGCGGGAAGGGCATTGGGTAGGTTTATTTGTGGGAATGAAGGAGGAGGGGCAGGGGGTAAGCTGGCGGTGGGAGCGCGGGGCGAGCTGCGGCGAGGTGCGGTCAGCTGGTGCAGGTGGGCGCTGCGGGTGGGCTGGCTCGGGTGGACGCGTGGGGCAGTACTCAGCGACAGGGGGCCAAGTCTTGTGCAGCGCACGCAGGGAAGCCAGGCAGTGCGGCAGGTACGGTAGGCATCTACGGTACGCGGGATTCAGCAGGCGGTACCGTACGAGCGGTAGATGTGCAGCGGCGAATGCAGAGGAGGCGGTGAATAAGACATCTGGGCTCTCACCTCTCAGACGTGACGTGCAGGGCTGTCAGCGGCTCTGCCTCCACAAGCGTATGGGGGAAGGGCATGGCTTATACCGGTATTTGTGGGGGGTTATGTGCAGGTCAATCAACGGTCCTTGGCCAGGCTGAGGTGCAGCCGTGCAGGCGGTGACCGAGTGTGTAAGATGAAGCGCAAGTGCCGGCGTAATATCCCCTCCTCTTCTGGACGTGCACAGTGGGTGATGCCTGGAGGTCTGGGGACTGCTTAAGCCCGCGTATGTCGCACACAAGCCTACGCAAGCAGCAAGCCGGCAAGGCTATCTAGCACCACACGGCTTCGGCGGGGGAGGGGATGTCCTTACGGTCGAAACCGGCGCGTGACACAGGACCACACACACGGGGCCGACACGCATCCAAATGAGCTGTGGGCAGATGGCGCCGGACTGCGGAGCCCAGGTAGGCGCTGAAGCTGGAGGGCACGTAGGGGGCAAGGGTAGGTAGCGAGGGAGTTTAAGCGAAGCAGTCCAGGCGTGTGCGGGGTCGAAGATGAAAGCTTCAGTAGGCTTCCGTCCTATGGTCGGAACGGGCGGTAGTTGATAACGCATAGCCCTTGGCACACACCCGAGACCGCTAGTGATATATTGTTCCGATGTAGTACTGTCCCAATACTATGTGCCCCGTGGCCAAGCGCAGGCCAGGCCCGCCGACGCCGCCGGCAACACACGTACGCAGCCATCGCGGCGGGGTGCGAACTCGGCGGCACGCCCAATCGTGTTCGGGGGCTTAGGTCGCCAGCTCATAACAGTTCGTCCCGCATACGCAGCGCATCTCGCAACTGCTCGTCGGCAACACGTGCGCACTTCAGTCGTCAGTCATCGCGAAAGGCAAACAACAGCAGCAGAGCTCGCGCCGGGCCCCTGAGCTCACATTGTAATCAAGCGCGCTTCAGTGAGATGGTAGCCAACATAATCTCGCTCGCGGAGGTCTGCCTCTCCGAGCTACCGACAATCCCGCCGAGTAAGCGGCTCGCGCTCGCGCTTCGGACCCCGCCTGTTGAGCTCAGGCCGCAACACTCCTGACGTCACAAACCTCATGCCCGCAGTCCCCGCACACCTCCTGCCCTTCGTTCGGGCTGATGATGTCGCGCCCGACGCGCTGCTGACCGCGCACGTGCACGCTCGGTAAGCTAGCAGGTCTCTGTTCCCCAGAACAGCCATGACAGTGTACTTGGCGTCCTGCGGGTGTATTCGTCGCTCGACACGAGTCGTCTTCAAACCCGCTTCAACCCCGTGGCCTGCAACTGGTTGCGCCCCCCAGCCCCTCGCCCCACCCCCATCGCTTGCGACACTCAACAAAGCCTCCACTGCCACCTTTTACGCGCAGGCGCTGTGGTGAAGACAGATCACCAGCGGCGGCGACGGGAATGCGGGCGCTACGCTCTGCTCTGGTACAAAGTCAGCAGCGCGGGCGGCAGGACCTCAACACACGGGCCCAGCAGCTGGCGAACTGAGCCCGACTCCACTACGCTGATGTCGACGTACCAGCGCGGGCAGGTGGAAGCCAGCAAGGTTGGGGGCTGGCTCCTCAACGAGTGCAATAAAGCCGCGGGCGGTGGCAGCTGGCGCCGTGTGGAGGTGGCGAGCAGCGGCCGGCGGCAGGTGGGAATGCCGTGCCGCTCACGCCCGCGCAAGAAATGAATGTGTCAAACGTGAAAGAGGCGGTGCTGTGCATGAGAAAGAACGAACTCCATTGCTTAAGCCCTCACATCTCGAAAGTCAAGGAACGAGGTGGCTAGTTGTGTTTGCGCGGTGTGGGGGGGCGTGGGGCGTGGGTGAAACCGGCGACGAATCCGCTGCCCCTAACGTGCTTCCCTGTGTGTGAAGGCGGATGTGAAGCGTATGTGGAAGCGTAATTGTGCTCGTTTAACTTGTTGGTCATAAGGCGGAAGCATTGAACTGTCTGCCCAGCTGGCTAGAGGGAGGATGCGATGGCACGAGGGGGGCTGGCCCCTCAACACGAGGGGGGCTGGCCCCTCAACTCAAGGCCCTATGAGGGCTGACCCTCGGCTGAATCTCGGCTTCGCAGTGACTGGGATCCACGTGGCTTGCGCACGACTCTTTCTGGATCTGCCTGGGTTGCCTGAGGCCGGTTATTTTATGTCTAGCCAAGCAAGCCCCAGTGCTTGGCCGCCCAGGCCCAGGTCTTGCCGTCTGTTTACTTGCTGGTGTCTTTCTATGTCTCGTCTTAATGTGGCCCATCCGTGGTCCGCTCGTTTTTGGTCTGAGCCGCCGCCGCTGTCAGGCTCTGCCTGTTGAGTGTCGAGTGTTGTGTGAAGTGTGAAGTGCAATGGGGGAGGAGCGAGGGGGCAACCTTAATACCCTCTCATAATGGCAGTCGGCACGGCGTCTTGCAGCACGGTAGCACGGCGCCTTGCTGGCTTGCAAGACAGGATTGCCAGGTGCTGCCAGTTCTCGAGGGTGCAAGAGTGGGATTATTAAGTCGAGTGCCATGGAAGGAAGGAGCCCAGGTGCAACGTATCTGGAAGGGGCGCATAATGTCAAGTGTGGCAACTAACCGGAGTTTCTGCCCCGTGATAATGACAAGGCTTCAGGGCATGGATGTGTTGCTGTTGCTTTCACTTCATTGGCGATTCGCCAGAAGGGCCGTGTGGGTGTTGGGATGGGCTGCGGACAGTATGGCGAAGAGGCGATGGGCGTTTGTATGTCATATTCGTCTTTCGCACATACCGGCAGCGCTGTCTTGCTGCAATGTGGGAGCACGCAAGGAAGCATGTATGGGGAGCAGCTGTCACGGGCGGCGCGGAGGGGCAAGGCCCTCCTGATGGCCTAGGTGCAGCGGGATTGGAACTGTTGGATGGGGGTGTTTCGTCTTGTAGGTGCATGGGTAGGGCTGGTGCGCGGGTGCGCCAAGGGGGCGAGCGCGGAGGCTTGTCCTCTCAGGACTGGCGGTCTGGCGCATGCAGAGGTGGAGTTGTGCTGGTGTATGTAATAGGGACTGTCGCTCGGTTGTCGGTTCACCCCCTGGCTCATCCCTAGTTGAGCATCAGGCCCACTGGCCCACCCCTGCACTGGCCCACTCTCTGTTTACCCACCACCACCACCACCTTTGCTGGGAGCCCTGACCTCGCAAGTCGCAACACGTCAGCTGGGAAGTGGGATGGCACCTGGCCCGGAGGGGTCGGAAGGCAGAGTCTCCATGTGATGCACAAGCAGCAAGGCTATCTAGCACCACACGGAGCGGTCCACGCGGAAGATGTTGAAGGTGACACGTGACAGGCTCACAGTCCTGAGGGTGCGTGCCGACTGCCGAGCACCCCCCCCCCCCTTGCGCCCCGCCCCCCCGGACTTCCATGGGAGCCTTATCATGAGTTATCAATAGCAAGGAGACGCGGGCCAGCCTGTAGGTTGCAAGAGCATAGCACGAGCCATTGCCCTGACCCGCCACCGCCCTCATCCATTATTCCAACAAGGCCCACTCCTCTTGTTGGGGCCCAACCGTTGGGTGGTGGTCTAGCTGCGTGACTGGGCGCCCCGCGCCCACCCCAGTCTGCCCAGGGGGGAGGCACCTGTATCAGCGTGTGTGAAGCCTCTCTGTCTCTCCTCCGGACTCATCCGGCCGCAGAGAGGGTGGTGTCACAGGCTATGGCCCCAAACCTTCAGTCATACCAGGTCGTACCAGGAGAAACGCTGACCAGTTGGTCCAGTCACCTTCCTTTCTATGTTAACCACGGACAGGGCCAAACAGGGCCAGACTGGCACGTATGGACAGTTCCACCGAACTGCCGTACCGGTTTATACGGCATGCAACATCTGGGCAGAGCTATGGGTCTTGCGCTCACAAGACACCTATATGTTGGCTTGCTACCATATATTTTGCAACGAACCTTGACAAGGCCTCAGAAACGCGTCTGCTTTGGGAATCGTCTGTTCACAGCTTTGCGCCGCCTACCGCCTACACGCTCACGGGACTTGGATACTTTAGCAGTAGCAAAGACCCTGGCTAGAGAGGTGTTTCTGCGCAGGTCAGCTGCCATGGAAGGTCTTTGGGTTTCGGCGGGCCAAGTCAGCGATGAGGCTCGTGCGGAGATTGCCGAGGACGGCGACGCGTGTACGCCGCTGTGTCGCTCACGCAAGGCTCGGCGAGCGTCTCTGCTTCTCTCGCAAGCGCAGCAGCAGGTAAAGCGCCCCTCGTCGCGTGCGGGCAGCTTGGGGCTTCTTATCGCAAGCATACCGTGGCCTAGCTGCAGGAAACGATTGCCCGTTGTACTAAGAAACCGGTGACCCGACTTTCCCGCCCATTGCCCCACGTAGCTCCACGGCATGCGCCAGGACGTCACGCGCATCGATGACTTCTTAGAACAGATGGAGCAGATGCTTGAGGAGAGCAAGAGGCAGGCCACAGGTACCTGGACCGGGGACGAGGACACGGGCACGGCGGCGCACCTGCTTCCACTGGACCCTTTCAACGAAGCTTCCCCTGACGACGGAGGAGACGACTTGAGCGCGTATTTGGAGACGGAGGACGAGGAGCAAGCCAGCGCATACCAGGTGCGCAGCTTGGTCTGGCTCAATGAGCTCGCACCAAGGCGCTACCGGCGGTAGGGGCATCCACATCCCCTCCCCGTCTGCCTTGCCCCTTGCCTCCCGCTCTTGGCACCCAGCTTCCGTTCCTCCTCTGTATCCACCCCGCTCCTTCATTTGCCCTCTGAGTCCACTCCACCCCGCACCCCATCCTCGCCACCAGGAACGGCCGATCACCCTCGCTCACGTCCGCCGCAGCTCCGTGGTAACGCTCGACCGCACCTCCTTCCGCCTGGCCCCCACCGCCAGCTGCAGCGGCGGCGTGTACGGCAGTGGCGGCGTGTACGGCAGCGGCGGCGTGATTTGCAGCGGCCGCACCACCACGGACGGCAGCCCTCTGCTCCGCGCCGGGTCCATGCCAGCGCCCTGGGCCCACGCGCCGCCCGCCAACCGCCTGCAGGCACATCCTCAACCGCAACCGCAGCCGCAGGCCTACCCGCCCAACGGCACCCTTCGGACGCGTTCCTCCAAGGATCTGCTGCCCGCGAGCGCCGCCGTTTCGGCCTCGTTCGCCGCCTCGGCCTCGGCCCCCCGGCGTATGTCTTCCAGCTCGCACGGCGCGTGGGACCTGCACCCCAGCCTCAGCCAGCGCTCCTTCCGCTCCAAGCGCCCCTCCATGGGCCAAGTGCACATCGGCGCTGTGCCCGCTCTGCAGCTGAGTGGTGGCCTGCCGGGCGCCGAGGAGGAGGTGGGGCAGCAGCAGGGACCCTGACCAGCCCTGCGGGCAGAGAGCTCGGCGGCCTGAACTCGCCCCGCGCGTCGCGTGGATCGCACGGATCGCATGGGGCGCAGCAGAGCGGGCGCATCGCGCGAATGCTGAGGTGAGCGCTGACGGCGGGGCAAGCGCGGAAGCCACTCATGAGAGGGTGGGATGGAGGCTGCAAGGTTTGCGCTCCCATCATTGAGCCTCCAGGCAGTCACTGTTTGGTCACCCCATCCCCGGTCGGCTCATCAGCCTATCCCCCAACGATTGTTCTCCAACCCCGCCCAAACCCTCACCCCCGACCCAGCATGTTCTCGACCAGCACGAGCGGTGCAGAGGTGTCACCGTCAGCAGCCGTGGTGTCAGCGCCGCAGCGGCGCCGCTCCCTGGCCCTGGCGCCCGCCGCCGCCGCCGCCGGGACCCTGGTCTCGCCACGCCTCTCCCACGGCACCCTGGGCGCCTGGCGCTCCTTCAGCGTCGCCTCCAGCCGCACTCCTGCCGCCTTGTCGCCTGCTCAGGCCTTCGAGGGAGCCTCCGAGTCGGGCCCTGACGGGAGCGGCAGCGGCAGCTTCAGGGCCCTGCCTCATCCGCCGCCGCCGCCGCCACCTCATCACCTGGAGGTATGGCGCTCAGCCGCCAGCCTCAGCGCAGCCTCGCCCCTGGTCCCCACACAGCTGGGCGCGTCGACCGCGAGCTCCTGGGGGCCCGCAGCCGCCGCCGCCCGCGTCAGCATCAGCGCGTCGCACGCACCAATCGGCGCAGCAGCGCCGGCCCCGGGGGCGGGCAACTGGGCCGGGGCAAGCGAGGGCCGCGAGGCGGGAGGCGCGGCGGAGGCGGCCCCGGGGCGGCGCGCTCCGCTGCTGCCCATGGTGACCCGTGCGCGCAGCTCCGTCACGGCAGCGTCGGTGGCTGCGGCGGCAGGCGCGGCGGGCTCCTTTGCGTTTGCGCGTTGAACGTGCGTGGATGTGCGCTGAGTACGGGTCGACGTGGGTGGCGGGGATGTGGGGGGATGGGGGCGGGGGGGCTGTGGTGGTGTTTGAAGCTGAGCGGGAGAGCGTCTTGTGGGCAGTGAGGGAATGGGAATAACCCCAAAGGGGGCGGGGGCCGCCATGGCTGATGGTGGCATGCGGGGCGGGGGTGAGAGGCGCTCGGAGCTGTGCTCTCATTGTGAGACAGCCCTGGAGCTGTGGTGGGTTGGTCCCAGGCACCTTTGAGAGCTTCAGCGGTCGAGGACGCCTGGCAAGATGCCGCCTGGGCTTGCAGGCGGCGGGGCGTCTGAGCCGCGTTGCAGCTGACTCAGCTCCCCTAATGCATTGCGATAATGCTATGCATGAGATGTTCTTCAAGAAACAGAGATGACGTGGCTTCGTGCTGAGTAACCACGATAAGCGCCATGGTCAATCAATGAAGGGTCACCCGGCGTGCGCCTCGGCGCATGGCCACGGGGTATCGAATGCCGCCCCCCGCCGCCGCTGTGTGAGAGTGGCTCGACGCGGGTGCATGGAAAACCCTGTTCTAAGCTATCTAAAAGGGGGCAACGAACACTGCAGGATGGAGCAACCTTGCCCCTTGGCATGGCTTGTGATGACGGATGACCGGGTTTAGACGGTTGGTTCGGTTGCGGGATGGAAGGCGTTCTTGCTTTCTGCTACTTTGCCTTCCGGATCTGTTTCTGGAATTAGACATCCCGCTCGACATGTGTATGTCTCTATCTCTATACGTGGCTTCTCTTCTGGCTCATGCCGGCAGGTGTGGGTGTGTGGTGTTTCTCTCAATTGGAGTTGACAGGCGACGGTTGTGAGAGAGGTTTGAGCGTTCGTGGGTGTGTGGTGGTCTCTCTCAATTGAAGTTGACAGGGGACGGCTGTGAGAGAGGTTGAGGGCTCGTGGCGTCGTGGGTGTGTGGTGAATTTGTAATCAAGAAAGGGGCAGTTATGTGGTTGATCAGGGCTCTTGCGTCGTCTTACTGACGCGGCAGGCAGGCTAGCCATGGTATCGTCACTCTGCCCTTGTCCACTAGGGTGCAGGTCGTACGAGTTGCCGGCGGCTGAAGTGCCGGTCCTGCCGGAATGTGAATAAGGATCCTCCAAAGGGGCATCCACACGCTCACCATTCATGTGTGCCTGGAGCCGGGGGGTTGTAGAGTTTCTTTTGGTGGGTGACCGCGCACAATAAGTCGAGACCATGGCACGGGTGTTGCTGCGGATTGACTGCCGTCTATGTCCTCTCTCTTCTTCCTGATTGCGGAACCTTTGCCCAGGGGTGTGAGCCTTTGGCTGTCTCGATGACCCGTTACTGATTTCCGCCAAGAGTATGTACGCCCCTCCCCCTGTTATGGGGAATGGTTTGACCGGGCATTGTCCGTTTCGATTGCCAACTTGCCGAGGGGGTTGGGGGTGTTGTAGTGCACAAGTCTTGTCCTACCCGAGGACAATCGACACATGTGCTGTGGCCAGCCGTGTAATGCATGCTGCTGACGTGCTGAGCGTGTCCCAGTCAGCAAACCTCCGCGCTGTGTGGTGAGCGAGCGCTGAGCGGCTGGCGAGGTGCGTGGGTGGACGCTGCTGCGTAGGGACGAGCCGGCGTTGGAGGGCGCGGGGGTGATGGGTGCGAGGGCCAGAACCCTCCCTATTGATTGCCTGCAAGAGTCTTTTGTATCGTGGGCACCGGACGCCTTGCCGGTTACCAATGGTGGTAGACGAGGGTACGCCACTAAGTGGCTTGCTGGGGATGAGGGTGGCCGGGGGCAGTTGGCGACAGGGTGCACTTGGGATGCATTGGCTTGCTTCAACATGGAAACTGCTGTTGCAACTGTACGCACCTTTACGCCAACAACGAACCAGGGCCATTCGTACATGACTGCAAAAGCCAGCATGCACTGCACTTAGGCCCGTCGATCGAGCGTCCCTTGCGCCGCCCCAGGCGAGCAGATCTATCGCTTTTTCCCACCACCCCATCCAGAACCCCCAACGCTCCCACGCGCACAGCAGCATTGCCCACCAACCCCAGCCATGTCCGCACACCCCGTACATACCACAGACAACAGTGACCAAGCATGGCTGCATGGTACGACAGCCATGCGGCCGGCGCAGACGTCCCCTCTCAACTCAACGTCACACGCGAGCGCCAGAAGACGAAGGTGGCGGATACACAACCATCCTCAGTCAGTTGCCCGCCCCCCCCATCAATCCTGTGTCAGAGACCCTTTGTCGGTTGCCGGTTGTCGGTTGTCAGACACCGGCCCCCATCCATCCACCGGCACCAAATGGACTCCCTCGTGTTGGCCGGTATCATTACAGCTGGTTTGGAGAGTCAAGCGAATGCGATGCATTTGTCAAGTTGTGCAATCAAGGATGCATGCAAAGCAATGTGCATGGGTCCGCCCGCTGTTGCTGTAAAGGTCAAGTCAGCTGCACGGACTGTCAAATCTGCTCACGGCGTCGCCTTAAGCACGCCCCCCCTCACGACCGCCTCATACGCCTCCGCAAGCACGCTGCTCACCGCCGCCGCCGCCGCCTCGCACAGCGGCGCCGCCGCCGCCGCGCCGTGGGCCATGTCCACCGCCGCCGCCAGCGCCGCCGCCGCCGCCGCCGGCGGCAGCCGTGGGTCCACCTGCGCCTTGCCGCCGCTGACGGCGCCGTCACCCAGCTTGACGGCGCTGGCAGGCAGGCCGGCGGCGCCGTCAGCGCTGCCCAGCGGCGGCAGCGGCCGCGGCGGCCGCGCCTGCACCAGCTTCATCACTACCGAAGCCAGCGCCACGGTCGGCCGCGGCGCGCTGCCGTCAGCGGCGGCGGCAGCCTCCGTCGGCCCCGCCGGCGCGCTGGCGCGTTCCGCCGCCGCCGTCAGGTCCGCTGCCGCCGCGCACCCGGCGGCGGCCGCCAGGCCCGCCGCCGCCATCAGCTCCTCCGCGCTCAGCTGCGCCCCTGCCGGCGGCGCCGCCGGCTGCTCCGGCGGCAGGAAGGGCAGGAAGCCGTCCGCCAGGGTTCCGAAGGCCAGGGTGGCGGGGCGGATGCGCTCCGGCAGGCGGGCGACCTGGCAGGAAGGAGGTCCGGGGGGCGGAGGAATGGGCTTAAGCGGTCGAGCCCAGGCGTAGATCGTTTCACCCAACCGCTCCCCTTTTCCCCTCCTTTCCTTTACCCCTCTACCCCGCTTCCCCGTTTCCGTAAAGGTTGAGGTCAACTCCATGCCGTCCATGGGTAAAGCCCGTAACCCCTACTAAGCTTCATCTAGCTATTACCCTCTCCACGCCCCCTCGACCCACCCGCTCAATGTCCTCCACACTGTCCAGGTTGGAGTGCATCAGCAGCGGCCGCGGCAGCCCCGGCCGCCCCCGCGCCGCCAGGGCCGCGCAGCGCCCCTCCCATGCGCCCATGATGGCCTCCGCAACGGCCGCGTAGTCGCCCGAGTCCACCCGCCAGCGCCTGGGGAAAGAGGTGGATGAGGGTGGGGGAATGGAGGGGGAAAGGGGTGTGTGGAGGGGGCAGGAGGCATTCATGAGGCGTAATTGGGAGCAGCATACGTTGCTCAAGCTCACCCGCCCACAGGCGCGAGCCTCTCGCAGCGCTACAAGCCCTGCCGCCCGCGCCCACCAGCCCCAGCAAAGCCAAAACCCCTAGCGTAGCCCTACAGCCCCTACCCGCGCGCGCCCAACCCACCTGAACAGGTCGAAGCACCGCGCGCCCTGCGGCACCGCCCAGCCCTGGTGCGCCTCCAGGTCCCTCCGCAGCCCCTCGGGCACCTCGGCCGCGGTCGCCACGGCCAGGAAGGCGGGGGTGGTGAAGGAGTCGGGCAGGGCGGTGGCGGAGCAGCCGTCGGGCCCCCCGCCTCCGTTGGCCGCCAGGAAGAGCAGGTGCGCGAGCAGGGGGGTCACGGGCAGGGCGGCGCCCGGGGGCAGGCCCGCGCGGCGGCCGGCTTCCAGGTCGTAGGGCGCCAGGAGCTGCTGAAGGGCCGAGGCCTGGGGGTGGGGGATGGTGTGGGTTGGGGATAACTGGAGCGCGTGTGTGCGCAGCTGCTGAAGGGCTAAGGCCCGGGCGGTGAGGAGGGGTGGGGTGGGGTTGGGGGAAAGAGGGCGTAAGGCAGGGTGCGAGGGAAGGGCGGAGGGGTAGGGCGCCACCAGCAGCTGCAGGGCCGAGGCCTGGGTGGGGTCGAGGCGTGTGGTTGGAGGGCGGGATACTCCTTCCACGGCCCCTTTCCTCCCTTGCTAAGTGAGACCTCCATCCACCCTCGCCCCTGCATCCCTCCCTCCCACCCCACCCACCCTCGCGGCCCCACCTGCTCGTGCGCGTGCGTGCCCACCAGCCGCCCCGTGCCCCCCCACGTCTCCCGCTCGGGGGGCACCATGTCGGTCCACTCCCGCCCCAGCACGGCCGCCACGAACACGCTGCTGGTGCCCGAGTAGCCGGTCAGGTGGGCGGCGCAGTAGAGGTTCTGTGGGACGGAGGATGGGAGGGGGGGGAGAGAAGGAGCGAGGGGCAGGGCGGAGGGGGGTTGCGGGGCGGGGGGACAGGGGATATGGAGAGGAAGGAGAAACGGTCGCGGATTAACACAGCAAGTGTAGGGCGGGAGGAAGGAGGAAGGGCGAAGGCCCACTCTGCTAGGCTGCTGGGCCCCACACGTCACAGCCCCCCGCCACACCCACCTGCAGCACCAGGTACAGGGGGTCCGAGGCGCGGCGCCCTGTGTGGAAGGGGGTAGAGATGGAAGGGGTGGGTTGCGTGCATGAGTGGTGCCGACGAGAGCCCCGAGCACGTAACCTACTTGCGGTGTGATCCGGTGCACCGGTGTGTCCCCTTCCCCCTCCCCCTCTCCCCCCCTCCCCTCATCCGCTGCGCCACTATGCAGACACTACCCGCCGCTCACTTTCCCCTCAGCATAGGTACCTTCCCGCCCCTGCCCAACCGCAAACAGCATCACGCTGCAGTCATTCCCCTCCACCCCTTTCCCCTCCCCTCCCCCCTGAGCCTTCTCCTCCTCCTCCTCCTACCCCCCGTCCTACCCCCCTCCTCCCTTCCCCCCCCCACCCCCACCCGCGAACAGCGCCACGCTGCAGCCGTGCCCCGCCGCGTTGATGCGCCCCACCGCCCCCCCCAGGCGGGCCAGGGCCGAGGCCAGGCGCTCGGTGCGGTCCAGGGGCGGGGGGCAGCCGGGGGCGGGGGGGGGCAGGGAGGAGCGGTGCGCGGCGACCTGGGGGGCGGGGAGGAACGGACAGGGCACGGGGCGTGAGTGTGTGTAAGGGGGACGGCGGGGGCTCAGACTGGTTTGATGCGCTGCATGCCACACCGGCCCGTGACGACCCCCCTAGACGCGTCGGACAAACACACACACACACGCTTCCGGGTAACGGGTTCGGGATGGGTCGGGATGGGTCGGGCTTCGGACTCCCAGGGCTTTCGGTTCCGTATCTACGACCGGCCGGCTAATTACCGCGCCTACGCTTTTCCTGGCCTTTGCACGAGCAGCCCTGAACACACGCTTCCGCCCCCCTCCGCCCCCCACCTGTGCCGCCACCGCCAGCTCCTGGAAGCGCTGCATGCAGGCCGTCTCCGCCAGGGAGGCAGACACCAGGGGGCCTGGGGGGGGGGGAGGGGGGAGAGAAGAATGGCGTGAGAGCGGACCAGAGCCGGGTGGCCGGGAGGGCAGGTGCGCCAGTTGTGAGGCAGCAGCGCAACCCCGTGTTGCTACTTGCTCGCACATCAGAGTGCTCGAGAGTGCTCCATCCCTTTCCCTTGCCCCCCTCCGCCCCCCGCCCCCAGGCCTCCCTCCGCCCCACCCCCAACCTACCCGAAGCGATGGCCACCTCGCCCCCCTCCGGCCCCCCCCGGGGCTGCCATGTCACCCGGGCCACCCCGTGCTTATGCGCCTGAGCCAAGAGGGACTGAGGGGGGGAATAGGGGTAGGGAAGGTATGGGGGGTAGGGGAGGGGGGGAGGGTTGATGGCAGAGTAGCAGGGCAAGTGTGGGCGGTTGGGGCCTGGAAAAGCTGAGCCTGGGAACTACCGACTCCCGCCGCAACACGCCCCAAGTAGCCGTCCTACCCATTCCTTCCCCATGTCCCACCCCACCCCACCCCACCCCACCCCACCCCACCCCACCCCACCCCACCCCACCCCACCCCACCCCACCCCACCCCACCCCACACACGTACCCGCGGCAGCTCCATTCCGAATTGGGTCCGCAGCGCTTCCACCTCATGGGGGCTGTAGGGCTGCGGTCGGAGAGGGTGAGGCAGGCCGAGGGAGACAGATCCGTGTGCCAAGAGGGGGTTGACGGTCGGGTAGGCTGACAGGCAGGGATGAACGAAGGCCTGTCTTCCCTCATTCCTTTTGCCACTCAACCAAGCCGACGTTGCTTTTACTTGTTCTTACTCTTCGGGCTTGTCAACACTCTCTCAATCCTCACCCCTCCCCGTCCACCCTGGACCCCCACCGGTGGCTAACCCTGATGCCTGACCCCCCACCAGGGACGGGGGATGCCATGGGCGTGTTGGCGGTCGGCCGATCCAATATGCTGGCCCCTGCTACCCGGCCGCTCCCCTGCACCCTGACCCCCCCCAGCCCCACCTGCACGTCCGCCAACCCCGCCAGGGCCCGTTGGAAGCCCGACCACAGCTCCGGCCCAGTGTGGGGGAGCACGGCGGGGTCGGCCGCCGGCGGCGCCCGCCGTACGACGAGGGCGAAGTCCGCCGTACAGCCGTCCATGTACTTGTCGTACATCACGTGCACTGCGTGGAGCGCGGATGGGTGGTTGCTGGCGCTAGGGAGCCGAGTTGAAAGGTGTCTAAATCCCTGGACACCTGCCCAAGCACTCTTGCTGAGCGTCAATCAACCGCTTTACTGGCCCTCCCGTCGTCCCTCAGGAGCTCAACCTCAACGTCCAAGTCCCGTATACGTCCTCTCCAATCCCTCCCTCCCTCCCTCAGTCCCTCCCTCCCTCCCCCCCTCACTTCGGGGCTTGTAGGCGTCTAGAATGAGCATGTCGTGCAGCGCCGCGGGGGGCAGCGCCAGCAGGCGGGCGGCCAGCGGGGTACACAGAAGCTCGTCCATCTGGGGCGGTTGGAGCGGTTGGAGAGATTGAGGCGGTTGGGGCGGTTGGAGGGGGGTTGGTTGGAGGGGTCTGTGAGGCCCGCAAGGTTGGCCAGCCCTAGGGCTGGGGCGTGACTGGGGTCCACCGCCTGGCGCCTGCGGGGTTCCCCGGGGCAGCCTCCTGCGCCTGCTGGCCCCTGCTTCCCAACCCTCGCTGGTGCCCGCAGCACCGTCGGACCCGTGCACTCGCACCATGTTTTAGGCCCCCCGTCCTGAGCCCCCTGCTACAAGCCACGGACCTCTAGACCCTCCAGCCTCGACCAAGGGCCCCCGACCCCGCCACCCCGCCCTGGCAGAGACGTGTGCGTCTGTGCGCCCCACACGGCAATCCCCAACCTAGCCACTGGTTCAAAGCCCGACCCACGACCCGGGCCCCGCCCGCCCTGTGCATTTACCTGCCGTACGGCGTCCGAGGGGATGTCGTACGCGTCGCCGTACGCCCGCAGGCGGCGCCGCAGGCGCGGGACATCGATGGGGCCGGGCTCTAGCAGGGGGTCGGGGGGGTAGTCGTCGTAGCGGGCGGAGGGGTCGCTGAGGCGGTCGAAGGCGGGCGCGCGGGCGAGCCCCCGCCTGGGCGAGGCGGATGGCTCAGAGCTGCACGCGGAGCGGGATGTGGGCAGGCGGTTTGGGTGGGGAAGCAAGCGGGCAGGTGGGATGTGGGTAGGCGGATGTGTGGGCAGCCGGGATGTGGGCAGACGCGGTGACGCCTGATGTGGACTGAAGCGTGTCCCCCGGGGGACTCGGCTGGGGAGGAGCCGACGGGCGCTCTACTGAATGCCTGGTGGCAATGCGCGAGCGCCAGGTGCGTTCGGCGCAAGGGCGGCACAAGTCACCGCGACTCTGGGAATCGTCCGCATGCGCATGTCTGCGGCCGGGAGCCTGACAGCCAGTAGCTTGCACGCGACGCGCGCTGCTCAGCTCTTACAAGTACACCTCTAGGCCGTCGGCCCAGCTTCAGGGCCTCGCCAGAGTCGGGCAGACCCATGCTTCGCTGCTCGACTTGCCTGCCGCTCGCCGGGCTCAGGCCAAGCGTGGGACGCACCAAGCTTTCGATCCACGAGAGGACGCCGCGCAATGGAGCGAGGTCTGCTGCCATGGCGCGCCGGTCAAGCTCCTAGCGCGACCGCGCGGCGGGCCACCGAGCTGAGCACAACTCGATGTAATGCTGCAGCCCCCCTGTCGTGCACGAGTTATGCTGGATACGCTCAGCGCGAGACAGCTCCCAGTTTTGCTGGTTGTTAGGTCCGTCAGGCGTGCTGCTATTTTGGAACTGCTCAATGTGTGTAAATGCTAGGCGTGAAGGTGTGGCACAAAGATAGGCGTTAAAACGAGGCGCACGAGTCCATCCTGTCGGTGACTCACTGCGCGCGATGCACACTATGACGTGTTTTGCCCTCCGTGGCCCAACACGCCCCACTTCCACACAAGATGGGGGGTTGGTGGGGAAGGGTCGTGGGAGCAAGGGGCGACGCGGGCTAAGGCTTTCGGCTTTTGTCCTGATGGCGGGGAAACGGGCAAGCTTCCATGGACTACAACGCGCTGGCACTGCCCTGCGCTGCCATCAGCAGCCTCACATATTGATGTCTATGGTGAAGCTGTCAGCAGAACTTGGTGGACACATATCCCTTGCCCCTGCAGCGGGCCCCTTGCCCCGACGTCCTCCCCATCCTCCCCGCCATCCTGCCCACAAAACACGCCCCGTCGCCCTCGCGTCGGCCCTGCCACCCCGCATGTCCCTTCCCCAGTCACCTGCACTCCCCGCGGTTCGCAGTTCGCCAGTGCTTCCACACGGTGAGGTCGGCCAGTCCGTGCCGGACGCGTGCCGTGCACCGCTGTACCGCCGGGCGGTGTCGGCAAGCGCGACTCTCAGGTGTCGCTCCAGTACATTTCGCGACCTCCCTTAAATCGTGACCACATCGTTTAGGTTGCTCTGGTGTCGCTGGCGATACAATGGAGGCGCCGGCATACCTGCTCGGGCCACCGCTGCCCACAGACAGCTTGGTAGAAGCCGCGCTGCGTGTGCTGTACTGTGCTGACCCGATGAAAAAGGCCGATTATACCTTCGCGGCGGTGGAAATGTGGCGAAATGGGACGCTCAAGCGCGTGCGCCCGCTGGCCTGGAAGCACCTGCGCGCTCCGGACCGACCTGCACGCTCCGACGAGAAGGTGAGTCTACCTTACACCTTGGACAGGCGGGATGGCGACGAGCAAGGGGGACAGTCGACTGCGGGTTGGGGATTGGGGAATGTACCCGCTAGTCAAATCTCCGCTACACTCTTCTGCCCCTCCCCTCCCCTGCCCTCCCCCCTGCCCTACGGTACAATGTGCTGCACCCACGCCCCCGCCCGTGGACAGGTCAAGGTCTGCGCCCCCGGCGTGGTAGGCCGGGTCGGTGGGTCGGTGGGTCGGTCCCGGGCAAGAAGGGGATGGCGCGTCCGGCCGCATCCACGTCCCAGGCCCTGCTGGGGGGGCTGCCCCCGGCGAGGTGGGCCGCACCTGCAGCACCGGAGGCAGCACTGGTGGAGGCAGCACTGGTGGTGCCAGCCCGGGTCAGGACCGTGTGAAGGCCTGGGCTTGGGCAGGCAGAGACAAGGGGGTGGGTCTTCTGGCGGCGCCCAGCCCCCCAGGCTGCCCTTCGGCACTCGGGCCGCATACCGCTACCGCGCATCTCAGCCGGCAACAAACCTCCACGGTCCGGGCCAGGCAGAGGCGAGATGCAGCGGCCCGGCCCTGCCTCGCCGCGTCCCCCTTTCCCCCCCTATCATCCCCTTGTCAACACCCCCGCTCCCCCTCCTCAGCTTCCTCCCCTCCCCTCCCCTCCTCCTCCCCATCTTCACCCCCCCCTCCTCACCCCAACCCAAAGGCCCCCAAGCGCGGCCGCGGCGGCACGCTGGCCTCCCGCCAGGCGCTGCTGCACTCGGCGGTGCACATCGAGAATTGGGCAGTGGACCTGAGCTGGGACGCGGTGGCGAGGTGGGGGATGGAGGGGAGAGACGTTGTGCTAAGGGGACCCGGTGGGAAGTTTGGGGCAGGGCCGTGGACCTGAGCTGGGACTCCGTGGCGAGGTGGGGATGGGATGGGAATCAGCGGGGGATCTGGGTTATGAGAGGATTGCGTTTGAGATGAGGGGGAGGGCCGAGAATGCTGCATCAGAGGTTTGGCTTTGGCACGCCGAAGCATGTAGGCATGACGGCCATGGGCTCTATCCCTCCTCCAACAGATTCGGGCTACGCCACGACGAGTACGGACTGCCACGGGAGTTCTTCGACGACTTCGTCACGGTGGGTACGGCAGGATCAGCACTGGACGGCGGTGATTCGCTGGGATACACGTGCGTACAGATCTGTGGAGGCGCCAGCCTGTATCTCTGCCTGCGCATACTGCACCTCGCTTGCATGCCTTTTCCCTCTTCACCCAATCCTTTCCCCCATCCCCAGGTGGCGGAGGACGAGTGCCGCCACTTCAGTGAGCTGAACAAGCGCCTCGAGGTGGGGCCCAAGGCGGGCCCGAGGCGGGCCCAGGGCGGGGCTGACGGGGCCCAAGGGGGTCGTCGGGGCCCAGCGAGGGCCCAGCCTTGGCCAGAGCGGGGTCAGGTCCGCCAGACGATATCTCCCATTCATGACAACCCCCAGGCGACGCCCCCCTTCGCATCCGCCCCCGCCTCTTCGCGCTCCACGCAATCCCGGCCCTGCTCCCACAGCACCACAGCTGACCTCCGCCCCTGACCCTCGCCCCTGCGCCCCGCGCATCTCTGGCCCCACAGGAGCTGGGCTCCCACTACGGCGCGTTTGTGGTCCACGACGGGTGGGCCCGGGGCTGGGGTGGGCCCGGGGTGGAGGCCCTTGGCTGGGGGGGGGGGGGCGCCGGGGCTGGGCACGAGATTGTTACCGGCACGGGGCTCGACATGCAGCCCCTGCGGCGGCCCTAACTACTGGTGCCCACCCCCCAAACAGAAAACCAAACACACCCAACATACCCGACGCTGCCCTAGACGCTGCTCCTGTACGTGTTACAGCCGCCCAGGTGCCAGTTCCCCACGCCTCTTGTTTTCGTGCCCTCCCTCCGCCCCCCCGTGGGGCCCAGGTTGTGGGAGTCGGCTGCCAACTCGGCACACTCGCTGCCGGCGCGGTTGGCGGTGGAGCACTGCGTCCACGAGGTGCGTGTGTTTGTGCTGACCCTGATTAGTGATTGCTCAAGTAAACCCAAAGCGTGCGTCGTATGGGGGCGGCTGCGGTGGGGACAACTGAAGGGTTTTGGGCTCGGGAGCTCGAAATCGAGGGCTGGGGCGAAGCTGGCGGTGGAGTGCTGCGTGCAGGAGGTAGGGGGGCTTGGGGGCTTGTGTGGGCTGGCGGATAGTAGGATCTTCGTAACCCTTAGCCAGCCTGCCGCTTGGGGTTGCGGATGGGATGAGCTTCGCAACCCGCCGCAACGTGTCGCAAGCCTCCCAGTCACATCCGTGTTGCGGATTGCCGCCACCTCTGGCCCCCAAAGGCACGGGCAGTGCACGTGCTGCCGCTCACCCACCGCCCCCCCCCCCAAAAACAACACGTAGCGGGGTTGTCATCCTGTCTACGTGTCCCCCTCACAATTGGTACCTTCCGCCCGTCCGCCCGTCCATCAGGCCCGGGTCCGGGACGTGTTGCCCCTCACCTACCCTCTGCCCTGCACCAACCACACAACCCCACCCATCATAACCGCCGACGCCTCGATCCTCTTTGGCCCCCTAACTTGTACCCCTCCCCCCTTGCCTCCCATTAGGCCCGGGGCCTGGACGTGCTGCCGCTCACCATCTCCAAGTTCGCCAACAACGGGGACGCGGCCTCGGCGGCCCTGCTGCGGGACGTGATCTACCCGGTGGGGTGGGGGACGGGGTGCGGGGTCCCCTGGCCCGGTTGTCGCCCCTGCGGCCCTAGGCCCCCGCGCGAGCTTCCCACGCCCGTCCAGGCTCACACTCGCCGCACGTGCCGCCCCTCCCCCGTACCGTCGACAGGAGGAGATCAACCACTGCGCCGCGGGCGTGCGCTGGCTGCGGTACCTCCACGAGGTAGCTACGGGAAGGTGCGTCCACGTGCACGTACACGGACACGTGCACACCTCTGATGTGTGTACGGAGTCCGTACGTACGACACGGCATGGCGTTTGCACACATGCCCTGGCTGTACGGCATGGAGGACATGGCCCATGTGTCCAAAGGGGTGGCAAGACCTGCCCAGGTGCATGCTACCTGTACGGCATCTGGCCTCATGTAGACATGTGCATGCTTCTGACGCTTGCTTGCGCCTGTGCTTTCCACACACGTCGCACGGGAGGAGCAAAGGACATGCACGCATGCATTGCCCCTTTCGCAGGCGGCAGCCGGCGGCAGCAGCCGACCCCGACCCCTCCCCCGCCGCGGCGGCAGAGGAGCCGGCGTCCAGTCGCTCAGCTGCCGGGGCGGCTGCAGCGGCGGCGGAGGCGGACGCAGCGGCGGCGGAGGCAGGGGCAGCAGCGGACTCGGGGGCAGGGGCGGGGCCAGGGGCGTCCTCGGGAGCACGGCTGGAGCTGGAGCAGCGCCTGGCTGCCCTCAGCCTCAGCAGCGGGGCCCACGATGACTCGGGCCCATCCGGGGCCCCGACGGGCCCCGAGGAGCACGCGCCTCACGTGGAGATCGGCGATCGGCTCAAGGACGGGGGCGAGGGGTTTGGCTGGCTGGAGGACGCCCGGGGACACGGTCGCGTGGAGTCGTGGTTCCACTCCCTGGTGCGGCGGCACTTTTGGGGCGCCCTCAAGGTGGGGTGGACGGGTGGGGTGAGGGCAGGGTAAGGGAGGAAGGGAGGGGTGGGCGGGTGGGGTGCACGTGGGGGCTGCTGCTGTGCGGGGCGGGCGTTGGGGGCCGAGGGCTCCTGCTGCCGAGGACTGGGCTTGGAAGTGGGGATGTGGGTGGCACCCTCAGGGAGTGCGTGTCTGTCTCTGCTGCGCTCTGGTTCCCGCTGATTCCCGCTTGCACCCGCAGCCCCCCTTCAATGAGGAGGCGCGGGCCAAGGCCGGCTTCGGGCCCGAGTGGTACCTCCCGCTGGCGGCAGCGCCCACCGCACCGGCGGCAGCGCCCGCCGCTGCAGCGGCAGCGGCGGCGGCAGCGGCAGCGGCGGCGCCCCCAGCGGCGGCGCCCCTGGCGGCGGCCGCTGAGGCCGCCGCGTGACGCGCGGGCGGCAGTGGGGCCGGGGCTGCAGCTGCACGCCGGTAGGTACACTGGGCTGTCGACGGCAGCCATTGTGTGCGCGCGGCTGCCCGTTGTGATGAGTGTCGAGGATACACGGTCGGCGCCAGGAGGCTAGAACCATTCTAGCTGTGGCTGCATGCATGCACGCCTGCGTTGTCTGTCTCCGCGAGGGCGCGGGCGATTGGTAGATTGGACTTAATGGTTTATGCACACCCATAGGAGAGCAAGATCGGCTCTTTGGTGCCCGGGGTTTTCTTTGTCGTGTGGATGATGTGCATGCGACGACTGCCGACTCCGCCAACTTGGCAACTTTAGCACCTTGGAGGTTGACCCTGCTGTCTGGAGGGCTGGAGCAGGTAGGCCCTGTACGGCAGGTGATCATGGCGGATGATCGGGCCATGACACAGATACCACTAATGCTATGCTCTCACCCGCTTTCGAGGCCTGCGGTTTGAGCGGTTAGCGCATTCCTGCTGCGGCTTGGTCCCGACGCCTCCCGAGAGAGGAGACAGAGCTGTGGTTGGCAGTGATGGATAGAGAAAGAGAGCGCAGGGTAACTGACAGACAGCTTGTGCGCGAAGTCTGCTCCAGATGACTGGGCCGCGACTCATGACCATACGGGGCCACTCCCGCTTTCCTGAGTGGCAGAGCCCGGGGCACGCAACTGGCACATATCTTTACTGGGGAAGACCTCGCACCGCTCGAGAGCGAGGAGACAGAGCACGGGCAAGGAGCAGCCCCCACGCCCCCCGTCGCATGCCCCTCCGCAGGGAAGCCTCTACCATGCCATGCCATGCCTGCCTGCCTGCCATGTAAGCCATCTTGTACCGGTACGGGCCCCCAACACAAAGCTCCCGGTCCACTTGCGACAGGCGCTACCCCATCTATGCCTTCCCATGGTTGGAATCTCACGGGCCTCCGCGGCCAAACTGTACAGCGCCAGTACCACGGGTGCACTAGTCATCCGTTGTCATCAACATTTACTCATCAAATACAAGCTACTGGCTTTGTTGCCTACAGCTCCGCAGCCCCAGTTGCGTCATCACTCCAGGTGCGTCAAGCCGAGCCTCCGCCCCACTCCTGCGCGGGCGCCCGGGCCGCTGCCTCCCGCAGCCTGGAAGACACCAGCTCGGCCCCCTCCCGGCTCAGCAGCCCCAGCAGCCCCTCAAACGGCCCCTCGCCCCCCTTGCCCTTGCTCCCGGCACTGCCGCCGCCCTGCGCCGCGGGCCCCATGCCGCCCCCCGGCCCCTCGCCGTACTCGTACGACATGTACGCAACGTCGTACGCCACGTCGCCCGCCATGTCGTACTCGCCGCTGCCGTTGTTGTAGTCATCGCCGACCATCTCCGAGACCAGCCGCCACAGCTTGCGGTCCGGCACGCCCGCGCCCCGAAACACCGACCGCAGCCACGGCCCCGCGTCGGAGTCCACCCCCTGCGCCGCCCGCCGCATCAGCGACTGGATCCTGCGCCTCTGCCGCCGTGTGACCGGCGGCGGCAGGCCCCTGGCCGCCGCCGCCTCGGCCTCCAGAGCGTCTCGCTCGTTCTCCTCCCCCTCCTCCAGCTGCGCCAGGGCGAGCAGGTGGTGAGCCAAGAGACCCACCGGGGCCAGGCCGCCGGCGGCGCCGGCGCCGCCGGCGGCGGTGGAGGGTACGGCAGGTGGCGCGGCGGAAGATGAAGAGCCGCCGTCCTCGTCGAGCGACGCAAGGGACGCGTCCATGGAGCCGTACGGCAGCGCTGCCAAGTCGTCCATCGAGGATTCCGATAACGACGTCGCCGCCGCTGCTCCGGGGCCACGGCCCTTCTTCGAGCCCGCATGGCTGCTGCGCCCGGAGGCAAGGGCGCCCGACTCGGTAGCCTCTTGCGCCGCCGCTTGCACAGTCGGCACGGTTTCGGGCGGGCACACGGCCGCAAAGACGTCCGAATCCAGGGCCTCGAACCTGCCCTTGAGCGCCAGACGCATCAGCAGCGCCTTCTGCGCTGCGCTGGGTGCCCTAGCCGCCGCCGCCGCCAGCCGCGCGCGCCGCAGCGCGGCCTCGAGCGCCGCCCGTGAGGGGGCCTCGGCGGCGGCGCTGGTGGCGGCCGGCGTGGCGGGTGCTGAGGGAGCCGGTGGCGGTGGGGGCGGTGACGGAGAGGCGGGCAGGGTGGGGAGCACGAGCTCGGCCGCCAATAGGGCCGCGCGCGGGTCCATGTCGCCCCCGGGGAGGGCGCAGACGCGCGTCCAACTGCGAGGGGGGTCAAGGTGAGGCGGCGAAGGGAAACGGGGGAGGCGCACGCGGTTGAGAGCGGGGTAACCCAGAGACATGCACCCCATCGCCTTGTGCGCAAGCCTCTCGAGGCCGCGGCAGTCAAGGCCGCGGCTGCACCGGGCTCGCGCGCCCCCACGGTATTCCCTGCCACTTGGCCTAGGCAAACCCAATCGCACTATCGCCCAGCCTTGCCATGGCCCCCACATGCTTTGACCCCAAAGACCCCCATCCCCTACGTTTGGCCCCACTCCAGCCCCACGGCCCACCCACCTCGCAAGGCGCTCCGTGTGGCCGCACCCGGGGCCGTAGCTGCTCACGGCCAGCTCCCACTCCCACACCTGCACCGCCCGCCCGCCGCCCTTGAGCGCGGCGCCCACGCCCTGAGCCAGGACCGCAGCGCCCCCAGCCGCACCGTAGCCCCGGGCCCCCGCGGCCGCAACCGCGGCTTTCGCGGGACCCCGCGCGCGGGCCGGCAGCCGCCAACCGAACCCAGGTGAGGTAGGGGCAGGGGCGGAGGCTGCGGCTGGCGACGCTCCCCGGCGTGAGCCGGCGGCCCAGGGGCGTGGCGATAGCGCTGGGCCGCGGGCGCAGGGCGAGGCGGGGCCGGCCCATGGGATGCGTGTGTGGGGCCCCTGCAGCGCCCCCAGCCCCCCGCCGCCGCTCCACCCGCCCGCGCCCCCGCTGGCGCCCTCGAGGCCCTCCTCGTCCTCCCAGCCCGCATCGTCGACGCCAGCCGCCGCTGCGCCCCACGCCTTGCCCGCTGCTGGCTCGGCTGGCGGCGGCGGTGGCGGCGGAAGAGGGCTGGTCGGGGAGGAGTTCGAGTGGGCTCCAGCCCCGGACGGGGGACGGGGCTCCAGCCCACTGCCTGAGGCCGCTGCGGCGTCAGGGCTCGAAGCGGCGGTGCGGTAGGACGGCCGCCGGCGCGATCCCGCACCGCTGCTGCTGCTGTCTGCGCCCTGCCCGCCCTGCCACGCCGCCCATGAGGACTCAAAGCCCTCGGGCAGCCGCAGTGCGCCTGCGGGCGAAGAACCGGCGGCGCTGGCAGTGCTCCGCGCCGCCTCCGGCGCCGGCATGCCGCCCGCTCCAGGCGCGGGGGTCGCTGCTGCGTCTGGCTTTGGGACGGAGGCGGCTGGCGAGGCGGGAGAAGATGGGATGGACAGCTGCCGAATCTTGGGCGGCTGCTGAGCGGCCTTCCCGGCGAGCCGGGCCCCGCGCGCCTTGGTTCTGGCGGCCACGCGCCGCGGTGGCGCGGCCGGCGGCGGCTCTGCAGGGTCCAGCCTCAGCAGCCGCACGCCCGCGGTCGCCAACGAGGGTGGCGGCGGCGGCGGTGCTGCGGAGCCCCGGCCATGGCCGCCACCGCTGGCGGGGCCGGCGGCAAGGGCAGGACCCGGCTCCTCATCTTCCTCCAGCTCCCACCCGTCTTGGTCTGGGCAGGCAGGGCCCGAGGTGCGAGCCGCTGCTGCGGCCCCCGCAGGCGCAGGGGCTTGGGGACCTGGTCGACCCCACCGTGGCACGGCCACCGGCGTTGGGTCTAGCGGCGGGGCCGGGGTCGGGGCCGGGGCGGGTGCAGGCGAGGGCGCGGAGGCACCGCCCGCCCGCGCCTGCCTCCCAGAGCGCTGGGCCCCGCTGGGTCCTGATGCGGAGCTAGCTCGGGCTGGGAGAGGGGGAACCCGCCGGACCTCGACCCGCCCCTGCCCTGTATCCTTCTGCTGCCCGACGGTGGGCTCTGGCTTTGTCCGCACGACTGCAGCCCGCTCGGCCTCCAGCTCCGCATCCGCCTCCGGGTCTTCGCCCTCAGAATCGCTCTCCACCTCCCAGCCGTCCTTGTCCACGAGCAGGGGCTGGTGCGGCAGCAACCCAGGCCCAGGCCCCGCCTCAGGGCCCGCCCCAGGCCCCGAAGTCTGGGTGCTACCACCAGGCGGCGTGCCCGTGCCTTCCACGCTCGCCCGGCCCAGGCGCCAGGAGCTCTGCCGCGCACCAGCTTCAGAGACCCTCTCGGTCGGTGCCGCTGCCTCCGCTCCGGCATCGCCCTCTAGCCTCCGCGCTCTAGATGGGATCGCGCCGCCCTGAGAGAGGAGCGACCGCCTGACAGGCGGTTGCGGGTCCCCGCCGGCCGTCGCCTCCGCTGCCTCCACAGCCGCCCGGCCCAGGCGCCAGGAGCTCGGAGCGGGCTCGTCTGCCGCTGTACCCGCTGTGCCCTGCCCTGGCTGTTCCGGCAGCCGGGGACGTGAAGGAATCGCGCCACCCCGCACCAGCCACTTGCGCGGCTGCGCAGGCTCGGCCGCAGGTGTGGGCGCAGGCGAGGCTGGCGTCGGGTCCGCCTCTGCACCCGCTTCACCCGCAGGCCGGCCCAGGCGCCAGGTGCTGTTCTGCAGCGGGCCGGCGCCAGCAGCAGAGCCCGCTTCGTCCTGCCCCTGCTCCGTCTCAGGGGGCTGCCGGGGCCGGGCGGGCAGGGCCGCGCCGCCCCGCACCAGCCACTTGGACCGCGGCGGGGCGGCCTCCGCTGGCTCCGAGTCTGCAGGGCTCGCCACGGGCTCTGCCTTCCCGGGGTCTGCAGCCTCCTGAACCGCCGCCCGGCCAAGAGTCCATGACCCCCGGGCCGCATCGTCACTCAAAGGCACGTCGGGGGCGTCAGGGCTGCGGGGCCGGGACGGGATCGCGCCGCCCCTCGCCAGGAGCGAGCGCTTGCGCGGGGCGGGCGCCACGTCCTCCGCTTGTCCATTGGCTGTTGTCCCCGCCGTCTCTTCCTGCCCAGGAGCGTCCACCTCAACCGCCGCCCGTCCCAGCCGCCACGCACTGGGCTGTCTGCCGCTGTCCGTGCCGCTGCTGGCGGTTGGACCCGGCTGGGCCTCGCCGCCGGGCCCGTCCGGGTCCTCGGGGTGCCGCGGCCGTACGGGGATCTCGCTACCTCGCATGAACAGCGAGCGATTGGGCGGCTTACGCGCCCGGTCCCCATCTACTTCTAAATCCAGATCCGTATCCTCCTCCTCGGATTCCCCTCCAGGACTGCTGGCCGAAGCCGATTGCGCTGCACCTTCCATGCCGCCAGTCGCTGCCCCACGGACCGCGGACTCCAGAGCCGCCAGAGCTGCGGCCGCAGCTGCCGGCGCGGTGCCCCGTCGCGGGGGCTCCTCCCGCGGGGCCACGGGCACTCGTCGCAGGCGCCACCACTGATTGACGCCGCCGCCAAGCCATAGCGGCAGGTACAGCGCCCCTTTGTACGGCACCCAGGCGTACTGCTGATCGGGCCCCGCGGGTCGCTGTGGTACCTGGCCTCGGTACAGCGCTGACACGTAGGCGTACGGCTCTGGAGCAGCGGGGGTGGGGGGGAAAGGCACGGGGGGCTGGGCGGCGACAGGTAGCTCTTGACAGGCGCATGGACCAGGAGGGCAGCTGACATGCACAAAGGGTACCTGACAGCAAAATCTGGCTCGCATATGATGCCCGGGGCTGGGAGAGTGATGTCGAGGGGTGGGCTAGGACCTGAGTACCCTTGCCTCAAACGGGCCAGACGGACCCCCATCAGCCACGCCTGTACTCACCCGTCTCCTCGCCAAGGATGCTCACATCCGCTCCCCGGTTGCGACGAGCCGCTGCCACCACCAACTGTCGCAGCAGCAAGCGCCGTGGGGCGCGGACCAACGGGCTGCTCATGCGGGGGCCTGCCGAGGATGGCCACGGGAGCCGAGCGGGCGCCAGGCCTCCCGCTGCCAGCTGCAGCGGTCTGATCTGACGTCTCGCGCACATCAGCCGCAGGGTGATGCGAGCTGGTCGGGCAGGGCGCTCCACTGGCGACACCCGCAAGGGCCGACACGACATCGCCATGCCTGGAGCTGAGAGCTCCGAGCCTGCTAAGCCGTCAAGGTGCTTATTCAGACATCCACAGCAGTGCTAACAACATCAGAAGCGGTGGCAAGGTGCATGGCAGTCCTGTCATTTTGGCGGGCCTGCTCGCAACGTTGCCTTGCCGCAGCCTGTGTACTAATACGTGCACTGGAGTGTGTGTTCAAGACCTAGTACCTTGCACGCCCCGCACACAAGCCAAAAAACCCTTTGCCGCCCACTTGGCGCCCATCGCGACAGCCACCAAGCCCAAATCCCTGCAGCAAGCTCGTAGTCACATCAATTGAGACTTGAGACTAAGCCGGCAGTTGGTGCGGCGCCGGCCGGAGCGATGGAGTTCTCGTCGACCATCCGCGTGGCCGACCTGAACGACTACATCGCGCCATCACAGGACTGCGTGGTCGCGCTGAATGGAAAGCTCAAAGTTAGCGAGGTGAGCCGAGGAGCCTCGCCATCTGGCGCCGAGATGGATGCCTGGGGCCCGCGGCGTCCGGGCGCCGCGCTGGTACTGCGAGATTGAATATGGATCTGCCAGGCGGCGTGCCAGGCAACACGGTCTGCCGATCGGGGGCAAGGACGCGTCTGGCGGGAACAACGTGGCGGCGTCGGAGGGTCCGCTGGCGTCGCCGTCTGCAACGACCGCCCGGCCCCACAACCGGGCGCTGTCCTGCCTGCGCCCCGCGCGTGTGTCCCTCCCTCATCATACACAACCGCAATCCTGACACCATCCTGTAACCCAAACCCTGCAGACCTCTGAGGAGGTGCAGCTGCAGCGGCGCCCGCGGGCGGGCGGGCCAGCAGCCGCTCCCGGCACCAACGCCCCGCCGCCGCCAGGCGACCCAGTCAAGGTGGGGTTCGGTGACTCCACCGCAGTCCCACCCCCTATCACTACCAGCACAGCAGTACACCGCTGCTTGGCATCCCCGGTGCTGGCCCCCGCTGCGCCTCCGCTCAGCCCACCTAGGCTGAGCCCTTTCCAGACCACCACCGGAACCTCGTCTCACCCACCCACCCCCCGTCTCGACTCACCAAACACGTCAACACAGGTCTCCCTGCACGACTGCCTGGCCTGCTCGGGCTGCATCACCTCTGCGGAGACGGTCCTGCTGCAGCAGCAGTCGGGCGGGCTGCTGCTGGAGCGGCTGGCGGACCCCGGGGGCCCCACGGTGGTGGTCTCGGTGTCGGCGCAGTCAAGGGCGGCGCTGGCGGGTGAGGGGGCCGAGGGCAGTGCATGGGGATGGAGGCAAGGCATCGGGTTGCTAGGGGGGTTCAGGGGCAGAGAGGTGGTGGTGGGGTGAGGGGGCCGAGCGGAGGCTGGTGAAGGAGCATGGGGCTGGAAGGGATCAATGGGCATCAGAGCTTGCAGCCAGCGTGCAGCTGAGCTGTGCATGCCCTAGTCACAGAGCCGGAGGGCAGGCGTTGGGGTGGCCGGGTAAGGGGCAACGGTCAGTCGCACGGGGCCAGGGGTCTGGAGACCTCCACCCTCGCGTGGACCCCAGGCCGCTCGCCCGGGACCAGCCATCCAGGCCCTTTGATGAGCGGCCCCACGCCCCACCACCTGTCACCCCAACCCGTCACACTCTCACACGCTCCCCCACCCCCCTCCCCCCCGCAGCCTACTACGGCCTGACCCCCGCCGCCGCCATGGGCCGCCTGGTGGGCTGGCTCAAGGCCCTGGGGGTGCGGGCGGTGTGGGACCTAGCCACCGCCCGGGACCTGGTCCTGGTGGAGGAGGCGGCGGAGGCGCTGGCACGGCTGCGGCGCGCGCAGGGGCCCGGCGGGGCCCAGGGCGGGCCCGGCGGGGCCCCGGGGCCCCAGGCTGACGTGGACATGGCTTCGGGGGAAGGGGCCTCGACGTCGGGGAGGGGCGCGGAGGCGGCGGCGGGGGCGGGTGGTGGCGGCGGCCCGCTGCCCATGATGGCCTCCTCCTGCCCGGGTAAGGAGGCAGGGGTGTGGAGGAGGGGTTTGGGAGGAGGTCTATAAGGGGTTCGACGTGGGTGGTGGGGGGGCTTGGGGCTCGCCGGGTACGGGCGATGGCAGAGAGCCGGAGTTGCTAGGCTTCCGGAACGTGGCAAACGCTTCGAGAGGGCCTTTGGACAGTCATGGCTGGGCGCTCACCAACAGGCGCCGGCCCCGTGAAACCGCCCCGCCACCCGCACAACCATTCCTCCCCCCCAGGCTGGGTGTGCTACGCGGAGAAGACCCACGGCGCCAAGGTGATCCCCCACATGTCCCCCACACGCAGGTGGGGGTTGCGGAAGGATGGAGGGGGCTGGGCGGTTGGGGGTGTGCGTCCGCGTTGTCCTTACGCAGCCAGGCCCAACCGTGGCGGGAGGACAAAGGTTGCTGCCGTGTGGCCCTATGGAACTGGCTTTGGCACAGCGCGTCTGTACCATGCTCAGAGCTCGTCCATTCGCCCCCTCCTCCTCTATCTAAATCCCCGTTCTGCCCCGCCCCCTCCCCCGTGCAGCCCCCAGGGCGCCATGGGTGCGCTGGTCAAGGGCCCCATCGCCTCCGCCTGGGGCCTGCCCGGGGGGGCCTCCTCGCTCTTCCACGTCTCCGTCATGCCCTGCTACGACAAGAAGCTCGAGGCATCCAGAGACGAGCTGGCGCTGCCGGGGCCGTCGGGGAGCCCCGTGCCCGAGGTGTGCGAACGAGAGGAGGGAGAGGAGGGACGTGGGGAGGGAAGCTGGGCCGCCGGGAAGGCTTGGGGCTGTCAGGCTTAAAGGGGAGAGGGAGCAGCATGGCCGGGCTTGGGAGTTGGGATCTCTGCACCCTCAGCCCGGTCGGAGCTGGGAGAGGCCGCTTGCGCTCACGTTCCCCTGAACTTGCTTCGACGCTCCCTTGTTCACCCCGTGTCGTGCCCGCAGGTGGACTGCTGTCTGACCACGGGGGAGGTCCTCCAGCTGCTGCAGTCCCACCCCGCCCCCGGCTGCAAGGCCGAGGCAGGCCTTGCCGACCCCGCCTGCCCCTCCGCCCCGCCCGACCCGCTCCTCCCCGGCATGGCACCCGACGACCGGCTGTACGGCATGCCGTACGGCAGCTCGAGCGGGGGCTACGCTGATTACGTTTTTCGTACGGCGGCAAGGGAGCTGTACGGAGTCGAGGTGCCGCCAGGGCCGCTGCCGTGGCGGGCGCTCAGAAACTCCGACTTCCAGGTTGGTTACGCGCTGGACCTTGGTAGGGGAGGGAACGAGGAAGGGGCGGGAACACGCTTGGGGGAAGGGGAAACGGGGACGAGGTTATGCGAAAACAAGGCCAGCAAAGTGCAATCCCAGGTGCCCAGCCGAACAACGTTTAGGAGCTGGCGGTCTGGGCGTGGATTGCAAGTTTGAGCGGACGCAGGCACACACGCACACACGCACGCACGCCTACACGGGGTAATTCCGGGGGGCTTCGCCGCCCGCAGAGCCTGACGGCGGCGGCTTAGCCCAAAAACTCATGTCGCTCGACCCCGATGCCCTCTCCACAGGAGCTCGTGCTCGACCCACCCTCCGCCTCTGGCAACGGCAACGGCTTCGGCCCATCGGCATCCTCGCCCTCCGCCCCGGGGCTCCGCTTCGCCCGTGTGTACGGCTTCCGCAACATCCAGACGCTCCTGCGCCAGGTGGGGGTAGTGGAGGCGGGTTTCTGTGTGTGCCTTCAGGGTGCGAGCGTTGGGTGCCTTGCATGGAGCCTGACCGTATCTACTCCTCCAGCCAACTTTCAACCGCCAACCGCCAACCGCTAACCGCCAACGGCAGGTCAAGACCGGCCGTTGCGGGTACCAGTACGTCGAGGTGATGGCCTGCCCGGCCGGCTGCCTCAACGGCGGGGGCCAGCCCAAGCCCGGCCCCGGGGTCAGCCCCGCACAGCTGCTGGAGCAGCTCGAGGCGGCCTACACGCACGCGGTGAGGGGGCGGTGGGGTGACACGCTGGCAATGCGCATCCTTTGGCCCGTACGTATGGCCCGCTCGCCGCGTTCGGGATGAGGTACTCGGCTCTCTTGCCTTGTTTCCTCGCGCCACTGACCCCCGACGACCCCGTGCCCTCGCCCCCGTCAATACGTGGCCCGCCGCCTCTCACTTGCCACTGAACCCAAAACCTTGTGCCCTCTCCCCCGTCAGGACGTGGCCGCTCGCCAGCCCTCCGACAACCCCGCGGTGGCTGCCCTGTACGCGTCCTGCCTGGGGGGGCGGCCCGGCTCAGAGGCGGCCCAGCGCCTGCTGCACACGACCTTCCGGGAGCGGGAGAAGACGGTCACGGCGGCGGTGGTGTCCAACTGGTGATGTATGCATAAGGCGACGGAGGCGAGGTCTTTGTGGATGTGAGTTGGGGGCGGCCGCGGCGGCCGGGGCACGGGTTACGGTGCGGTTACTGCAGGGTGGGGGCGGGCCGGCGGGCAATAAAACGGTCTTGTCGGCCCTTCGGGCGTGTCGTCCATTCCTGACCGTTTTAGGAGGTCCTTCACAAGTCCATATTACTTCGACCGCGTTGTTGCTTGCCTCAGCTTGTTGCTCTGGAGGTGCAGCAAGCGCGGGCAGCGTGTGGCGGGAGTGGCGAAATAAACGTAATACTTGAGGGCGGGGCAGTAATAAAATAAACGCGAATGTGTAATGAATGAAGCGCCTGTCCCTAATATGACAGGAGCGGCTTGCTCTACACGCCGGACCAGCCAGTTTTGTGGCGTGCTGCCTTGCTTGCAACTTCGCGCGTCAATCGCTTTGTACGTCGCTCGATAGATCATCCGGCGGGGGAAAGCGGCCCAAGCGTCTTTCCAGCGCAACGCGGCGTCCTTGACACATACAAAACAGGAGAAATGTGAGCGTCATCAGAAGCATCCGAACAGGACCTGCTGCTGCGCGGCAGCAGCAGACGGTTTGTTATCAACATTGGAGTTGCCCTCGCGGCGGGGTTGCTGCTCGGCGCGCTAGTTCCTCCAGTCGCTGGACAAAGTGAGTGCAGTGAATGCGAGCGGGAGCTGAGTCGCGCGCCGCATTCGGCGGTCATCATCACTCGCATCATGACTGACCGCAGCTGTGTATCAACGTGCGCTTGAAGTCATCATTTGCACTAGCTTGCCTCTAGGCTCTTGGTATTGGAGGGCTGCTAGGCGGGTTTTGGCTTGATGACCCGCCCGCCCGCTCATCAGCCCCCCCGGCGGTGCTAGCGGTGCCGCTAGTGCCGCATCCATCCATCCCTGCTTACCCCGCCCCCGCAGCCACCGAATGCCGCTGCCTGAAGCAGTGGACCTGGAAGAATGCCAACTACAGCGGCTGCGTCAACCCCGACGGCTCCACGTACCCGTGGTGTGTGGTGGGCGCCTCGTGCAACGTGACTGGCCTGCGTGATGGAGTGTCGGCGTACACCACCCCAAAGGGCCAGCCATGGAAATACTGCAGTGAGCGAGGGCGGGGCAGGGCAGCAGGGCGTCATCGCTGGCGTATGTAGCACGCAGCAGGCAGGCAGGAAGGGGGAGGGGCGGGGCGGTGGCAACGGTGCTTGCTTGGGTTCTTCAATCTCGATCGGTCGTTCCCTGCTTGCTTGCAGAGCCGCAAGACTGCGTCTGCCTCAGCGTGTGGACGTGGCAGACCACAAATTCCACCGGCTGCCAGCGCCCAGATAACGACCCCGTCGGGACCTGGTGTGTGGTCAATGGAACCTGCGCATCCGCCGACGGGATTTCAGCAAACACAGACCCCAAGTACCAGTACTGGAAGTACTGCCCGAAACCCCCACCGCCGTCCCGTCTACCACCGTCGCCTCCCCCACCGTCCCCTCGACTGCCGTCCCCTCGGCCGCCCTCGCCACGGCCGCCATCCCCGCCACCCAGTCCTGCACCACCCCAGCCCTTCAGTGAGTTGATTGGTATGTAGCCGCTCCCGCTTCCCCCTTCACGTGAAGGCACAAGCAACTCTATCGGCAATGCATGTTTCAGGTTTAAGACCTCTCCGCCGGCCGCCCCTCCTCTCTTGTAACGTACCCAATGCAGCGGACTGCAGCATGCCTTGGCCCACGTGGTGCTATAACCTCCCTGGAGTCGTACGGATCGCCGACTGCGATGGAGACGGTGCGTGGCTGCTTGTGCATCAGAGCGGGTGAAGCAAGCACATAACGTTGTGTCAGGTCTCATCGCGGACCGACTCCGATAGAAATGATGGAGTTTACAACCGTGCCCCTGGACAGGACTGAAAGACGTCACGTGCACCGCCAACGGCGAGTGGCGGGCAATACTGTCTTCAAGGCGTTGCGCCCCTTACACCACCTTCTACGAGCCATATATTCGGACGCTATATGCACGCCCGTATTTGGTAAGCAGCAGGAACGCGGAGCGGCGTCAGTGCTTGCATGCTAGCTGCTGGGAGGGCACGTGGGGCGGCTAGGGCGGCGCGGTGAGCTAGGGGTGATGAGCTAGGGCCGCCACCACGGGAGCCGGCGGCTCGATCGAAGTGCTACGGCGTGTAGCGCGCGCAATCAAACGTTCATGCAAGGCCGTACGTACGCACTGCGCATGCATGCATGTATGTGCCCGTGCCTGCAGGTTGCGGACGGCCAGGCAACGGCGACTGGTGCACGTACGGACAGCAGCGTGCGTACCGGGTGGACTGTGACGGCGATGGAGGTACGAGGACAGGGGCAATCACTAACACCACTACTGCTGCACCCGCCTAACCCGCCTGACCCGCGCGCCCTGCCTGCAGCGCTGGACTGGGCATGTCGTGACGAAACGGGGGCGCAAGGCGTCGTGCGTTCAACGGACCGGTGCACGGTTACGTGGCCCGCCGCCAAAACCGACAGCTGCCCAATGGCGTTCGTTGGCAAGTTACATCGCTTGATTGGACGGTTTGTTCTGCTTTATGGCGATACATATCGTAATAATTCCCTTGATCACCAACCCTCTGCAGGTTGTCAGAAGCCCACCCCTGATTTTTGCGCCGCGCCGGGTGACTCCCTACAGATGGTTCACTTGGATTGCGGCCAGAACAACCCCGATGATTGTGAGGCTTGCTGTAGCGGGTGTTGCACTGAGCAAGCTATGTATCTAGTGCTCCGCTTGAGCGTGAACTGCTAAAGAAATGTGTGCTCCCATGAATGGGACATGCACCCACGCACAGGGTTGCAAGACCTTATCTGCTTCAAGGCCAATGGTTCCGCCGTACTGATTATGTCAGACTGGGTTCAGCCAGTTCGTTGTTTTGAGACGAAGATATCATCCGCGCTTTCCATTTGCGCAGCCAGTATGCTGCCGTACCATGGTGAGAGATAACCCAAGCGCAAGGCCGTGCGTGCGGCCGCTGCCTTACACGGGCGGCGGGTGTCCCGCTTGCTTGACTTCTGTCCGCATGCAGCTTGTGCCGTCGTCGATGGCTTCGACGCTCAGATCCACTGGGATCATGGGGGAGATGACCTTTCATATGTCGGCCCGGGGGACGTACAAGCCATGGCCAAGGCATGCTTGGCCAGCTTGGCATGCCGCGGGTTTACCAAGTCTGGCTGGCTGAAGCGCGCAACTGCGCCCACCACGCGCGCCTATGGGATGTGCCTCTACGTGCGCAAAGGTGAGATCCAAGACCAGCTAGCCAGAGGAAAGAGGCTGCAATCCCACAAGCAAGAGGTTGGAAGTCAGAGGTTGGAATGAAGCAAGAGGTTGAAGCAAGGGGCAGGGCACGACGCAGCCGCCAGCACGCATCAACTGTGCGTGCGTAATAGTCAGTATGCCCTTCATTTCATTAATCTACTTACTTAATCCCGCCGCGCCGGGCCCTTCCCTACTATCCCTGCTGCACCCGATGCAGCCACGGAGAACTGCCTCTGCCTCGACCCACTCCGCGGTTGTTCGAACCCCGCTGCCGACACCAACGGTCCGTGGTGCGCCGTGGGACCCTCCTGCAACGTGACTGGCCTGGCCGACGGCGTTCTCTCAGCAGGCCAACCGTACAAGTACTGCAATGAGTGATTTTGTGGTTCATTACGATTGGCTGGGGCGGGGGACGGATTCACCTAGGGTGGCGTGGGGCGTGGGCCGACAGGCAGGGGTAAAACATCATGCGTGCCAGAATGAAGTGTCATCGAAGATACGCAACCCAGCAATACCATGCGGCATGCGGCATGCGGCAGTAAGCAGCCCGCCCCGCCGGTGCTGAACGTACGACTTGTGCGTACCGGTATTGCCCGCATCTATCCCACGCGCAGAACCCGCGGCCTGCGAGTGCCTTGGCTCCTGGGTCTGGAACGGCACCACGTACAGCGGTTATCAAAACCCCAACAACGACCCCAACGGCCCCTGGTGTGTTGTTGCGGACATCTGCCCAACTGCCAACGGCATCTCCGACAAGACCAGCCCTCCGTACCAGTACTATAAGTACAGTGGAAAGAATTGCACACGCCAGCCTAGCTGGTGCGCTCAAGTTTCTCAGGTTTTTTCATCCGCAGATTGTGATGGCGACGGTAGGAAGGGGCGGGGGCTGGCACGGTTGGAAAGGTTGGAACGCATGCATTGCCATTGATACTCGTATCTACAGTCATGTGCCCACCTTATCTTCACACGCGCGCGCAGGACTCCAAGATGTCGCCTGCCAGACCTATGGGCAAAAGTGGCTTGGGCTATCCACGAAGAAATGTGTCATTGAGTCCTCATCCAACATGCCGGACAGCGTGTGCCCGGCCGCATTCGGTAAGGAATACAACGTGTGGCAGCGGCCGACTGCGTGCATACCGCTGACCACGTTCTGCTTATTACTTGGACTTGCATGCGGATAGGCTGCCTTCGCCCGGAGGGCTACTGTGCAGAGGCGGGGTCTCGCGCATTCAGGATCGACTGTGATGGCGATGGAGGTGCGCTAGTCTAAGCTAGCTGGCTTTGCTCCTTGATTCCACGCACATGGCTGTGAACTCACTTTACGCTTCAACTCTATGGCGGCGTCGTCCCGCCCTGCATTCATTTGACAGTCCTTGACTGGGCGTGCAAGGATTCGACCGGCCTGCGGAGGGGAGTGCTGCGGACGACGGAGAACTGCTGTGGCAACTGCACGGGCTCTCCAAGTATCTGGCCAAACGCTCGCCCAGACGCCTGCCCCCCGGTGTTCATGGGTAAGCAGCAGGGGGTGAACGAAGTCCATGCATGCATGCTTCGTCGTCAAGGCAGTACGTATCCGTATGTAGCTGGGCCTGTAAGCTCTACCTTGATGCAAGTATATGAGTTCGTTCTACCAATTCATCTATCCACAGGCTGCTCCCAGCCAGATGGCTTTTGCTCTGAGCCAGACGACGCTCTGAAAGTGCTGGAATGTGACGACAAGGACGGTGAGGCCCACGCACGCACAGCAATATTTGAAGAGACTGGCTTGGCTAGCTCGTGGCTGGCTAATGCGTTGCTAGCGCGCGGACTGCATGCATGCATGGCAGGTTAGCATGGCTAGATGGCTCGTATGGTGTTGTGCATGATCAGATGCGAGTTAGTTGCTTGTTGCCAGCAGCAGCGGATCGACCACCGCAAACACTCGGGCCTGCATGCATGCATGCAGGGCTAACGGACTTCTACTGCATGTCCGCCGACGGCACGGTGGCCGTGATCAGATCCGAGATCTCACAGCCGTACACGGGACAGTATGCCGTGACATGCAAACAGTACAACGGTCTTGCCGACGCTTTCGCGGTTTGCCCCTCCGCCTTTCCGGGAGGCAGTGAGTAGTCAAGCCGTATGGTCATCATGAAGAGTGGCACTCATCAAACAGTGAAGCAAACACTTGTCCTAACGTTATTTTCGATGCAGACGTTTGCAGCCTGGAGAATTGTACTGACCCCAACGCCCAGTGCCGGGCGACCTTGAATGGCACCAAAGCCGTCCAGGACTGCTCGTACTGCAAGCGAGGCTATGCGCAGGACTGGGCCAACAAGAAGTGCACATGTACGTGTATGGATGAGGAGCAAGCAGAGCTGTGGCATCCATCAGAATCTAGCAGCCCAGAACTGTTTGATGAAATGTTGTGACGTCGTGCTTGATTACGTATCTGATTGATCGCAGCGATCGGCCTGGATGTCGATGTACCTTACATTACTGGATACACGCCCTTCTTCTCAGTCAACTCCAAAGCCTCTCTGTATGATAGCTACGAATTTCCAAATTCCTTTTGCAATTTGAACCCCAATAATTGTGCGTGAGGGAAATGAAAGTAACAGGCAATCAAATAAAGTGCGTGCCAGAACTTGGACTTACCTGCATGCATGCATGCATCACGTGTGCGCAGGTGTGGGGTTTTCAGTTGACATAACCTACGGCTACAACGGCTACGGGTTCATTGAGAAGAGATATGGTAACCCCAAGGCGGATATCAGCAGCGCAAGTACCACGTATCCGGCGCCTGGTGGCGTGCTGTTGTACGTCCGCAACAGTGAGCTGCCCCTGAGGCCAGCAGTCTGCGCATGCCATCCACGCCGCCACGCCTGCCACGCCACGCCACGCCACGCCGCCGCCATCTGAATATCATGCATGCCCCTTGTGTGATGATGATCCATGGATGCGCAGATCCGCCTGCTTACAGCTGCCCAGTCGTGAATGGCTACGTCGTTACACGTGGCCAGGGTTTCCGCACCGACATATTGTACGGCGCTCCCGACACGCGTGTTGCGGACCCGTCGGCGGCATGCAGCGCCAGTGCGGCCTGCGTTGGCTTCGATCTGGGTTGGACGGGCGACATGACAAAGTGCGTTGGTGTCTGTACAGCAGTAAAGACGGGGACACACCCGTTCTGACACTTGTTTTGGTATGCATCTTTGACAAATAAAGTGGTATACGTACCTGACTTTGGCACACACAGGGGTTGGATGGTAAACGGATCTGAGATCACCAACGCTACACGGCTCGTTTACGGCATGTGCGCATACCGCAAGGCTAGCTATGGTGAGGACGTGAGGACCTGGCTGGAGAGCTAGCTGCGCTTTATTGGTCAGCATTCACCTTCGATTTGACCTCTTGCCCCTCCCTCATCAAGCAACCTGCTCGATGCATGTACCCCGGTCGCACAGTGTGCCCTCCCAAAGCAGGCTACCAGACATTCCTGTACCAGAGCTGGGTCATCGGTTCCGGGGTCGTGGCGCCCGCAAAGCTCGCCAACGGTGCTGCGGCCGAGGCCTTCTGCCGCAGGAATGAGACCTGCCTCGCCTGGAACAGCCTGGGCTACTGGACCCCCAGCGTTGTGCGCTGGAACGCCGCTACTGGCACCTGCAGCTACAGAAAGAGTAAGAGCTGCTGGGGTCGGTTAGGGCGCGCCCGCGTGGGCGTCTCCTCTCTCCAAGCAGCCGCGTAGCGTATCGTGCGTGTACGTTACTGTGCATGCCTGCTACGTGAACGGAATGTAGATCAGCCGAACCCTTGATTCTCACGGCGTTCTCCGCAATCCTCTCTCTACTCTCGCCTCTCGCAGTCAAGACAACCAAAATGATAACTGCCGTTAACCTGACGTGTGGAGTATCACGCTCGGCAGCCTGCACTCTTGCACCGCCACAGCCGCCATGCGGCGTCTACATGCGCCCGAGGAGTCTGGCGGCCGGCACCGCCTGGGAGTGTGAGTACGCACGGGTAGTACAGTAGTAGTAGTAGTAAGGGATGGAAATGTATGTCTTGCTGGCCATGCTACAGCCGGATCCTGCACCTAAGAATACGGCAATGAAGACAGCCATTACAGCCATGTGCGCCCATGTACGTATCATACCCGTACAGGCGGTGAGCTGTGGTCACCCGACTACCGATACGTCCTGAAGTTTGGCTCGTGGTCTGATCCAGCGGCATCTTGGGGCAGGCTGGTAAGGCGGACGGAGGCCATTAGATAGACCGATGAACGGTTGATTACGACTGGATGTATGAATGAAATGGCCTTCGTTTACGCATGTACCTCCTTGCAGTCCATCATTGATACAACTACGAACGTAGTCCGGTGGACTGCCGGGATCTTCCCCCCGCCTGCCTCGCTGGCCACGCTACAGCTCTCGCAGTTTGGCATGATCCTCGCAAGCAACGGGGCATGGTGCGGCGTGGAGGGCTAGATGCTTGGGCGGCCACGCACGCACACCGTCCGACTTGCGTCCTGCTGACTGCTGTTCTCAAACACACAATCAATCTGCCCGCTGCTGGTACAGGTCTGAGACGGCTACCTTTGTCAACTCGAGCAGCACCTATGTGGCGATGCGGGACTCGACCACGCTGAGTCCGGCGCGCATGGTGCCTCCCAGCTACGGCCCCGCACTGGCACCGTACTCCATGGAGCTACGTGAGTCTGTCTGCTAGAATGGAAGTAGCTATTTGATGCATAGACCGATTATACATTGTATAGAGGCAGGCCCATGCGTACCCATGCGTCTTTGAATTCTCCCTTGCCCCTTCCTCCTCCCCACCTCCCATCTATCTATCCCTCCGCCCTTTCGGTAATTGCTTGCGTTCCAGGCAAGACGGGCGATCTGGTGATCAAGAACAAGCTGAACGCTACAGTTTGGACCAGTTCAGGACCCACGCCAAGTGAGTAACAAGCATGCACGCAATAACAACCCTCGGCCCCGAATTAACCACATTCTCATCTGATTATGCAGCGATTTGCCCACCCTACATCGTGCGGAGCGGAAACTGCGTATGCCCTTGTCCTTCGGTGCGCAAAGGGAACGGCCACTACGTACTCTGGCACCTAGGACCTTTACCGGTACACAGTGACGTGTTGTTGCGCGCATGTGACTGCTTGTGATCTGTATCTTGCAGGGCTTCACAAATGTCTACCTGCCGCCGCCGACGCCGCCTCCTCAGTCTGTCGGCGGCGGCGGCGTTGCTCAGACGTGCGCCAGTCTGGTGAACGGCACAGCACCCACTCCAACGAATAGCTCGCTGTCGCAGTGCCTGGGTAAGGCTCTGCTCTGCAAGGGCTGTTTAGTTAAACCCCTACAAGCGAGATACGCTGCCGATGAGGCCAGGGCTTCAGTGACATCAGCATGCATGCAAGCCGAGCCATGTGCTGATCCAAAACTCTGCCGCGTGCAGTTGTCCCCACGACACGAGTTACTCTTTTCAGCATGGGCCTGAGCCCCGCCTTGAATGGCACCACACTGGCCGTGGGCAAAGCGTCCGGGGGCTTCACCGCCAACATGTCCGTGACACAGGAGGTAGGCATGCATGCGCACCAAGAAGTGCCCAATTCTGAAGCCGCCGCACCTACCCTGTGGTAACTAGTACAGTAATAACTGTAACGTTGGCCGCCGCTTGCAATAATTCTCCAACAGGTTTGGACTCAGGTTACTGCCAACAACTTCCAGCACAACCTGGTGCTTGCGGCTCCCAGCGTGTCTGGTGCGCAGCAATCGAACTAGGCATGCTTGTTTGGGTTTTGTGCTATATATTTACCATGCTGCTTGCTTTTGCACATACAGGAATTCTCGCAAACGTCAGCATGGAGGTCTCTGCGTACAGCATCCGTCCGTTCCCAGCCCAGACGCTATGCTTGGGAGTTAAGGCCCTGACGGCGGTGAGGCACGTTGGCTCAACAAATGCAGAAACGCGTAGCCATGCAAATGAAGCAAGCGTCTTTCATGCCATTCCCTCATTCCTGGGCTGCACCCCTGCGCAGGGGGCCCAAGTCACGTACCTGCCGTGCAGTACAACAGACATCAAGCAGGCCTGGGTTCTAGCCCGGAAGACGCCCGTCTTGTAAGTGAAATGCAAGCATCTACCAACTGGCGTCCCGCTAGCGGGGTAACATGCCATGCACTACGCAAGCATACTCGCTGATGATCCTCCCCCGCTCCTGCATGCCTATTGCTCCGCCCTCCTCTACCTCTCAACCCCGCGCAAAGCGTGAGCCTCTTGCTGGGGGCTCGCTCGACGTGAGTGTGATTGGTTTTGGTTATTATTTGCGAAAGCTAGACAAGTGCAGCGGGGAGGCATGTGGAGGAGTGAGGAGCGAGTGGGAAGGAGTGAGGAATCTGCATGGGTAGCAAGTTCATTCATTCATTCGTATCCCCCGCCCCGCCCCCCCAGGAGTACCACGCTGTGCGCCACGGTGCCAGGCAGCGCCGCCGGCCCCAGTACCGTCCTGGCGCTGCCCCCCTGCGCCTTCGGGAACAGCACCGCCACCGAGGCCAACCACATGGCACAAAACGTGGGCGGCGAGGGTGGCTTGCCAGAGAATATGTTTAAGCTGGCCTTTGTAGCCTTTGCGTCAGGCTCTCCCGGCGGCGAAGCCCCCCAGGGTTACCCCAGGATTACCCAAGGATCTACCCAAGGATTACCCCGTACACATCTCCTCCATCAACTACCATGACACACCCTTCTCGCTCATTGACTCGCTCTACCCCCCTTTCCCTTTCGTTCTGCCGTTCACCCCTCGCCCAACACTTCCCAGTTTGTGTTGTACGGCAACGCTACAGGTGAGTGTGCCGATACCTTGCATGCACGCACGTCAAAGGGCATTCTGATGCATGGTCGGTGTGCGTGCTGTCACGTGAACCCTGAAACATGCCAACCCGCCGCCTTACCGCCCCATGGCAGGTCTTGCCGTGATCGAGGGCCTTCGCCGTATCATGCTGGAGTAACAGCGGATGCTAGCGGACAAACAGATCGCAAGATGAAGCAAGTGCATCCGCTTCGGAGCGTGAGGGACGTATCCGCAAGGAAAATGAGTTGAGAGGATGCGGACGTCTTGCTTTCATTGTGTGCGGGGGTACGTAGCGCCGGGGGTACGTGTGCGGGGGTACGTTTCGGTGGGCGGGAGGCCCTGGCTGGGGCGTCTGCTGGGAGGCGGAGTCTGGAGCTGGCCCGAAGTTCTGACCCAACCGGCAGCGGATGGGGTGCATTCTAGCTAGAGGGTGTACTGAGGAAACAGAGGAAACAGTCACTTGTTGTAGCGTCTTCCGTCGGGTGGTCTGCATCCTGGCATGGACAAGAGGGCCCCATTCGCTCCATAGCCTGCTGCTGAGCGCCTGAGGGGTTGGGGTCAAGTAGAACGTCACGCTCTACCACAGTGGTCCACCTTACAACTGTGTTCGAAGCCTCAGATTGGATGTGCCAACAGGGGGGGGGGGCAGGAAGTTTACAAATATACACCACGCTTCAACCTTGGTGAGCTCGACAAGAGGGTCCCAAATCGAGGTTTCGAGGTTCTAAAAAAAATGTTATGAGCCCTCAAAGTTTGGGGGGGGAAGGGGGGGGGGGAGGGGGGTCCCGAACTTTTGTACAGCTCCTGTCCGAACTTTTGTCACAGCGGTCTGACGCAGCCCAAGGACTCTTTCCTTGCGGAAGAGCGTGGTATAGTATCAAGCGAGGCTGAACCCAGGGTTGCCAATACGTATCAGTCCCCGTATTGAAACGGATACGTATTAATACGGATACGGCCTCTCGCTGCCGTATTAATACGGCATGCGGCGCGGGGGTACCGGCCGGGCAGCCGGGGGCCGGCGGCGGGGGGGAGGGTGCTGGGGTGCTGGGGGGCGTCGGTCGGCAGCTCAGCCGTCCGTTCCGCCGTAGCCGATGCCCTAAGCGTTTGCTGCGCTTCTACGTGAACGCGGAGCGCATTCGCTCGTGCACAAGGCGGCAGTATGGGCTGCCGTACGCTGCCGTATTAATACGGCTGGGCGCCGCCGTATTAGAGCCGTATTAAGCCGTATTAGCGAGGAGGGGGCCGTATTGCGTATTACTACGCGTATCGGCCCCGGGGGCTGCCGTATTATGCAACCCTGGCTGAACCGTGGGTGTGCCTGAGCACCACAGACCATAAGGATGGTGGTCGAAGGGTGGCTGCGGGTGCCACCTGTCGGCATGTCCGCGCGTGGGACACGTCACGACCGGCATTGCCACCGCTGCTCGGCGTCCGGGTGCACCAATATGACCGTAGCTCTTCATATAGGAGGCGTAGGGCATGAATAGCGCGGATGCAAGGTGCCGGAGAGTGGTCCATGGACGCGGGGATGGTCAATGGACAGGACCCAAGCCTCATCGACGCTCCCGGTTCACGCGCAAGGCAGTAGCGCACACGAAGCGCAGCCGATTGGCACAATAGTCGAGGGAAATGGGTTACATTATGGCCATGTACGGCAGTGTGTGCAGTGTACGGCAAGGGGGGGGGGTGGGGGGGTCGGGGGGGTCGGAACTTTTGTGGGGTGGTGTATGGAACTAATAACGTTTTTACCCCCCCCCCCCCCTGGTGCCAAGCTGGGGGGCCTCGCTCGAATGATTTGCCGAGTTGCAAAGGGGCTCCATCGCTTGCCGGTGGCTGGGAGGGAACCGGCGGTTGGGTTTTGCCAGTCCTCGGTGTTTACAATGAAGGACCCCCCTTGGGTCACAGCGCTGAACGCTGGGGCCAAGCGACCCACCTCACGGGCTTGCCCCCTGCAAGCCAGAACGCAAGTCCCTGTCATAACTTGCACTGACCACACTCAGGTCCCACCTTAGTCCTTGGCACGCAATGACCATGCTCAGCGTGTATCGATGGCCCCTCCTCGGCCGCGCCTCCTACCAGTAACCGTTCACCGTTCATCATGTGCTCACACTGTTGGCCGTACACCTCTCGATCCTGGCTCTCCCGACCCCACATTCACTCCCACTCTGCGGCTCCCTCCCGTTTGTTATGCGCCGCAGAGGACTATGTCCCCTTTCCGCAAGGTGCACATCCCATCAAACGCCACGTGTAGCTCACCCGGTCCCCGCCCCTGCCCTGCGGCTCCCTCCCGTTTGTTATGCGCCGCCGGGCGAACCCCCCCCCCCCCTGCGGCTCCCTCCCGTTTGTTATGCGCCGCAGGGTGTGCCCCGCCTCCATCAAGGGGCGTCCGGGCCTGCATACTGCACTGATCCGTCCGCCCTGGCCGCTAGGAAAGGGTGGTCGGTTGGGACCTCATCCCAGCCCCTGTGCGTGAGCCCAACCTCCGCAAAACACTGCAAACGGCCCTCAAACTCGCCTCGTGCTACTGCTAAAGCCTGTGCCATCATCAAGGAGTGGTCCTGAGCGTCCCTGTGCGCATACTTGTACCTTCTGGCCCGGTCCATCGCGCATATCGCGGCCAGACACACCACGTCCCACACTCGCGCATGAATCCCGGTGCCCTCTGGGGGCACAGCAAGCCACACCTCGTGTCGTTTCACCGCACTGCCAATACCATGACTGAGGCGCATACGAACAGCCACAGCGGCTGGACAATACCAGAAATGGTGGAGCCGATCGCCTTGCTCCATGGCCCGCCCACACGGACACCTCGCCACGTTCTCAGTCCCTCACTGGCTCCAGTGCATGCCAAATCCCGGGAAGCCATCCATCGCCAGCCTCCACAAGGGCTCTTTATTGCCCGGATCCCACTTAATGCCCCACAACCTCGGCCAAACCGCTTTCAGACTTGCCACTGCTTCTGATGATGCCGTGTCTGTGCCGTACGCCTCCTGAATGTAAAGTGCATGCTTCCGTGCTAGCTTAACCCGAGCCGGTCCCAATTGCAAGTGCGTGGCCAGGCTAACTGTCATCTTTGCCAAGCTGACGTCCTCCCAGCCTATGCCCCTGGCAATGCCAGACAGAGCGCCCCACAACACCACTGCGCGCTTTCAGTGCGTGTGCAGCACGGCGTGTGTGCATGTCAGTGTTGCTATCATAGTTACAAAGTTACCGAAATGTTACGGACGCTGGAACATTTCCGGCCGTTATGGCCAAAATGTTCTGGCAGAATGTAACATTTCCGCCCCAAAGGACGCAAAAGTTCTGCCCGCTACGGAACATTTTGCCTCCGCAAGGCCCCAATGTTCTGGCCAAGGGCCCGTGATCTGCCGGTGTGGGATGCTATGCGGGGTGTAGGAGGCCAAGCCAGGGCCTGCCAGGGGTGGGCAGCTGAGGTGACGGGGCGCAGGGGGGGCGGGAGGGGCAGGTGTGACCGGGGCCCCACCACCGCCGCATCGAAACTCTCTGGGGGTCCGCCGGAAGGTGTTCTGGCCGTAACATTTTGACCCCTAGCGGCGAGAAAGTTCTGTCCGCCACGTAACATTCTTCCCCAGCCGGCCAGGAAAGTTCTGGGATTTCAGAAACCGTCGCCTCGGAAGATAGCAACACTGGTGCATGTATGCCCGTTTGGTGACCAGCCACGCACTCGACCACATAGAGCGGTGCAGGGGTCAGCAGGGCATGTCTTCGGCGTACACACGGCACGCCGCCAAGCCATGGAACCACGCGCAGACGGACTGCACTCGTTACACAAAGCAGATGGACCTCAAGCATGGACCTGTCTGTCCCGCCTGGCCTCGCCCACGGCACGTGCAAGTAATCGCTAAGTCTCCTGCAGATGCATAGACATGAAGCACACTACTACTAACGCATCAAAAAACTGCCCCCCACTAAGTAGCTCGCAACGATTCGCATCTGACTGCATCGTGGGCTGTCCGGCATGCACTTCTCACCTGCTGCAGGCAAAACCATTCCTGCCTGCCTGCCAGTGCGCCTCCCGCGCGCCTCCCGCAGAACAGCCAGACTCCGGCCACCGATTCCAGCCATTGACCCCAGTCCGTCGCTACCGGTATCTCCGGACCCCGGGCCGGACTCCGCTGGCGCCGTACATTCCGGACTCCGTACACGACCGATCGCTCCTCAACGCTTCGCCGGCTCAATCAGGCCGCCTATGACCTCCCTGTGCCCTGGTCCGCCTCCTCTACCGGTATCTGTCACCCCTTCTGTCAGACGGACAGGTTAGGCTCCGCACCGGACCAAACTGACCGGACTCCGCCGTTCAAGATCGCTCCTCGTCAGTAGCATCAGTTGGCCGCCGGCTTGTAGCCCATGACCACTCGGTGCCGGTGGTCGGCCTCCACCGTGACCACCTCCTGGAAGCCCTCCTTGCGCATGGCGGCCTGGGGGGGGCGCGGTTGGGGGGGTTGGGTGTGTGTGTGGGGGGGGTGTTGTGTGGAGTGGGGTGAGGGAAGGATGGAACAGGACGTGGTGGGGTTGCAGAAGGGTCCGCGGAATTGTGGCGTACGTACTAGAAGTCACAGGCTGGCTCTAATACTAATGCCGCCCTTGTGCCCGCCCACCTCCAGGTCGAAGGCGTAGTACTCGTCGCTCCAGGGCTCGGTGCTCTTCATGAGCGTGAAGATGGCGGGCGGCAGGTTCTGGATCGTCTTGGACCTGAGAGGGAATGAAGGGAGGACGGGCGTTTTGAGAAGTGCCGGGTTGTCGGAGGGTACTGTAAGGATTCTAGCTAGTAGGCCTGCCGGCGACGGCACGGCACAGTACGGCACGGCACTGTACGGCACGCCTGGCGGTCATCAGATCGCCGCGCCCAGCCCCCGCGCCCCACGGCATCCCATAGGCAACAGTCGTAGCCGCCAAGCCCTGCCGTCCTCACGGCACGCCTCCCAAGCCTGCCCCCCTCCTCCATCCCCCTGACTGACTTGGGGTTGTTGTCCACGAACGTGAGCAGCCCCCCCGGCTTGACGATGCGGGCGGCCTCGCGGCAGAAGTCCTCCATGGCGTGCTGCGGGGTGGGTTGGACGTTGCCGGTGATTGGGTGGTTGGTGCCGCAGTTAATGGCTGCTTGATTTAGTTTGTTGGCCGGTTGCCCTCGCCTCCCCCTCTTCCACGGCTCCCCTTGTTGGGTAGGTTCTTGGTTGGTTGCCCTTGCCTCCTTACCGCCCCCCTCCTGCCGAGGTCAGTTGTTTGCGTCCAAGCCACCTCGCCCCCCCACCCCACCCCCCCACCCACCTGCGGGCACTCGTGCGTCACGAAGTTGAAGGCGCACAGGTCCACCGAGGCGTCCGCGAAGGGGCTGTTCTCCGCCACCCCGTGCACGTAGGTGATGGGGGCCAGGCGCTGGTGGGGGTGCGGGTTGGGGGAGGGAGGGCGGGGAAGGGGGAGAAGAGATCGGGGGACCGGGGCAACAGGAGCGGGGAGGGAGAGGGGCACGGCACGGCACGGGAGCTAGAGGCGGCCGGGGGCGACATGCTTGCGCCTCCATGCACAGTCCCTCGTGCGTGGACAGTGCCGCTGGGCTGACACTGCCATTGCCCTCTGCCCCTCTCCAAATCAAACTAACCCTCGTCCTCGCACTCCGCTCCGCAAGCCTCCCTCAGCCCCATCCCTGCCCCCTCCGCCCCAAGCCTGAGCCCCTTCTCACCGATCCGTCTGGGAAGATCCGCGCCTGAATGCCCTGCCGGTTCTGTGTTGGGGACAGCGGGGGTAGGGGGCGGAGGAAGGAGAGGAGGGTTCAGGGGGCCGTAACTCAAGTCGTCCAGGCCCATCGCGACATAGGTGGCCCCATGACACTGAGGGCTGTGGGGGCCTGCGATCCATGCCGCCCGCTCCACATGGCCCCCACCCCCACCCCCACTCCTGCCCCCGCCCGCACACCCCTCTTGCCTCCCCTCCCCCACCGGCTTGCTCAGCTGCCGCCGGTTCCACTCGGCCACCGCCAGCATGTAGGTGGACAGGTCCAGGCCCGTGACGGCGGCGGCGGAGGGCCAGGCCTGCGCCATCCACTGGGTGGACATGCCCACGGAGCAGCCCATGTCCACCAGGGTCTGGGGGGGGAGGGGGGGGAGGGCGGGGACGTGTAAGGGAGAGGGGGAAAGAGGGGAGGCTTGCAGCCGGGCAGGGCCCACGGAGCAGCCCATGTCCACCAGGGTCTGGGGGGGGAGGGGGGGGAGGGCGGGGACGTGTAAGGGAGAGGGGGAAAGAGGGGAGGCTTGCAGCCGGGCAGGGCCCACGGAGCAGCCCATGTCCACCAGGGTCTGGGGGGGGGAGAGGGGGGGAGAGGGGAGGTGTAAGGGATGGGGAGGAAAGGGCGTCAAGAGCCCAAGAGCCCAACCCCAGAGCCCAAGGGCGACCCACGCCCTGCCCCTGGCGCCGCCCGACCCCCCAGCCCCTCCGGCCCCCCACCTTGGGCTCCGCCAGGTTGTGCTGCTTCATGTAGGCCTGGGGGAGGGGGGCAAGAGGAGGGGGGAAGGGGAGAGGTTGTTTGTGGTTGAGCGAGATTGCGAGGGGAGCGGAGACGTGGAAGTTGAAGCAGCGAAGGGTGAGGTGCGGAGCAGGGAGAGACACGGCTCTAGGCGCCCCGGGCCGCCCATCCCTGACCTCCCCGCCGTCAAAGGATCAGGACGGGCTGCTGCCAGCGCCCCGTCGGGTGCCGCACCCCGGGAGACCAGCGTGCGGACCTCGGCCCCCGCTTCCCCCCCAACACCGACGCCCCCTCCTTCCGGTGACGCGACAGGGAACCCCAGCCCTGAGTGCCCTCCCCAAAATGGCCCAATCCTTCCATCCCTTCCACCCCCTTCCACACTTCCATCCCCTCCATCCCTTCCACAGTTCCATCCCCTCCATCCCTTCCACAGTTCCATCCCTTCCATCCCTTCCATCCCCTTCTTCACTTCCATCCCTTCCATCCCTTCCACAGTTCCATCCCTTCCATCCCCTTCCACAGTTCCATCCCCTCCATCCCTTCCACAGTTCCATCTCTTCCATCCCTTCCACAGTTCCATCCCTTCCATCCCCTTCCACACTTCCATCCCTTCCATCCGTTCCACACTTCCATCCCTCCCACCCCCCCTTCCCCACCTTCATGGCGTCCGTTATGCTCTCGCGCATCACCACAAAGCACTTCTCGGCGCTCCAGTCGGGGTGGGCCTGGGGGCGTGGGGGGTGGGAGCCGTGTTGAAGCAGGACGAAGTACCGGTAGGAGGGATTACGGGTTGCGTCTGACATTGCGCGTGAAAGTCGTGAACACAGAATAAGAACGGCGCTCCAGTCGGGGTGGGCCTGGGGGGTGGGGGAGCCGTGGTGTCGTGCTGTGAGGGGAAGGAGGTCAGAAACGCTTTTCGCGTGTGACTCTGCCCAAACACGTGATGAATGAAAACCAGAATACGGTAGCGCTCCAGTCGGGGTGGTCCCGGGGGCGGTTGGAGAGTCAGTTGGTGGGGCCAGACAGGCCCAGCAGGGGAGGCCATGACAAGGGAGGACGGCGGCGGGCCCAGGAACTGGTTGTAGCAGGCGAGCAGGCTAACCGGTAGGCCGTGGCGTGCAGCTGCGTAGGCTCCGGCCCTCACTCCGCCTGCAGTGCGATAATGCGGGGCGGGCGGTGTCGTACCGTCATACCGTCGTACCTTGAATGTACGGATGCCCATGGCGTACGTGGCGGGCTCCACCTCGTACGCCGCCAGCCACTCCAGGTTGCCGGTGGTGTAGGCGTGGAAGGGCTGAGGGGGGGAGGGAGGGAGGGAGGGAGGGAGGGAGGGAGGGAGGGGTACTGACGGGTTTTGCAATCTATGGCAGCCGTAGGCCTGCCTTGCTTGAAATCGCAGTCTGGGTACTAACTAGCAAGCGTGAATATCAGACCGTAGGTATGTTGACCAGCACGCGGCTAGCCTGGCTACTGGCTAGAAAGCTCAGTTATCACTACTGCAATCCGTGACAGCTCTCGGCTTTCCTTGAGGTAGTAGTCTGGGTACTAACTAGCAAGCTCAATTATCATCACTGCAATCCGCCGACTGGGCTTACCTTGAGGTAGTAGTCTGGGTACTTGACAGAGGGGTTCTCAAGGGCGGCCTGGATCTTGAGGAGCTGGGGGCCGGGGGAGGGGCGCGGAGTACAGGGCGTGGAGGGAAGAGGAACGCAATGCTGCAACACGCAACAAGGGCGACAAGAGGGTCTGGTCACAGTGCCCAGAGAGGACCCAGCGCCCCGCTCCCTCGGCCCCGTGACACCGTTGCGCTCTGCCGCTGCGCTGTTCCGTTCCCCAGCCCGTGCTTTGCTCTAAATCGCCCCACGCCCTGCTGCCTTCCAGCCGATTGAGGCCCAGGTCGGCCTCTGCCCGCATCCCACGTGTCAGGCCCCGGTGAGCACCCAACTGATGAAAGCAAACAGATTCCAGTCCAACCCCTCCTCCACCCCGTCAGGGCACCTCGGTCAGGCATCCCCCCGCACCCGGTCTACCCGTGCCCCCGCCGCCCCTCCAACCACAGCCAGGCACCTCCGGCCTGCCCCTGCAACATCCCTCCCAACTTGGTGACGGACTCCGACCAACCTCCAGTCAGGAATCATCGCCCCCTGGCATACGCCGTCCCAATTCTGCCTCTGCGGCCCTAAGCCTCTGCGTCCCCACGGCACACCCAAGCCTCATGCCCCCCACAGAGCCCCCCCCCCGCAGCTCCAAGCCGCATTTCGCCCCTTCCCCGAAGGGCCGTCCGCTCCCACGCCCACACCTTCCGGAGTGGCCTCTCGAGGCCGAACCCCTCCCGGCCCCGTCCCACCACCCCCACCCCCACCTCTGGGGCGGCCTCCAGAACGTAACACCACCCCTTCGTCCACCTCCCCCCACCCCTCCCACCCCCTTCATCCCTCCACCCTCCCTTCACCCCCCCTCAACACCCCCCACCCCACCCCACCCCCACCTCAGGGGTGGCCTCCAGCTCCTGCACGTGCGAGTCCCACCGCACCCCCCGGCTCTCCGCCGAGTTCTTCATAGCCTGAGGGGGCAGGGGAGGGGGGAAGGGGAGGGGGGTAGGAGGATTAGAGATGGGTGGTAGACAGAGAGGCCCCGAAGATTGTGGGAAGGACTGGAGGTGCCAGGCCGCACCTTCTTGGCGAAGACCTTCATAACGTTGTAGAGAGCGGGGGTCTCGATGGCCCAGTTGACCACCCGCGACAGAATGCTGTCACCTATTGATCAGAGAGGGAGGAAAGAATGGGCCTAGGGGAGCAGCGCAGCGGCCCGGGCCCGGGGCACCATCGGTGTCGCTGATGGTCCCGGCGTACCTGTCCAGGCCGGCTTGTCCAGGTCTGCGGGGGTCTGCGCCACCGCCCGGACCATGACAGCGCCGCGACGAGCTGGACGAGCGCTGAAGACGTGCCGCGAAGAGCACGACGGCAAGCTGGTGGACGCGCTCATGGTCGTCCGCTGCATCGTGGCACGCTTGAGCACCAAAACGAGTCACCAGCTTCCAGATTGAGCTTTCTATGTCAGGTGAGTCGCGTGCAATAGAGTTTGTGCTCACAGCGCGGCGTCGCGGAGTGGATGGTTCGGTGCAAGCGTGTGCAGCTAGATAGTCGGCAGAGGTTGGCAGCCCGGCAAAGTGTTCAGGTGTCCAAGCAGCTATGTTGTGGACTCGTAACGCGGCGGGGAATTGGCCGCGGAACTTGTCCTTGGTACCCGAGATCGAACCGCAGTCGGCTTTGACACTGCAGCCCCCCTTGCCGAATTCAGACACTTTAAAGCTGCCGAAGTCAGTCCTACTTCAAGTTGCGTCAAACGCACCCGTTGCCCGGCGGCACGCCTTAAACACACACACACACCTGGCGCCTCCCTCCGCCCCCACCGAACTCGGGGTACTGAGTGGTCGTAGCCAGCACAGCAGTAGCTTCTCAGTGCGAGCGGGACGCACGTGGAAGAAGGGAGGGCGAGGGGGAAGAAAGCCTGGCGACGCGGGGGGGGGGGGGCCCAGTCCGAGGGGCAAGTCGGGGTAATACGTGCCGACGACGAATGCGCGAAGGAGCACATACACAGGTACACGGCTAGCCCCAACACAAGTAGCAGCAGCTTGAACTCTTATACAGAAACTCGCGTAACGTGCATTTCCGAAAGTCGACTGCGATGCTCAGGAGTTCCTCGCTGCGGTTCTGTTCATCGCGTCAGCACCATAGCCTAAATCACAGAGTGCCGCATCGGTCTTCAGGGTCAGGGTCACGGCGCGTCCACAGTGTGATGGCGGTCCAGCGCATTCTGGCCTTCGGAGACTCGTTGACCGAAGGCGAGGACTGCCAGGGTGCATGACGGAAACGTTCGCCGATGGAGAGGAGCGCGAAGGGGGAGGGGGGCTCCTAGGCATCGGGGACAGCAGGGCCGGGCAGGAAGGGGGCCCGGGGCTAGCTGCGTCCTGACCTCGTCCCCTTCCACCGCCCGCCTGCCCGCTACAGGGTACTACAATGGAGGCATGGGCTTCCACCCATACTCGCAGGTTTGGGACACTGCACACGGCTAGCCCGGAGACCTCAGAAGCGGGTAGCTTGCACGGCCTCATGGACGCCTGCCCACGGCACACACACGTTCCACCCGGTTGATCCGTGCTCCCCCGCCTCCCGGATCCCAGAAACTCACCGAGCTCTTCGGCCAGGCTGGAGTCGACGTCAAGGTGAGGGGTGGCGTCTAGGGGAGCCCTGGACCTTGGGCCTTGACATGCTCTGGGCCGCCTGCTATGGTTAGATCGCTTAGCCTGGCTTAGCGCAACATAACTGACTGATGCCCACGTCTCCCGTTTCCCTGCCCACCAGTCCTCCTCCCACCTTGATCTGCCCACCGCTCTCCCTTCCCCCTGCCACCCAGGTGCACCAGCACGGCGTCAGCGGGGAGTGCGTGGTCGGAGGTGGGCAGGGCAGCGCCTGAACCCCCGCATGCCCCATCCACTCGGGGCACAGGAGAGGGGCACGGGAGAGGGGCAGCGGAGAGGGGCAGGGGACATGCCCAATCCAACCAGGGCATGGGAGAGGGGCAGGGGAGAGGGAGAGGGGCGTGCAAAACCAGGCCTCGCTTGGGTTGACCCGACCCTCGACACAACGTTGAGGATGAGAGCTCATGCCAGCCCTGCTGGCCTCTTCCCAGACTTCCAGACACCCGGGCTGCCGACGCAAATCCCGCCACCCTCAACTTGCGTGCCTGCCTCCCCCTGCACTTTATCTCCTCGGCATCCCGCCCCGGCGCCCTGACCCCCGCCGGCCCCCGCCGCTCTGCTCTGCGCTGCACCCCCACCCCGCCCCGGCGCCCTGACCCCGGCCGGCCCCCGCCACTGCGCTCCGCAGCCAACGTGTTGCCCCGCTGCGGCTCCTCCCGCTGCGGGGGCGCCACCCCAGGCATGGGCGACCGCCTGCCGCTGGTGCTGCAGCAGACGGAGCTGGAGGGCAAGCGCTACGAGTGGGCGGTGGTGCTGGGGGGCATCAACGACCTGGGTGGGTGGGTGTGTTGGCTGGGTGGGTGTTGGTGGCTGGCGCGATGGACTTGGGGCGAAGCCGTGGGCTGCAATGCCCCTCGTGCGTGAGGGGCAGACGTGCTGGCGTGTGGCTCGTAGCATGATGGGACTGGCTCTGTGGGAAATCGCACACATCACAGCCCCGCGCTTGCTGGTCTATCGTCACTGGTGTCCCTGCAGGCTACGGCGCCACCGCCCGCCGCACGTACGGCGGCCTGAAGGAGCTGTACGGCATGTGTCATGCGCACGGGGCGCGGGTGCTGGCGCTCACGTGCCTGCAGACCGCTTGGACCAAGCCCGGGGAAGTGGACGAGCGATCTAAGCTCAACGATCTCATTCGTGATGCGCCCAAAGAGATGCCGTACGTTAAGGTCGCGGATCTGGTAAGCTGGCATGCATCCGGATGCGTGCAGATATGAATGTGTGGGGTAATAGGAGTTTGGCGCATGCGGGCAATCAGCCAACAACAAGCCTCAGCGGCTCTTTAAGGGACGCGAGTGCCGGCTTTCGGCGCAAAGCTTCAGGCCAAGGCTCCCACAGCTGGGCTAGGGCCGGCGGTAATCGGTTCCGCACTGGGCCTGAAGCACACGATGCGCCACTCAAAGGGGCTTGTCAAAGCGACGGCAGAAGGCATGCCGGGGCCTCAGTTGCAACTCTGCCGCGGGCCCTGCAGGAGGCGGCGTTGCCGTACCCCTCGGACTCGGACAAAGAGGGCCAGGCCTGCTGGGACGACGGCCTCCACCTGACGCCCAAGGTGGGTAGAGTCGCTGCACCATCGCCGGGGGGGCCGAGGAGCAGGGATCACACGGGTGGGAAGGGGCTGCAGGTGTTTGCCGGCTGCGGGCCTTCACCCGCACAGCACACGCAGTCACCCGGCCCCGCCTGGCCGCACCCCCGGACGTGTGTGAGCCCACCTCGCAAGAAGCTCATTCCCCGATGGCGTCTTCCCTGCGTATGCCGCTCCCCAGGGCTACGACGTGATAGCGCAGGTGGTGTTCGACGCACTCAAGGACTCCCTCGCCGCACCACCGCCGCAACAGCAGGCCGCCGCCTCCGCGGCTGCGCAGTAGCAAGTCCTCCTGTTCGAGTTCCGGACGAGGCCTTGGTCCATGTGGCCTTTCGGTACAGGGTAAGGACGCCCTCAGGGGCGCACTGCATGCGCCTCCGCAGCACCAGCGGGAGGCTGCGCCCACGAGTTCACAGTGGCGATGGTGCCGGAGGTGAACCCGAGGGACGCACGACACGGGGCGTGCCGGTGTGGAGCCATGCCATCTCGACGAGCCATATCAAAGGCATGGCGTGGTGGGGCTTTGATAAGGTTTGAGGCGTGGTGGAAGGATTGGGTGGCAACGCGCGGAAGGGCTCGGCCAAGCTACCTTGAGACGGGGATATGAGGCTCATCCAAGCTACGTACCGTAGCGCTTTGTGGCGTGCTTTGTGGCGTGTGGCGCCTTTCGGGTGGGAGGAAGGCCAGGGCAGTGCACGCACTTTGCGTAGAAGCCAATTTGGATAGATACGGCAATCTTGGCGCTGCCGTGTGTGCTGTAGGGAGAATGGAGAGGGGCGTGTGGAGCCGGATGGACCTCCACCTGCTCCAGGCTCGCGTGCAACCCTCAGGATGGCGCAAGCATGCATGGCTTGATTTTGTGCGAGCATTTGGATATGAAGAGGTGTTGGGTCTTAGACAGCATCGCTTGTGAGTGCTTGCGCTGGGCCCCGAGGTTGCAGGAGGAGATGTACGCATGCGGGGTGGTGGGCATAGCTCACATGTATGTGTATGCACGTGGACGGTGTAGACTGGGGATGCAGCTGTCCCGGGCTGTGCTCGAGTGGCGGGATATGCGGTTGCGGCTGCTATGGGGCGGTGTCCTTCAACATGGACAAGGGTGGCTGCCCGAAGGCAGGAAAAGGGCTGAGCCCCGTGGTGCCCCCCAGGGGTCTAATGTTCTAGTCTGGCTCCGCGGAGCCCTCAACCCCCTTCATTCCACCACCAGCCTGCCGCACCACGGCTGCACGGCATGCAGGCTCGCACGTCGCACCCGGCCTCATCAAGGCATCATGGAAAACACTGAGGGGGACCGGTGGGTTGTCATAACCATCTGGCCGTTGGGATGCCAACGACGCGTGTGCGGGGGACCCCCGGGGTCTGCGGGCGTTCGCGGCGGGTTAGTGTGCATGTTGCGGCAGGTGAGGAATGCTGCGAGCAGCTAGAGGACCGCTGACTGCCAATAACTACTCGCACACCTTGTACACTTGCTTCTAGCAGACGGCGTGAGGCAAACCCACGGCAATTGCAGCGCCATGCTCGCATTCGCAGTTTTGCTACTAGTGCTCAGCTCAACCGCTCGAGGAGGCGGGCGGCCGCCTGAAATTCACTTCGGAGGTCGCTTTGGGCCGGAATCCGCGAGCAAAGCCAAGGTCCATGTGCTCGCGTTTGGCGACAGCATTACGGAGGGTGAGGCTCCTGCGGGACTTGGACGCGCTCTTCCGTGATGGCTTGGAGGCGGTCGGGGGCCGGGGTTCGGGGGCCGGGGTTCGGGGGCGCCCCTGGGTTGCACCTGCCCCAGAGGTGGGGATACCGGACGTGCATCGGCCGGGGCCGGGGGCCCACTCCACGGAACGTCCAGGCCCGGCCTTGGCCACATCCCGTATCCCACCGGCCACGAACATGCTGCGGGCCTGCGGCCCAACCGTAACCTATCCTTGCCAGAAGCAAAACCGTGCCTCTTGCTGCCGTGCCTTGGCCTTGTTAGGCATGGGCGAAGGCACCTTCCACCCCTACGCCGCCAGCCTCCAACAGCAGCTCGACAAGAACGGCCTCAGCGTCAAGGTGTGCCTCCGGAAGGGATTGAATTATGTGCGGGGTGATGCATTGTGTCCTGTACGGTGCGCCCCGTATGGGGCAGCTCCATTCTCGCGGCATGGGTTGGCGGGGCCGAGCAAGACGTGCCTCCCCCCCTGCAACATCATGTGTGCGCCCCAGCCGCAAAAATGCCCCGTGTGCAACCCCAGGTTTGGGAGCGCGGTCTGAGCGGCGAGACGGTGGTGCACGAGACGCGGGAGTACATGATCGGGTTCCAGGGTGAGGTGGGGTCTGACGTTGGAGCCCAGTCTGGGTGGGGGCTGGCCTGGCCCTGGACCTGGGCCTGTCCTGGTGGGGCCTGAGGCGGAGGGCTTCCCTGGCCCTCGCATCCCGTCCCTGGCCCACTCATCCCGTCCCTGGACCTCTATTGGCGTGGCCTTATCTTGACCTAAGCGTAACCCATAGTTACTACTTGTGCCCTCCGACTCGATCTGCGACAGAGCCCGGGTGTCGATAAACAGTGTGTTTAGGACAGCGGGGCGAGGCGTGACCTGTACTCCCCAACCCCCAGGCATGATTGTGCGCCTGCCAGCGGTTCTGCGGGCCGCTGAGAAGCACGGCGTCAGGATGCAGTGGGTGGTGCTGCTGGGAGGTATCAACGACATTGGTGGGTGGGGCGTAGCGGGACCCCAGTCATCTGCCCCTGTGCTGCATGGGGACCTGCCGGGGACGGCTGGGACGCAAGTGCTAGGGGTGCGGAAGTGGGTCGGAAGGATGGGGGAGGACCTGGACGCACTCGACACACGGGTCAGCAACCAATGCCTGTTCTCTCCTAGTTGCTTCGTCGCCCCGTCGCCTAGCCCCTTCGTGTTTGATTTCTTGCCCGCGTCCCGCTCGCAGCGATGGGCACCAAGGCGGCTGACGTGTACGCGGCCCACCGGCAGCTGTACGAGCAGTGCCGTCAGCACGGAGCCAAGGTGGGCCCAAGCCCGGGAGCACAGAGAGCGTGGCGTGTGTTTCAATGTTCACCGCCGCCACGGGGCATGTAATGCCGTGTGATCGACCATGCGAGGGCGGTGGCACGCGTTAGCACCAGGCATGCCCTTAGCCCCAGCCACCACCGAGCCACGCGCACTTTAAGGCTGGTCATACCCTTCGGAGCCCCGCCCCACATGTCGGGGGCACACCTGACGTGGGCCTTCCTTAGGTACGCGCACACCCTTTCCACCCTCGCACCCCAACCGGCCCCAGGTTCTGGTAATGACGGTTATGGAGACCGTACAGTCACGTGCGTCTTACAACGACGAACGCTCCAAACTGAACGCGCTCATCCGGGGGGCACCCCAAGAGTATCCCCACGTCAGGGTGTTTGACTTGGTGAGCTGGTGATGGGCTTCGTGTCCGTGGAGGGCGGGCAGGGGTGAGGGGCCGGGAGGGGGCCGGGGACGACGGAGGAAGTCGGGGTCGGGGAGGAACGGGAGCTGGTGAGAGGGCAGGGCTACTGAACGGGGCCCGTGAGACTGGCAGGAAACTGCTGGTTGTGCGGCAACGGCATGCATGCAGGCCGGCGCTTTGTGTGGCCTAAAGCTGCCCGTGTGGACGCTGCCTGCACAGGAGAAGGCCATGCCGTACCCCGCGGAATCGGACGTCGAGGGCAACAGCCTGTGGGACGACGGGTTGCACCTCACGGCAAAGGTGGGTGCAACCTTGGGCCCAATCATTAAGGACGCCAGGGTCAACCTGTGCTGCTAGCTGGCACTAGCATGCGTTGATATTGCCCTGCGGTCAATATGCATGTCATGCCTGCCGGCATATTTCTCAAGGTAGCCACCGATCCCGCCACCCTCGGCTTCCGCCAACCCCACATCAGGGCTACGACCGGATGGGGAGAGTCATCTACGAAGCCCTAAAGCCCCTCCTCGAGGGGGCAACGGCGTAGTGCTCAGTACGGCTGGAATGCTGCTGGGCATGCGAGTTCGAGGAACGAGCATGGGGTTGCCGAGCGATGAGCGGTGGCGTGACTGTCCCTTGAGACCTGGGCCGCCTGGCAGGCGCGACAGGAGCAGCAGACGCGACCAGCTGCTGTCGGCAGTCATGACTCCGCTGGACGGCAGGAGAGGACCTTTTAGAGTGGAGCGCTGTGAGAGACGTTTTGCTGCTGTTCAGAGGTGCATTGGCGGATGGGGAAGCTGCCTGGAGCGGACCGTGCCGGGGGAGTGTGTGTGTGTCCTGGGGCGGCGGGCAGGGGTGACTAGTGGGGAGGGGACCAGGGAGTAGAAAGTGAGGGAGGTTGGGGTGGGGGAGTTGCGGCAGCCGAGGAGGTTGAAGGAGGTCAGGTACTCGGGTCAGTCAGGGTCAGTTGCGTTGTGAGGATTGTTGGGGCGGAAGGGGTGAGCGCGTGAGCCTGGACAGTGCCATCGAGTAGTCGCAGCAGTACTGCCGTGCGGTGATCGCGAAGTATGCATGACGACTGAGAGACCGGACCGCGGACTCGCTTCAAACTTGTTGAAAGCAACAAGGATCATGCAGCCCTTGCGCTTAAACTGTTTAGCTTCAGCTCGCGACGAGACCATGCTCACCTGTTGAGGGCCAATGCGACGAAACACTGCCAGCACGCATGCGACCGCCTTCATTCCTACACTTATAGCTTTATTACTCGCCACCTTGCTTCGCACGGCCAAACCAAGGCCAGCAGGTCGCGAACGGCATGACGCGCTCCACTTCGGCGGCCAGCTCCATGAGAAGCACAGCGCGCGATACCACATCGTGGCTTTTGGAGACAGCCTGACAGAAGGTCGGGTCTGGGGTGGGCCGTGGGACGACGCCGACATGGTGCTGGTGCCAGGGGGAGCCATCCGAGCTGCCGCCCGGTGGCGTGGCGGGGTGGCCTTGAGGGGCTGCCTGGAGCCGGCCGCGTCCCTCGAGGGGGGTGGAGGTAGAGGGCGAGAGGAGGGCAATCGTGGGGATAGAATGCCTGCTGCGAGGTGGCCCTGCTGGCCAGGCGGTGCTCAGCAATGTGCTTCTCCTTTGTGACCTCGACCCCGCAGGCTGGGCCATTGGATACACGGAGGACCGGCCGTACAGCATCACGCTGCAGCAGCTGCTGGATGCCGGGGGGTACAGCGCCAAGGTGATGAAGGAAGGGTGCGGCGCGGGCCGCTGAGGGGGTGGATGGGCGCAGCCCCTGTGTCGCACACGCAGGCCGCTCAGGGGGGTCAGCAGGCGGAGGCACCATGGGAAGGACGTGCTGGCTGCAGCTGTGTTGGGGTAGCAGCGAAGGGAATGTGCGTTGCCAGGCCATGTGGCTGGGGACGGCTGGATTCGGCTGTGCGGTGCTCTCACGAGCCACTTCACTCCACCCCATCCCACCCCATCCCATGCCCTTCCTCTTCCTCTAGGTCCGGGAGAGGGGCAAGAGCGGCGATACGGTCCTGAGGGGTGCGTGCACACTTAGACGCGTGTGCGGGCTTCCCTCGGGTTTGGGGTCCCCGAGGGACTCAGCTTGAGCCAGCCAGCCCTGACACCCTGCAGTACGCCATGCGTGTGTGTGGACTGTCTCAGGTCTGTAACCGGACCCCCACAAGACAACGTTTCCTCCACTGCTGTGCAGGCATGATGAAGCGGCTGCCCGCGCTGCTGGAGGAGGCCCAGCATCTGGGCCTGAGGGTGGACTGGCTGGTCCTGATGGGCGGCATCAACGACATTAGTAAGACGGGCGATTGGCCGCCGTACGTGTCGGGATCGATCGGGTGCGGTGGGATCAGCCGTACGCCTGGTCGTGGAAGATGTGCGGCCGTGCGTGCGTGTCGGGACCGGTGCGGTGCCGTGGGATTAGCCGTTCGTACGAGGACTGTCATGGGCTGTGTGAGGGGAAGGCTGCTTATAGGGGGGGAAAGTAGGGAGCAGCCGAGGCTTGAGGAGGAGCGGATGGCGTGAGGTGCTCAACGGTAGTCCTGCGCGTACGGAGGCGGAGCATGCCGCTGAGGACTCTGCCAAGAGCTCTGAGGCGAGCATTCCGCTCTTGCTCTCTCCGCTCGTGCTCTTGCTCTCTCTCCGGCCCCCTCTCTCTACCGCCGGTCCCGGTGCCCTGCCCCTGCTGCGCAGTACGGCACGCCAAGGAGGTGCGGGGAGCGGTGGAGCGGAACGAGACCCTGCCGCTGGGTGGGTGCGAGGGCAGCACTGGAACTCAGCCGGGGCAAGATTTGGAGGGGGGAGGGGGGTGACTGGCTGCCTCAGGCTTCCTCGGTGCCGTCCTCCTCACCCCGTCGCAATCTGAGCCGCCCTCGCGCCCTGGATCCTACACCACCTACCATTCTTCTGATGCCCCGCCTGGCCTTCCCCCCAGAGTACGGCCTGATGGCCGAGGAGGTGTGGCTGGGGCTGCAGAAGCTGTACGGGGTCTGTGGGCGCCACGGGGTCAAGGTAAGGCCCGCAACGTACCGCGTCTCTTTACCTCGTCTCTCATCTCCCAGCACCACGAGCTCCGTTCCGGCTGCCGGTGCGGAACCCCGCCCGTGAAACATCGTGACAAGCATCAACCTTGGGCCATGGCAATCAAAGCACCTGCCATCAACTCCCGCCCCGCGCACCGCTGCTGGTCAGGTGCTGGCCCTGACGCTGCTGGAGACCGGCTGGGAGCTGCCCAAGGTGGAGGGGGAGCGAGCCCGGCTCAACGACCTCATCCGGGGGGCGCACGTACGGCACGACCACGTGCACGTGCTGGACGTGGTGGGTGTGGAGGGGGGGTTGGAGGGGTGGGAGTTGGAAAGGGGGGGATGGGGACTATGGTGGTAGGATGGAAGCGAGGCAGGGGACAGGGTCATGGGTGGGAGAGAGGGTAGGGCTGATCGGCGGGGTCGGCGTTGGGACTGGACTCGTCTGAAGCTGCCGGGCCGTTGATTCGAGCTCTGACCATTACCTGCCTCTGGCCCTGATGCAGGCCCAGGATCTGCCGTACCCCAGCGGATCCTCGGCCGATCCCGCCGTACAAGCGCTGTGGGACGATGTCGTGCACCTCTCGCCCGCGGGGTACGACCGGCTGGGGGCGCTGGTGTACGACGGCCTCAAGCATCACCTGGAGAAGCGATGACCCCGGTGCTCGCCGGGAGGGATGCGGCCCCGCCCTGACCCTGACTCGGAAGGTTGCTGACCCGAAGTGGGCAGTTGTCCAAACCGTCCGCTGCAAGGCTGAAGAGCATTGGTGAGGTGTGGCGCTGGGCTAGAGGCCAGGGATGCAGAGCGGTATCGGCAAGGGGGGCAAGCGGGGAGCGCAACCCCCCTCCCCCACCGGTTTAACCGGGACCTGAGACCTGTGACCTCACTTTGGCCCGACCCGGACTGCTCTGGGGCTGGACCAGAGCAATGAAGACGAGAGCGAGCCTCGCTGGTTCTTTCTTGAGCGGGCTAGGGTCGCATGCCCGGCTTGTTGAGAGAGGCGGCGGTCATAGCTAGGTGTGCTTCACATCCGCTAGCCCCGCTAGCCCAGGCCTGGCCAGCGTGCCTTCGTGGCCGTGTGTCCACATGCCTGCGACCCACCTAAGGAACGCTGCCGAGCGGAGCGGATGGGTGTTAAACTCTGGGTAGCGGGCGAGGGGATCAGGGGACGTTGGGCCATGGTAATGTGCGGGGGGACGTGTGGGAGATGAGGAGGATGGACGAGGCGATTGAGCTAGCGAGGATTGTGGGGACGGCGGTTGGGTTGGGGGGCAGGACGAGGATGAGAAGGAGTCGTCCGAGGGCGGCAACCAGGGTGGGGCGGACAATCGCTACTGTCAACAGCGGCACCATTGTAACCCCTCTGACCGCTCGGAGGACCAACCACCCGATGATGACCCTTCCTCCCTGGCTGATGCACCGGATTCTCTCGGCCGTGCAGGCGGTGAGACGGGCTTCGGCTCCGGGCGGCGGACTCGTTTGGGCCGCTGCTGGACAGGCCTGGGCGGCGGCGGGGCAGAAGGCTTGGGCGACGACGACGGCGGCTCCAACGGGACAGGCGGCGAGGCAGGCGCTCGGGCGGTGACGGGTCAGGAGGCTTGAAGGGCGGCGGGGCAGGCGGCTCGGCGGGCGGTGGCAGGACAGCAGGCTCGGGCGGGAGCGGGGCAGGCGGCTCGGGCGGTGGCAGGACAGCGGGCTCGGGCGAGAGTGGGGCAGCAGCAGGCTCTGGTGGTGGCGGGACAGCAGGCTCGGGCACGGGCGGAGCAGGCGTGAGGGAAGAGGTGGGAGCGGCACAAGGCAAGACTGATGGCGGGCGCCGGCGGTGGGCGAAAGGGTCGGCATGCCACTTGACGTTGGCAGCGTTGCAGCTGGCGCAGATGGTGATACCGTTGTTGCTACCCGGGGCCGGGGCCACCACTTGCTCCTTGGGCTTGGGCAGGTGCAGGGGTAGGCTACCCGGTACTGCTCCTAGTAGGAGCCTCACGGGGACCCAAGACCACCCATCGACAGCACTGTGCATTGCTCCCGTGCTTGCAGTAGCTTGGCCGCGAGCCTCCTGCTTGGACGTGGAAGAACGACCTGGACTTGGGCCAACCGCTGCAGAGGCAGCCAGGCGGGTTCCACTCCCCCCGGCTCCTTAGCACCTTCCTGGTCCCCCACCCCAGAATGCACGAACCCAATCCGGCCGCATGGTGGCACCAAACCCGGTGCCCACCCGGCCACCCGGCCACACCTCACACACAGCAATCACCACCAGCAACTCTAGTATTTTAGTTCGTTCACAAGACATGCGGAGGTACGCGACCAGCTGCAGCACGCATAACGCTTCTGCGATGTGCTGCTCACTCGCGGTCTGTCTTCAGGTTGATTGCCCATCGAGCTCCTCTGGAGAACGATGAAATCATTGAAGTCGGCGACTTTGTATGCGTCCGGGCGAGTGCCCATCGAGTGCGCATCGGCAGCCGCGCGGTGTTGCTGGTGATTCGCGTGCGCAAAATCACCTACGACCTGGACGCATCGACCTTCCTGTTTCACGTGAGTCCATGTAACGCATCTTCCTTCCAATCGTCTCCTTACCTCTTTGTCAAAGAGGTCTTGTCCTTGACGCAGAGTGATGAAGACGTCGACGGAACCGACCTGCTCTACGATATTGAAGCTGGCACGCTCGAGCGCACCCTCGTTCTTCGGCGGGCAGGGCATCGGACATGTAAGTATGTGTGCGTGCCCGGTACCCCGGTTGGAGTTTTCCGCCCCCATGGGGGCGCCCCGCTTGTCATTCCCGCAAGACCGAAAATAACACAAATCCTTTCTGGCACAGGGCCGCGCAACCTCGTCGTGAGCAAGTTGGATGCGTCGCTCGACCCCCACAATGTGCCGGTGCGTGCGTGATGAGACACCTCAGAACACTAGCGGCCGCCAAGGGCGGTCCGAGGGCGTGCCCCATGGAATGAACGGAGGCGGGGGTTTGAAAAGGCGGGGTTTCGACGAAAACACTTGCGGCGAGCGTCAAGACGGGGGCCGAGGGGGCCGCAACCCGGCACGCGTGGGTACGGTACGCGAGCACGCGACGCGTCCCTGTCTCACACCTTGTGGCCGTTAGCCACAAGTTAACGACCGACTGAACATAGCTGTGCACAACATGGCGCGACAAGAAGGTCACAGCCGGATGCTAAGGCTCGGGGCGTCGCTGCACGCTACTGCGCTTCACCCCTGCTGCCCTTCACCGCTGCACGCTGCTGCAACCTTGCACCACATCGTTTCGGGGTCTAACATTCACATGACAGTCACAGCCGTAACAGATGTAACCTCTGTAACCTCCACTTCCGCAGGTCACCAAGGTGGGCACACACCAGGTCGTCAACATCTGCTCCACGGACGGTTCAGAGATTTCACCAGCCATTCAGCGGATGGCAAGGAAATACCATAAATACTTTTTCGACACACAAGCATTTCCCGATGCTACGGATGAGAACACTCTGTAATCTTCTCTACTCCTTGGATTCAGGCCCAGGTAACCTGGTGCACTCCCCCCGTGCTGGCGCTGGGGGGTTGGAGGGGTGGGAGTTGGAAAGAGGGGGTGGTGACTATGGCGGTAGGATGGAAGCGAGGCAGGGGACAGGGTCACGGGTGGGAGAGAGGGTAGGGCTGATCGGCGGGGTCGGCGTTGGGACTGGACTCGTCTGAAGCTGCCGGGCCGTTGATTCGAACTCTGACCATTACCTGCCTCTGGCCCTGATCCAGGCCCAGGATCTGCCGTACCCCAGCGGATCCTCGGCCGATCCCGCCGTACAAGCGCTGTGGGACGATGTCGTGCATCTCTCGCCCGCGGGGTACGACAAGCTGGGGGCGCTGGTGTACGACGGCCTCAAGCAGCACCTGGAGAAGCGATGACCCCGGTGCTCGCCGGGAGGGATGCGGCCCCGCCTTGACCCCGACTCTTGAGAGCTGACCCGAAGACCGAAGTGGTCAGTTGTCCAACCCGTCCGCTGCAAGGCTGAAGAGCATCGGAGAGGTGTGGCGCTGGGCAAGAGGCCAGGGATGTAGAGCGCTATCGGCAAGGGAAGCAAGCGGGGAGCACAACTTCCCCCCGGATAGTGGTAGAGATGAGGCGCTCAGCTAGAGGCCAGGGATATAGAGGGGTAGACGTATGAGTACCGGTAATACAGCGACTGTGAACGATTGGGCTCTGGAAGAGGGCAATCAAAGCAACTGATGGCTGCAAGTGGTGTGGCACTGGGCCGCAACAATGAGGCAGAGAGTGCGAGCCGAGACGGCGTCGGGTCGGCTTGCTAAAAGAGACGCAACGGGCAAAGCTAGATGTGCTCCACTTCCACTGGCCCAGGTGGACATGGGGGAGAGGCCCAGCGTGCCTGTGGTAGCGTCCGGAGAAAGCGTACACGGTTTGTACCTTGCAAGCTGCAGACGGGTGATGTCGGCCCCTATTGACGGTATAGCTATGCTGGTAGGGGCGGCGGAGGATTGGTGTTGGATGGGAGAGGCGATTTAGCCAGGGCGAGGATGGTGGGTAATGGCGAGGGGGTCGGGTTGCGGCACGGCGGTTGTGTGAAAGCTCAGTGCGAGCGGCTCAGTGCACCGCGACGCTTGCAGATGCCAACTCATGGTCCTTGAGCTGTCGCTGCTTGCCTTATCTATTATAGGGCATGTCAGCTTGCTCTTTGACTCGAGCTTGAACACGATGCTCCGCTTTCTTCTCCTTTCGGTGCTCGCCACCGCATATTTCTCAAGGTAGCCACCGATCCCGCCACCCTCGGCTTCCGCCAACCCCACATCAGGGCTACGACCGGATGGGGAGAGTCATCTACGAAGCCCTGAAGCCCCTCCTCGAGGGGGCAACGGCGTAGTGCTCAGTACGGCTGGAATGCTGCTGGGCATGCGAGTTCGAGGAACGAGCATGGGGGTGCCAAGCGATGAGCGGTGGCGTGACTGTCCCTTGAGACCTGGGCCGCCTGGCAGGCGCGACAGGAGCAGCAGACGCGACCAGCTGCTGTCGGCAGTCATGACTCCGCTGGACGGCAGGAGAGGACCTTTTAGAGTGGAGCGCTGTGAGAGACTTTTTGCTGCTGTTCAGAGGTGCATTGGCGGAGGGGGAAGCTGTCTCCGTGGAGCGGACCATGCCGGGGGAGTGTGTGTGTGTCCTGGGGCGGCGGGCAGGGGTGACTAGCGGGGAGGCGACCAGGGAGTAGAAAGTGAGGGAGGTTGGGGTGGGGGAGTTGCGGCAGTTGAGGAGGTTGAAGGAGGTCAGGTACTCGGGTCAGTCAGGGTCAGTTGCGTTGTGAGGATTGTTGGGGCGGAAGGGGTGAGCGCGTGAGCCGGGAATCGAATGGCAGTAGTCGCAGCAGTACTGCCGTGCAGTGATCGCGAAGTATGCATGACGACTGAGAGACCGGACCGCGGACTCGCTTCAAACTTGTTGAAAGCAACAAGGATCATGCAGCCCTTGCGCTTAAACTGTTTAGCTTCAGCTCGCGACGAGACCATGCTCACCTGTTGAGGGCCAATGCGACGAAACACTGCCAGCACGCATGCGACCGCCTTCATTCCTACGCTTATAGCTTTATTCCTCGCCACCTTGCTTCGCACGGCCAAACCAAGGCCAGCAGGTCGCGAACGGCATGACGCGCTCCACTTCGGCGGCCAGCTCCATGAGAAGCACAGCGCGCGATACCACATCTTGGCTTTTGGAGACAGCCTGACAGAAGGTCGGGTCTGGGGTGGGCCGTGGGACGACGCCGACATGGTGCTGGTGGGGGAGCCACCCGAGGTGCCGCCCCCCGGTGCCACCCGGTGGCGTGGCGGGGTGGCCTTCAGGGGCTGCCTGGAGCCGGCCGCGTCCATCGAAGGGGGTGGAGGGAGAGGGCGAGATGAGGGCAATTGGGGAAAGCGCCTGCTGCGAGGTGGCACTGCTGGCCAGGCGGTGCTCAGCAACGTGCTTTCCCTTTGTGGCCTCGACCCGCAGGCTGGGCCACTGGATACACGGAGTACCGGCCGTACAGCATCACGCTGCAGCAGCTGCTGGATGCCGGGGGGTACAGCGCCAAGGTGATGAAGGAAGGGTGCGGCGCAGGCCGCTGAGGGGGTGGATGGGCGCAGCCCCTGTGTCGCACACGCAGGCCGCTCAGGGGGGTCAGCAGGCGGAGGCACCATGGGAAGGACGTGCTGGCTGCAGCTGTGTTGGGGTAGCAGCGAAGGGAATGTGCGTTGCCAGGCCATGTGGCTGGGGACGGCTGGATTCGGCTGTGCGGTGCTCTCACGAGCCACTTCACTCCACCCCATCCCACCCCATCCCATGCCCTTCCTCTTCCGCTAGGTCCGGGAGAGGGGCAAGAGCGGCGATACGGTCCTGAGGGGTGCGTGCACACTTAGACGCGTGTGCGGGCTTCCCTCGGGTTTGGGGTCCCCGAGGGACTCAGCTTGAGCCAGCCGGCCCTGACACCCTGCAGTACGCCATGCGTGTGTGTGGACTGTCTCAGGTCTGTAACCGGACCCCCACAAGACAACGTTTCCTCCACTGCTGTGCAGGCATGATGAAGCGGCTGCCCGCGCTGCTGGAGGAGGCCCAGCATCTGGGCCTGAGGGTGGACTGGCTGGTCCTGATGGGCGGCATCAACGACATTAGTAAGACGGGGCGATTGGCCGCCGTACGTGTCGGGATCGATCGGGTGCGGTGGGATCAGCCGTACGCCTGGTCGTGGAAGATGTGCGGCCGTGCGTGCGTGTCGGGACCGGTGCGGTGCCGTGGGATTAGCCGTTCGTACGAGGACTGTCATGGGCTGTGTGAGGGGAAGGCTGCTTACAGGGGGGGAAAGTAGGGAGCAGCCGAGGCTTGAGGAGGAGCGGATGGCGTGAGGTGCTCAACGGTAGTCCTGCGCGTACGGAGGCGGAGCATGCCGCTGAGGACTCTGCCAAGAGCTCTGAGGCGAGCATTCCGCTCTTGCTCTCTCCGCTCGTGCTCTTGCTCTCTCTCCGGCCCCCTCTCTCTACCGCCGGTCCCGGTGCTCTGCCCCTGCTGCGCAGTACGGCACGCCGAGGAGGTGCGGGGAGCGGTGGAGCGGAACGAGACCCTGCCGCTGGGTGGGGCGAGGGAGCACTGGGCCAGAGTCGGGGCTCGAGTTGTCTCGGAGGGGGGAGGGGGGTTACTGGCTGCCTCAAGTTTCCTTGGTACCGTCGTCCTCACCCCGTCGCCACTTGAGCCACCCTCGCGCTCTAGGTCCCCCACCACCGTTCTTCTCATGCCCCACCTGGCCTTGACCCCAGAGTACGGCCTGATGGCCGAGGAGGTGTGGCTGGGGCTGCAGAAGCTGTACGGGGTCTGTGGGCGCCACGGGGTCAAGGTAAGGCCCGCAACGTACCGCGTCTCTTCATCTCGTCTCTCATCTCCCAGCACCACGAGCTCCGTTCCGGCTGCCGGTGCGGAACCCCGCCCGCGAAACATCATGACAAGCATCAACCTTGGACCATGGCAATCAAAGCATCTGCCATCAACTCCCGCCCCGCGCACCCCTGCTGGTCAGGTGCTGGCCCTGACGCTGCTGGAGACCGGCTGGGAGCTGCCCGAGGTGGAGGCCGAGCGGGCCCGTCTCAACGACCTCATCCGGGGGGCTCACGTACGGCACGACCACGTGCACGTGCTGGACGTGGTGGGTGTGGAGGGGGGGTTGGAGGGGTGGGAGTTGGAAAGGGGGGGATGGGGACTATGGTGGTAGGATGGAAGCGAGGCAGGGGACAGGGTCATGGGTGGGAGAGAGGGTAGGGCTGATCGGCGGGGTCGGCGTTGGGACTGGACTCGTCTGAAGCTGCCGGGCCGTTGATTCGAGCTCTGACCATTACCTGCCTCTGGCCCTGATCCAGGCCCAGGATCTGCCGTACCCCAGCGGATCCTCGGCCGATCCCGCCGTACAAGCGCTGTGGGACGATGTCGTGCACCTCTCGCCCGCGGGGTACGACCGGCTGGGGGCGCTGGTGTACGACGGCCTCAAGCATCACCTGGAGAAGCGATGACCCGGGTGCTCGCCGGGAGGGATGCGGCCCCGTCCTGACCTCGACTCAGAGAGCTGACCCGAAGTGGTCAGTTGTCCAAACCGTCCGCTGCAAGGCTGAAGAGCATCGGAGAGATGTGGCGCTGGGTTAGAGGCCAGGGATGTAGAGCGGTATCGGCAAGGGGGGCAAGCGGGGAGCGCAACCCCCTCCCCCACAGATTAAACCGGGACCTGAGACCTGTGACCTCAAATTGGTTCGACCCGGACTGCTCTGGCGCTGGACCAGAGCAAGGAAGACGAGAGCGAGCCTCGCTGGTTCTTTCTTGAGCGGGCTAGGGTCGCATGGCCGGCTTGTTGAGAGACTCGGCGGGTGTGCTAAGTGTGCTAGGTGTGCTTCACATCCGCTAGCCCAGGCCTGGCCAGCGTGCCTTGTGGCCGTGTGTCCACATGCCTGCGACCCACCTAAGGAACGCTGCCGAGCGGAGCGGATGGGTGCTGCACTCTGGGTAGCGGGAGAGGGGGTCGGGGGACGTTGGGTCACGAGTAATGGTTGTGTGCGGGGGGCCGTCTGGGAGATGAGCAGGATGGAAGCGGCAATTGAGCTAGCGAGGATGGTGGGGACGGCGGATGGGTTGGGGGGCGGGTGGGGGTTGGGTGGGGGGCGGGTGGGGGGCGGGTTTGTGGCGGGTGCATATCTTTGATGGGGCTGGGAGGATGGCGGGCGATGGCTCGGGGGGGCGGGTTGTGGTACGGCGGTTATGCGAAAGCTCAGTGCGAGGGGCTTAGTGCACCGCGACGCTTGCAGATGCGAACTCGTGGTGCTTGAGCTGTCGCTACTTGCCTTATCTATATATATGTAGGGCATGGCAACTTGCTCTTTGCCTCGAGCTTGAACACGATGCTCCGCTTTCTTCTCCTTGCGGTTCTCGCTACCGCTTGGGCTCGTCCAGACATCCGGCCGAACGATCACTTCGGAGGCCACTTCCACGAAGGCGCTTGGGACGCCAAACAGCATGTGCTCGCTTTCGGCGACAGCCTCACAGAAGGTCGGTCAAACGAGCGCTGGGTTGGTAAGCATAGGTCAACTGCAGCTCCTGCCCTGGCTCTGCGAGCTGGGGGTCGATGCCAGCATGCCGGTGGAAGGTGTCGACACATGTGTCCTCCGGAGGCGGTGGAGCCCGGGGGTTTCGTGTGGTCCATGGTGCCCAAGCTGGAGGGGTTGGAAGTGTTGGAGGGGTTGAGTGGGGGAGGTGCAAGCCTATATGGGGCCGTTGACTCGCCGGCCCCGCCCTAACCCGACCGTCATCAGGCTTTACGGACCGCGGTGCAAGCTTTCACCCATACGCCATCAAGCTGCAGGAGCTGTTCGACGCGAATGGGTTTAGGGTCAAGGTGCGAAGCTGTAGCGGTGGTACCGTTGAACTTGACGCGGCAGGTTCCTGGCGCCCTCAAGGCGCCGCAAGGCCATCCCACATACCGGTAGCACAACATGTATGTTCTGTTATGCTGCTCCCTATCCAGGTGCGGGAGCGAGGGATCAGCGGTGAGACAGTGGTCTCCAACCCGGCCGTGGCAGCGCTGCCAAGTGAGTGGCGTAGTCCTCAACGAGTGGGATCCGGGCTCCGCAGTACGGGTGTTGGGTAGATATATATAGCTGCGTTGGAGCACGCAGGCACGTGACTGGACGCATGGGCCCGCCCTAGGTTCCTGATCCGCATGGCACAGCGGACCCAAACGTCTCACACGTGTGTTGGACCTGCCCCTCACGCGGAAAGCCTATCCAACCCCCACCCCACCCCCGTCCCCAGCCATGACCTCACGCCTGCCGGCTGTCCTGGACGAGGCGAAGAAACACCAAGTCAAGATTGACTGGGTGGTGGGTGGTGGGCGGTCCCGGTGGGCGATGGCGGGTGGGCGGTGGGCGGTGGCGTGGAGTGGTGGAGGGGTCCTGGACTCCTGGGCAGATTGCGGGGGTGGACGCCGGGACGTCCGCTGCCCATAACAGGTACGCAACCCCTACCTTCTGTGCTCTGCATGTGCTGGCAGCCTCTGAGGCCTTCCGTCGCCCTCCCGCCCCCGCTTCTCTATCACAGGTGCTCATGGGCGGTATCAACGACATTCTTAGTAAGTGCCGTACGCCACGGAGCACTGCCGCCCACCCCCTGTGCGAATGGTGGCACACAGCCGCATGCGTCGTCTCTCCCCCATGCCGCCACCAGCCCGACCCCTCATGCGGCACCAACACCATAGCTACCATAGCCCCTCAGCCCCTCGATGCCCTCACGGTCTGGACACGTCGATCAACACGTCATCGCAGCGGAGCCAGTCCGGCGCAGCGTGAGGGCCGCCCCCCTCGTATATGCTCCGCTTGCGCTCCGCTGGCAGCACGTGGTCATGCACGTCAAAGCTACCCACTGCGCTGCCGTCTGCGCCATCGCCCCGTGCGCCCCGCTGTGATCCTCAGGCAGCGACCATGCACGTCTCAGTTAGACCTGCGCTCCCGCCTCGTGCGCCCCTGTGCTGTGTCGCCTGTCCATCGCAGGGTATGGAACGAGCGTGGACGAGGTGTGGGGCGGCCACGAGGATCTGTACGAGGCGTGCAAGGAGCGGGGCGTACGGGTGCTGGTCCTAACGCTGCTGGAGGTGGGCCCGGCAATACCGGTGAGGCCGGCGCCGTGCGCAGTATGGGCGTGTGGGGTCGGGGTTTGTTCTGGGGCCGCGGAAGGGCCTGGGCAAGCGCTCGGCGAGCTCCATCAGACAGCGGTTTCTTTAGTTGTTCGTTGCTCGACTTCACGCAGGATCAATCTGAGCCGGCCGCGCGCCCGAGCCTTTCGCCTTTGCGTCAGCGCACCCGCCAGCTGACCAGCTCGCCTGTGCCCCGGTGTCCCTCGTGCATCCCACCCCCACCCCACCCCACCCCACCCCACCCTGAAGGCGGGCGGCCGTGTCCCCGAGCTCATGCAGCGGCGCGCCTGGCTGAACAACATGATCAGGGGGGCGCCCAGGGAGCACAGCAACGTGGCGGTGCTGGACGGGGTGGGGTGGGGCCTGGGGTGGGGCGGGCTGGGGTGGGGTGGGGCGGGTTCGGATGGGGGCGCCAACGGGGGAATGTTGGGGCCTGGGGTGGGGTGGGACAGGGGGGTCAATGCAACGTGCAGCTAGCCGTGGGGCGTGGTCGGGTGGGGGTGCCGTTGAGTAAGGGGAAGGAGACGTGGGCACGGTTGGGCCGAGGGGCCTGCGCGCTCTGTCCGGAGGCTGGTGGTGGTGGCGGGGGCGGTGGTGCGCTGGGAATGGGGGACGGGCAGGGGACTCGGGTGCGGGCGGTGGTTGCTCGCTTCAACGGGACGGGGGCTGTGGGTGTATGGACTTCGCTTGATGGGGCCGGCGGGGTCAGGTCGCATGCGGTCTTATCCTCTGCCCCTGCCCGTGGGCATCCCCCCATGCAGGGCAAGGCGTTCCCCTTCCCGACGAACGCGTCCGACCCACGGTCGCCCCTCTGGTCGGACCGGATCCATCTGTCGTCCGCTGGGTACGACAAGCTCGGGGCGCTGGTGTACGGCGCACTCAAGCAGCACCTGGAGAAGTGATAGCACGTGCGGCCGGCACCGGTGCGTGGTGATGCATCGGTAGCGACTCTCCTGGGGAGGATAGACGGTGTTTCCGATACAATTTGAGCTTGCGGGCGGGCGTGTGATTGCCGGTACCCTCGGTGCATGCTTGATGATGCACGCTGCAGCTGGGAGGATATATGGCGTGCGTGATTATCAGAATACCGGATCACATCACCGTATCGGGCCGTATCACGTCGTGACCATTCCTCCAGGCAGCGGGCGCCCCCTGCCTTAGAAGTCTTCGTCTGGTCATTGCGGACTTAATCGCTGGCCGCGGGCCTCAACTGCTGCCAAGGCGCGCGTTAAGAGGCGGCAGGGAGGGCATGCGCCTGGGACGATGCTCGTGGGCAGCATTGAGCTGGGGGCTGGATTGACCACTGGGCTGTGTCAGGTGTTGACTGGCCGTTGGGGAGGCTGGCACGCCTTGGAAGCGTAACGTGGATGCGTAATCCATCAAGAGCCGCTCTGGCCCCGCATTCCCATCCACACCACACCGCCGCACGCCCTAGCCGCTATCCCCGCTGCGTCCCGCCGCAGCCTGAACCCCGAAGGATAACCCGTAGACGGGCTCCCCAGCCGGTGTTGTGAATACCCCAAGCCACAGCTCCTCTGTCACCAACACGCAACAGCCGTCGACCCGGCGGCCCTGCCTCCACAGTCCACACAGCCCACGGCCGCTCCGGCGAGGCTGCATGCAGCAGCTTCACAGGCCCTAGCCCCCCCGCGTCAAGTCCCATGCCCAGGTCCAGATCCAGGGCCGGGGTCTCCGCCGGTCCCGTGCGCACAGCAGCCGCTGCAGCGCCCAGCAGGCCCCGTGCCCTCGGCCGGGCCCTCACGGCAGCCGCTGCAGCGTCTGGGCCCCGTGCTACCACGCGCCATGCCTCGACAGCCAAGGGCAGCAGCTTCAAGACAGCAGCTCACAGCCCAGGTGTGCGCCCTTACATGCCAGCCGCTACCGCGCGTAGTACTCCAGGCCCCCGTGCGTCCGTTAACGACCACGTTCGACAGGAGGACGGCAGCCGCTACCTGGCGCTCCTTCGCCTTATAAACCCCACCAGCAGCCGCCCTAGCCCTTGACGTCCCCGAGGACACAGCACCCCACAACCACGTGTGCCCATTCGCTCCAGCTGCTACCGCGCGTACTCGAGCCGCAGCTCCTCCGCCACCGCCTCCGCCAGCAGCAGAGTGCTTACGGGTTGCACGGCCGGGCCTCCGCCACGTCGTAACAGTAGCCGCTGCAGCGTCCAGCAGCCCCCCTGCTACCTCGCGTACTCGAGCAGCAGCTCCTCCGCCACCGCCAGCAGCTCCTTGTGCTCCATGCGGGCCACCACGGCGGCGTACAGCCGCCCCACGCGCCGCCCGGAGCGGCAGCGCTCGGGGGCCGGAGGGGGCGGCCGCGGCGGGGTGGAAGAGTCGGGGGGTGCATCGGGTGCGGAAGCTGAGGTTTCGCATGGGGGCTGGGGCGGTGAGGAGGCTGGTGAGGGGGAAGGTGAGGCGGCGGTGGGTTGCGGTTGGGAGGACGGGTCGGCTGCAAGAGCGCTGGAGGCGGCGTGGGGCGGGGCGGGGGCGGGCGACGGCGACGGCGCGCTTTCTGCTTCGCTGCCGCTGCCCAAGCTTGTTGCGGGAGGCTCTGGCGCCGGTGTGGACTCAGTCCCCGCCTTGGTCTCCGCGCCGCTGCCGCCCGGCGCCGCCTCCTTGCCTGCTGCTGCCTTGGCCCGTGCCGCCGCCATGGCCGCAGACGTCCGCGCCTCTGCCTCCGCCACCGCCGCCGCCAGCGACCGCCTCTTCACCGGCGGCGGCTTCCGTGCCGGCGCCTTCTTTGCGGCCGCCGCTGCTGCCGCCACCGGTGCCGGCTTTGGATCCGCCGCCGGTGCAGGATGCGGATCTGACGCCGGCTTGGCCTCCGGTTCCGGATCTGGATCGGAAGGTGTCCGTGCAGGTGCGGGCTCAGCCTCCTCCTCGAGCTCCTTGGGCGCCCCTGGATCCAGCTCGAACGGGATGCCGGCGGCGGATCCGCTGACGCGGCCCGCCTCAATGTCGTACAGCAGGATCCGATCCGTATCCAGGTTGGTGGGCAGGCTGCCCATGCAGTGCCGTACGAGCTTGTGCCACAGCCCACCCACGATCCGCTGCGTGGCGGGGGTGCTGTAGGTCCCTGGGGCGCCGGGGGACAGAGAGCTGCGGGGGGAGAGGAGCGCCACAGCCGCCCTGCGCGGTGGGGAAGCGGAAGGTAAGAGGTACAAACACCTCGTGTGGGACCGAGGATGTGCATCAAGAGATTGCGGGTGGGTGTGGCGGAATGGGCAAGCGGAGGGGAAGCATAGCTGCGTCCGTGCGGGCAGCAAGCACGGTATGGCGGGAGACGCTTGACGTGCTGTGGCCCATCCCGGGCCGACGGTTCAGAGTGGGGACAGCCTGTAGCACCGCCACCTCAGCCCTGAAAAGGTACCAAGTGGACAGGTGCCGGCCGGCACCACCAGGAGCGGTACGAGCCCCCACCAGCGCCCCACGCACCTGAGCCGCCGCTCCCGCCTCGCCGCCTCGCCGTCTCCGTCGGCCTGCCCCCCCGCCGTCGCAGTATCCGCGCCTCCCCCCGCAAGCACCAGCTCTCCTCCGCTGCCCTCCACCTCCACCTCCACTTCCATCTCTGCATCTCGCTCCGCGTCCCTGCCGCCGCCATCCCCGGCCGCGGCCCAGTCACGCCCCTGGCTGGCCCGCCGCCAGCGCCGCCGCAGCGCCGCCGCCGCCGCCTCCAACCGCCGCACCTCCAGCGGCGGCAGCTTGTCGCAGCCGGGCAAGTCCACGTAACCGTCGCGGGGGTTGGCGGGCGTTACGAAGCCGTAGTCCACCATCAGGTCCAGGTTGGAGCGGTTGTAACCGTAGTCAACGGTCAACGGCTCCCCGGCCGCCACCGGCCGCCGCGGCAGGAGCACGACCCTGGAGGGAACGGGCAGCAGGTGGTTGAGGCTTTAGGGGCATCATTCCCAACGCCACCGTGCTCGTCCAACTCGTCCAGCTCGTCCAGCCCAGCCGGCCAACAACTGCACCAAGAACCAACCCAGGTCCCCCAGCAGGACACAGCACGGCACGCAAGCTGCTCGGCACAGCACGCGGCACAGCACAGCACGCAGCACAGCACGCAGCCCCACTTGGAGCGGTCTGTGGTGAGCTGCAGCACACAGTTGGGGTCGGGGCTGTGGTTGGCCAGGTCCAGCACGGGCGCCAGCACGCACAGCACGGGGCCCCGCACGGCGCCGCCGTCGCCGCCAGCACCCGACCCCAGCGCCGCCGTGCCGCTGCCACTGGCACTGCTGCTGCCGCTGCCGTTGCCGCTGCTTGAGGAGGATGGGGCGGCAGCCGCCAGACCGAGGGGGAACTCCACGGCTCGGCTGCGAACCTGAGGGCCAGGTAGCAGCCACGCAGGAGGGGTGCTGGGAGAGTGGGCTGCGCAGGGCCGTCGACCCCCTCATGAACCCAACACACCCCTCACTCCCTGCCGCTCTACCCTCCTGCGTCCACGCGCCCCCACACACCCGGGCTCACCACGGCCAGGGCCCAGGCGGTGTCTTCGGGCCCCTCCGCCAGGCCCAGGCGCCGCAGGGCCCCGCTGGCGCTGCTGGTCCACTGGCTGTGCACCCAGCGGGCCCAGTCGTGCTGCCGAGCCGCCTCCTCCTGGGCGGCATGGGTGGGGTGGGTGAGATAGGACAGGGGTGAGAGAGGCCCGGTCCCAAGCGGCCGCTGCGACCCGTGACCAGCCCCGGCCCCGCTGCCACGTGCCAACCACGCCGCCTCCCCACATGCACCGCTGGCAGGCTCCCCCGATGAACCTGGCTTTCCAGCTCCCCAACGACCCTTATGACCCCAACCACCAACCGCCCAACTGCACGCACCACGAGGTGCGGCAGCTGCAGCTGCGGCAGCTCCCCCGGCGCGTAGGTGAGCAGGCAGCTGAGCTCGGCGTGCGGCGGCAGCAGCGCATCGCAGTACCGCTGCCAGGCCTCGCTGCCGTACTTCCGCGCCCACAGCAGGAGCACCGCCAGGATGAGGAGCTGGTAGTCCTGCGTCTCCTTGACTAGACCCGCAACCACTGCGGGAATGGGGGCAGCGGTCGGGGGCCGGTTCTAAGGGCCGTAAGGTGGGGATGGAGGCAGGCGGTGACCCTAGCTGACAGAGAGACCTTGTTGTCGAGGGGGCAACGTCAGGCCGTGGGAAGGCAATGGAGGAGCCAGGCGCCAGCTGTACCCCATATCACTCTCATCAGATATCTGCTGCAGGCTTCACGCCGGGACATCCTTTGGGTGGCCCGCCCTCGGCTCACGCTCGATGGCCCTCTTGACGTTTGGGGGCATCTCCGGCGGGGCCACGATGCTGAGCGTGTCGCCGTCGTCTGCGACCAGGACGGCCAGCGTGCTGCTCACGGGCACCGTGCAGAGCGCCGTGACGCGGCTCGGCTCGGTAGCCACGAGTCCGCGGATGTCCCCGGGGTCATGAAAGCCGAGGGTGGCCAGGGTGTCCACATCGAAAGCGTCGGCCAAGGTGTCCAACACCTGCCGCTGCTCCCGCCGTGCGACCTCCAGCGGCAGCTCTGTCACGGCAGCAGTAGCAGACGCCGCAGAGGCTACGCCCCAGGCGTGCAGACGCCGCCGCACGAAGCCGCGAGAGATGCATCCACGCCGACAGCCGGGCTTGGAGAGGGCTTCCCGTGGTATGGTTTGACGTCTAAGCAAATTGGCAACGTTGTGGTGCATCACGCATGTCAAGTTGGTGGTGGTGAGCTTGGGTTCGGGTTCGGGTTGCGCGCAAGCAGGAGATTTATTGGTACACCGAATGGCTAAACAGTTAGGTCTTGTATATAATTGATGAGTGACTGAAGGCGCTGGAAACAGACCGGCAGTGCAACATGCGCAGGCACCGCAGCTGCGGCGCGAGGACTCGCGGTTATGGACGCAATCATCAACTTGGGTGCTTACAACATGATTCAAAACAAGGCTGACCATTTTGCTCAACGCTCCAGTCCACCTCGTCCCGCGGGTCGCGGGCACGCTCTCGCAATTCCACGTGCCATTCCCCCGGTCCCTCAGCGCCCGTCCCCCCCTCCCGTCTCTCCCAGTCCTCAAAGTACCAATGTCCCTACCTTTAATCACCATACAGTGCTGCGAATCCGCTACGCGCGCCAAAACATCACACACCCGTCCCCCCTTAGTCGCCACAACATATCCCCCTTGATGAACAACCTCCCTCAGCGCGTCCCTAACTCTGCTATGAGCCCGTCATCGTGCGTTAGCAAACCAGCCAGACACACACAACCTGTGAGGGCGGGGTGAGAGCAAGAGAGCGCTAGGTCAGATCCAGTCGACATTGGACAAGAGACAATGGCCGATCCCCACATGCCCCTGCAGAGGGCAGCGTCCCTTCCCACCTTCCCTAGTTCCCTGGGCCCATTCCTCTCACCTTGTGCAGCCGTGCAGGCCTCATCAGCTTCCGGCCTCACAGCAGTGAAGGCCTCGGGGTGGCGTTCGCAGAGCTGGTGATGCCTGCATACAGAGCATGGACACCGGTACGGGATGCTTGCTTAGTGCAGAGCAAAAGTGCTCAGCTGGGCAACCGAGCGACCCGAACCTCCCAAAGTCCTGACGAGAGTGCAAGGCTGGACAACCCCCACTTACTCGATCGACTTTTCAATGCATGCTCTCCTCTATCGTGCCTTCCGGAGTATCGGCACTCCGCCCCTTGCGCCCCCCCGCCCCCCCTTCCCGCTTCACCTGGAGAGGCCCTGGGCCCAGCGCTGCGGAACAGCTCCCCCCCGCCCGCGCCGCCGTGCATCCGCACTGCCCACACGAAGCGCCCCTCGGAGTCCGCCACCCCCGCCACCGCGGCCGCCCCCGCCGCCGAGACCGCATGGCCCCTGCTGGACGCCATGGGGGAGGCTGCGGCGGCGGAGGGGGCCGTGTGGGTGTGCGTGTGGATGTGGGTCGGGCCCGGCGGGCCGCTGCCGCCGCTGCCGGCGGTGGTGCTGGCGGAGGCGGAGGCGAAGGCGAAGGCGGCGGAGGGGGAGCCTCCGCCGGCGCTGCTGGCGCTGTCGGCGGTGCCGCTGCGGCGGCGGGGGCGGCCGCCGGCGTCGGCAGAGGAGACCATGCTTAGCTACCGGTACTCAGATGTGTTGCTGCCGCCGCCGCCGAGCTAGTCCGATGGCGCGAAGCTTGAGGGAGGGCGGGAAGGCGCCTGCAGGAGTGGGGGGGGCAGCGGTCGGGTGACGGTCGGCGCCACGTTGCGCAGAGCTCGGGGGGGTCAGGGCCGCGGCCGCTTCAGCGAGGACTCGCCTGTGTAGATGTATGACTCGCGTGTTCCGGTGCTTGTAGAAGCCGAGCGGGCGCTAGTCGGAGCGGAGCTTCGAGACTTCGAGGAGTGCTTTGAAGCTGCGCGTGGTGGCTTTGACGGGTGACAGCCAGGGTTCTGAGGGCGCGGAGTACAGGGAGGCGAGCGTGTTGAAGCAGGCTTTGTAGCTAGCGCTTGTGCGGGCAAAGCTCATGAGGTGGCGCGGGGGTTGAGGTGGCGCCCGCGCGATGAGTCGCACGAGCGAAGCCCGCGCGCCGAACACCGCGAAGCCCGCTCGCGCTATATCCCGCACCAACGAGCCGTCGCTCCCGCCTTCCGCTCTACCGGCATCACGCGCGCAGGAGAGCAGCACCTGGCGAGCGAGCTGGAAGGTGCTACAAGAGGCCGTGTCATGCCCGTGCCCGTGGGGCCCGCGCTCGGCCTTCTCCCCTCCACCCTTCTTGACCAGGCACCTCCCCCCCGCCCTCCACTGCACCTCACCCGCGCCCCCCGCAGCCTCCGCCCCAAACCAATGCTCTTCGTCCCACAGAGTTGCGTAACCTCTCCTTCGCAGCCGCCCGCTCAGGACCCCTCCTCATCGTCAGAGTCCAGCCCGAAAGCCCCCGCCATGGCACCCCCCGCACGCCCCCTACCCCGCCCCGCCAGGCCCCCCACCAGCCCCCGCCCGCCCATCCGCCCGCCCCGCGCCGCCATGCCCCCTCTCCCCACCGCCCCCGCCAGCCCCCCTCGCCCGGGGCCAGCGCCCCCCAACCCAAACTTGATCCCGGAAGCCCCCGGAACCACCGCCGGCGGCGCCCCTGCTCCGCTGCTCCCAGCCCCATCCGGCGGCGGCGGCGGGGGCAGCGGCGGCGGGGGCGGCGCCCCCGGCCCGCTGCCCGGCGGCAGCGGCGGTTGCCCCGACGGCGGCGGCGCGGGCGGCGGCGGGCCTGGCGGCGGCGGTCCCCGCGGCGGCGGGCCTGGCGGCAGCGGCGGCAGGTCCGGCGGCAGCGGTGGCGGCGGCGACGGCTCCTGCTGCTGCTGCCGGGTCCGCTGCTGCGCCGCCTCGATCTGCTTCTGCAGCCGAGCCATCTCCTTGTCGGCCACCTGGGGGCCAGGGCGGGGTATATGGGTGGAGTAAGGCGGGGGTGGGGGTTGGAGGAAGGCGGGGGTGGGGTTGGAGGAAGGCGGGGGTGGGGGTGGAGGAAGGCGGGAGGGGGGTAGCGGTAGGAGGCCTGCCAGGATGCAGGGGAAAGCAGGTGCGGTCACGCCTCCCCTCCGCACAGCCGCGTGTGATTACCCCTCTCCACCCCCAAGCTCCTCCCCGGTCCCCACGTTCCGCTCCCTCCGCTGCCGGTCGCCCCACCTTCCGCTCCCTCCTCTTGCCCCGCTCGCCCCACCTTCTTCTCCCTCCCTGCACGTACCCACCTTCTGCCCCCTGCCTCCCTCCCTCCCTGCAAGAGCCCCACCTTCTGCTCCCTCCGCTGCCGGTCCCCCCGGTTGCGCTCTGCCATGGCTGCCTTGGTCTCCGCCAGGCGCTTGCGGTGGTGGTGGTCGTAGGAGGAGAGGTGCTCCTCCAGCTGACGGGCGGAGGCGTACTGCTTGTCGCACACCTGGGGTTGGGTTGGGTGGGGCGGGGCGGGGGTTTGAAGCTGAGCGGGGGAGCGTCTCGGTGTTGGTGGGATTGCCGGAGAAGGTACATACCGCCACGTAGGGGTGGGGTGGGGGTGGAATGGAGTGAAGGGCCGGCCCACCTTCACGCCGTCAGTCCGAGAAGCGCCTACCCATCTTGCCCTCACCTACCCTGCTTCTCCTCTTCCACGGGAAAGGCGGAAAGACCAACAACACCAACACATTGACGCCGTGGGCCGGCATGAGTCTGGGGACAGAGCCCGGCTCCCCCAATCCCTGTACCCCGGACCCCCTACCCCCCCCCCCCCCCCAAAACCCCCCCAAGGCCACATACCTCGCAGTGCCAAGCCCCGTGTCATTCATGTCCCTCCCCGCCCAACCTTCCCCCCCCACCTCGCAGTAGAAGGTCTGCAGCATCTCCTTGACGTCCTCCGCACGCTTCTGGAGGCTCTCGGCCAGCGCCTCCCGCTTGCGGGACGCCTCCTCGTCCTCCTGGGGGGGCAGGGCAGCGGCAGCGGCAGGGGCGGCAGGGGTCTGGCGGTACAGGGGGAGCGCCAGGCGAGGGGGCCGAACCCCGGCAGTCCGTGGCGCATGGGGCATGAGGCATGGGGGATGGGGCATGGCGCATGGGGCATGGGGAATGCCACTACCGCCAGGCCCGCCGCATCCCAGCTGCCGCGGCGCATGCTGGGACCGGAGAGCTGTGGGCGGGGGCGGCGGTGACGGCCCTTTCGCGCCGTTCGCAGGTCGTCGCATGCCCACCGCACACACCGCACGGAGACTGCGCCAGGCCGAAGATCGCCATCACGTCGCCACGCAGGTCGCAGCACACTCCGCATGCATCGGGGATGTTACTACGGGCCCCGCCAGGCCCACACCAGGCCCGCGCCCGCCCGTGAGGCGTGGGGCATGGCCCATGCCAATACCAGGCCCAGACCCGCCGCATCCCAGCTGGGCCCCTGTCGGGCCCACAGCAGGCCCGCGGCCGGGCCCACCTGCGCCGCCACCTCGATCTCCAACCGCTTGCGCGCGGCCGTGGCCTCCGAGGTGTGGGCATCGTCCTCCTCCTGGGGTTCGGAAGGGCAGTGACCGAAAGGGGGTGGGACCAGGGTTTGCAGCGCCACTCCCGTCCTGGAGTACGCGCAAGCGCACGCTGAAGCGTCCCGGAGCCCATCCTCGTGTCACAGTCGCAGAGCCCATCCATCCCGGCCGCCAACTGGTCCCAGTGCGAGAGCGCCCCAGGCTTCCCCACACCTGCACGCCCCCGCCCCACCGCCCCGCCCCGCCCCACCCCACCCCCGTCCCCGCCCCACCCCACCCCCGTCCCCGCCCCAACCCCACCCCTGCCCGCCCCTGTCCCTCCCCCGCCAGCAGCCCCGTTCCGCCCCCCACCTGCTTTCCCAGGCCCAGCCTCATGCCCGCCTCCACGCCCGCACTGATGGGCTCCACAATGCCGTTCTCCTGGGGGGGGCAGGAGCAGGGGTTTGACGTGGGCCCCGCAGCAGCACGTGGGCGATTGACGGGAGCAGGGGCGAGGGCGGTACGGTGTGCTCCGGTGGGGTTAGAGAGGGTGATGGGGCCTGTTGACACGTGCGGAGCGTGGTCCCCAGAAGCCTGCCCCAATCCGCAGGCCTCATCCCCAGGCCTGGTCGGTGCACATGCCGCCCTGCAGGGCCTCAGCATGAGCGGCCGCAAGCCCTTTCTCCCGTTCACCTCAATCAACGGGAAGCCCCAGACACCCGAACGAGCACCGCACCTGTCTCCCAAGGCCCTTGCCCTCCTTCCAGCCCAGCTTTTGGAGCAGCTTGTAGCCGACGTTCTCCGGCGGGATGGGCACGCGCGTGCCATCCATCCCGGTGTACGCGGGCGTGTCTTCGTCGTGTGTGTCCCCCAGCCCCCGGTGGCCCCAGTCTTCGTCGTCGAGGTCCATCCGCCGCCGGCTCTCCTGGTAAGAGTTGGTGAAGGCATCTCCCCGAGGCGCGGCGAGGCGGGGGTCAACCACGACGGGGAAGCCCGCCGCTCCCCCCGGCACGAGCGGGTTCATGGCTGCCAGTTCGTCCTCGAATCCCTAGCGTAGCTCTAATGATCTAGCGACATTGCTAAGAGTGTGGGCGCAGGAGGAGCCGGAGGGGAGCTTGAGCGAGTCGCGACAGCTCTGACGTGTGTTTGGGGAGCTTGCCTCTCTGCTGGAGCGGGTATATGTCTGCTAGCAATCTGCAACGCTGCTGGCGCTGAGTCGCTGGGATTGGCGAGAGGGCTCATCAAGCTTGCGATCCCGACTGTCGCCACCAGAACTGCTTACAGCTCTAGCATTAACTCCCTATCGTGATCCTACGTCACTTATACTGTCGGGAGAAGCACCAAGGCGCACCTCGCCAAAGTTCTATAAGCGAACATCCGCAGACGAGTTCTTACAGCCTTAACCTGTGGTCCTCACCGTGTCATACCATCAGCTTATGACTCTGCTAACGCAATAAGCGCTCGGCGCAACTTGGTCCGCGGCCCCAATCGCATTTCGGGACCCAGCTCACAATGGCGTCCCGGACAATGGAGATGGCGGACGCGATGCACTACGAGACGCGTCAAATCCGGGAGGCTCTGGCCGCGAGCACGGCACGCCTCAAGTCAGCCCGGTTCGGGCGACTGGCCCCCGACCTGGCGCCCCAGCAGGGCGCCTCGATGCTACAGGAGTGGGAGGGCCTCTCCAGCATGGGGGACATCGAGCACGTGAGGAGACTCTATGGGCTGGCGCTTGGGGGCGGGGCGATGCGAGACGAGGAGGGGAGAGATCCCGGGGGCGGGGCGTGGGGGTGGGGTGGCGAGGGAGTGCAACACCCTCCTCGAGTGTTCGCATCCAGCGCCTGACCTGCTTGGAAGGCTGGCGCACACTGCCAAGCAACCGTGCGCAGTGGCCAAGCGTGGCAGCGCGCTGGCTGGCGCGCCCCACAACTCACCATCCCCATCCCCTAACCCACTCACCCTCCCACCCGCTGCCCCCCACAGCCCGACATCCCCGCCGCCAACAACCCGCTGTACAACCAGATGCGGTCCGCGCTACTGGCCTTCGAGCAGGAGGTGGGCTACGCGGCGCCCGCCCGTGAGCGCGCCTTCTTTTCCGCCCTTCGGACGCAGCTAATGGAGGCAGCGGCGCTGAGGGAGGCGGACCAAAGGGACATGGCCATAGCGGCCGCTTACAAGTGGTTCTCAAGACACAAGTGAGTTGCCAGTCTGGGTCTAGAGGAAAGCGATGTTGGGGACGGTGAATGCGAGTGCGGGTGGGGCCTGACGGTCTTGGGATGGGGGCTGGGGCGGCGCGCCATGCTGAGAGGCAAGGCGGCCATGGGGGATGGTTGCGGTGGGCTGGGGCCAATCGCCCTTGCAACCCTGCAAAACGCTGTTTTGCATGGGATGGGATATGGTGTCGCTTGCTTGTCAACCTGCTGCCCCTTTGCAAACCCGCAGGCCGCAGGGCCCCGAAGCGGACCCCATCGCGGCCGCGGTGCTGGCCTCGTCCCTCTCCGTAGAGGCAGCCCCACCCGAGGCGCGGCTCTCCACGCAGGGCGCTGTGGGCACAGCGCAGCGCCTGGCATCGGCCCACTCGGCCAACCCGGGTCAGTCCCTGTCCGGCGCCTTGGGCCCACCGCCCGGGCCCCAGGGCAAGCACCAGTTCTTCTCCGTCTTCTCCCGAGCGGCACCCGGCGGGGGGATAGGCACGGCAGCAGGCGGGGCGGCCATGGCCCGAGCCACGGGGCTGCGCGCGCCCAGCCCCAACTCCGCGCTCCGGCCCAGCTCCTCCCGCGAGGGTGGAGCCGGCGGCGGCGGCGCAGGGTCCCTGTCGCTCAACCACCCCCTCGTCATGCATCCCTCTGTCGCCAACGGCGGCGCGCCGGCGGCGGGTGTGGGGCGGGGCATGCCGCCGTCCGCCTCCGCCGCCGCGGCTTCCCTGGCGGGCACCTCCCGAAGCCGCTTCACGTCCACGGACCTGTACGCACCTGGCAAGCTGGTTCGGCCCCAGGAGCTAGACGAGTTGGACCACCGGGCGGCAGCGGCAGCAGCGGCGGCCGCGACCGCCAGCGGGTCAGGCGCGGGCGGGCCCGGGGCGGCGGGCGGGCTGCACGCCAAGCCCTGGATGTCGGGGCCGTTCCGGGCGCCGGTGGGCACCGGGGGGCCGGCGGGGCGAGGGGCTGCGGGCAAGGCGGGGCCCGAGGAGGACGAGGAGGTGCGGGCGCTGCGGGAGAAGTGGAGCGCCATGGACGCCAAGACGCACAAGTCCGTGGCGGACGTGCAGGTGTGTGGTTGGGAGGGTGGGCGGGAGGTGGAAGACTGGGGCCTGGGTGCCTAACGAAGGGGGTCAGCGGCGAGCAGAGCGCATCACTATCAGGGCAGAGGGCATGCGCGTTTCCCAGGGAGCCAGGGGCGGTGCCCTGCGGGGAGCGGCCTGTGGGCGAGCAAGCCACTGTCTACTCAGTCCCTTGCTACCACCTCCCACACTGCACTCCCCCGCCGCCCCACCCTGTCACCGCCGCGCGCAGTCCAAGGTGGCCGAGTGGACGCTGCAGCGGGCCCGCCTGGAGGAGGAGATCGTGCGGCGGCAGGAGGTGCACCGCTTCGCGCCCGCGGGCGGCGGCCCGGCGCAGCCCTGGCAGCAGCCGGGCACGGGCCGCCGCGACGGCGAGGACCCCTTGGCACCCGGCACCCTCTCGCCCTACGCCAACGCCAACGCCGACCTCGCCGCCGCCACCGCCGCCGCGGCTTCTGCTGCCGCCAACCCCAGCGGCGTGACCTTCACCCTGCCCGGCGCCGCGGGCGCCGCGGGCGGGCTCGGCGGCGCCGCCGGCGCCAACATGCGGTTACGGCACGCTGACGTCAGCGCGTACGATGTGGGTCGGGCGGATCTGGTGGCCCGACTGGCGAGCCTGGGGGTGTCGGTCAACTCGGACACGCTGGACCGAGCGCTACGGCCGGTGGAGGACCGACCCTTCCTGGACTGCATCTCGCGCCTGCCCAAGCCCGGGGAGCACCTGGTGAGCCGGCCGGGCAGCGTGCGGCTGCCGGCGGCCAAGAAGAAGCGGAGCAAGAGCGCGGGCAAGAAGCGGCCAAAGAGCGGGAAGTAGGGGGTGGTTTGTTGTTGTTGGGGTTTGGGGGTGCAGGCAGCGTTGCTGGGGGGGCGCTGGGGATTGGAAGGTGCATACAGCGTGGCGAGGGGCTAGTACGGGGATAAGGGGTAGGGCGTAAGCGCTTGGCGGGGGCGGGAAGGGGTCGTGCGCGGGAAGTAGGTAGTAGTTGTGGGCGAGGGGGTGGGGTGGAGAGGGGCTTGGTGTCAGCGGTGCCGCAAGTGCACCGGTGGTGTGGTACAGGCATCTCACGTGTATTGGCCTGGTGGGCCTTGCTGGGGCGAGGGTGAGCATCAGTACTTGTGCTCGGGACACTGATGGAGCATGTCATACAGTATTGGGCGGGGCGCAGGTGTCGTAAGGAGGGGGCATAGGTTGCCGGCTGGGAACTAAAGGCAGGAACGCGGCTGTGGGCGCGGCATTGGGGCCATAGACCAGGCACTTGAATTGGCGGCTAAGCGAGCACAAGCGCGGCAAGCGGGCAGCGACGTCTGAGCTGCGGCCGTGAGGGTCAGTGTGCGCGCGCGAACTCATCGTAGGAGGCTCGGCCCAGGGCTGACCTCGACGTCCCCAAGGCCCCCATGGCGTCCCCCTTCGTCGTCGTCCGGACTACGCTGCACGGCCCCTGCGAGCACAGAACCCCCATGGCGTCCAGCAGTGCAGCCTGCAGAGGCGCGTACATTCACAGCAAGAGCCCTTGCTTGTTCAGGTTTTGCCACCGAGGAAGCAACCGCAAGTGTCAGCAGCTGCCAGCGCACGGCCCTGCCCCCATACGACCGCGGCCGGTGGCCTCGCACCGAACCCTTTCGAGCATTACCGGTACCGTACCTTGCTCTTAGGGCATAAGCCCTCCGCAGTAACCCTACTAGACCGCCGGCCCTCGACCCACAACCAAGGAAGACAATGGACCATTGACAAGGTAGGGCTGCCCAGCAACTGCAGGCGAGGCAAGCCCTTGGGCGCGGGCTTGCCCCCGCGGGCAAATTCATCCAACCAACAACCGCCTAGACCTGGCCTCGCGCAGCCTTTGTGCACTGTTCGGTCCGCAAGCCTGCACTGCCAGCCCTCAGACCCAGCCCGTCCCAAACACAAGCATGTGCCCGGGTCACGTCACTCAGTTCCTGACGAACACCGTCAAAATGACTGTGCGCCAGGTACGCCAAAAGTAGCGCTCCTAGGCTGGCCCTAAGACTTGCATGCTTACTTCGTCCTCACGGTTCAAATCTCATGCCCGCCGTACCCAAGCGAGTGAGGAACTTGTGCCTCTTGTGCTTGTGCTTGCCACTGTGAAGCTACTGTCTGCGCACTGCAGCGCCAGATAACGCTACGCGGACTATGCCCCAGCACCCGTGCCCCTTGCATGGCGGACAGGGCTCCACCACCAACCAGCACGCCCACACCCTGCAGCCCTCACAGACGCCACGGCTCCGGGCCTAAAACCCATGCACCCCTTCCCCCGCCGCCACCCTCTCAGCTGCTGTCTACCTCGCACTCCGCCTTGTGCCCCGCCTTCCAGTGCGCCGTCTGGCACTCGCGGCAGCAGTACGACACCCGCCTGCATCGCCCGCACTGCTGCAGCCTCACGTCCGCCTCGCTGTCGCCCTCCAGGCTGGCGCAGGCGGGGTTGGCGCAGGCGGGCAGCAGCGCCGCCGCCTCGGCCCGAAGCGCCGCCAGCCGCTGGGCGGCGGCCGCCAGAGCCGCGGCATCGCGGGGCTGCCTCGCTAAGGTCTGATCGCTGCCTGGCTGGTCCAGCCTGTCCGCCAAATCCTCGAGGTGCTGCCTCTCCACGGGTAGCGCCTCGCTCACCCGTGTTGCCAGCAGGCGGAGGGCCTCGGGCGACCATGCAGCCGCCGCACCCGGTGCGGTTGAGCCACCGGCACCGTCCGCGCCGCTGCCCCGCCCCAGCACGAGGTGCGGGTAGTGCCGGTACGCTTCTAGGCAGCTGCCCACGAGAAGGTCGATACGAGGTGGTTGCATCCAACTTGCCTGCCCCGCCTCCCCCAGCGATGCCTCCAGGAGCGCCCCCAGCAGCGGCACCGCCCCGCACTCCTCCACCAGGAGGGGCAGGCACAGGGCCGAAGCCAGGCGGTGCGGGAACGCGTCCTCAGCGGCAGGCTCCACATAGCAGCATGCCTGGTAGACAGCCGGCAGGACGACGCTCACGCTTACATCTAGGAGCGTTTCCTCCGCACGTTGGCCGCTGGCTCCGCTCAGCCGTGTTTGCCACAGCTTCACAGCCCCAAGCGTCAGCCGTGACAGCTCGGGCAGCAGCTGCAGGACTGCCAGCGCCAGCACACACACGGGCGCGCAGGGCGCAGCGGGGTCCACTGGCCCCGCCGCCGGCTCCGATGCCCGGCAGCAAACGGGTAGAGCCCACTCGACGATGTTGCGGGCGGTCAGAATGACGATCTCCGGCAGCTGCACAACTGCTCGCGAGTGCATTGGCCGCAGCAGGACGTCCGGCGGCAGCGTCCGGAGCAGCTTGGCCAGAGTCCGGAGGAGGGAGGCGGCCTGCCGGGGCGGGCTGTGCGCCAGCAGGGCGGCGAAGCTGCCGCCCCGGGCTGCCGAAAAGCGCCCCACCAGCGGTGCCTCGGGCCCGGCCGGGCTGGCGGCGGCGCACCGCAGCATCGTCTCCAGCAGCGGCACCACACCGCCCTCCAGCGCCGCCGCGACGGAGGGGGGCAGATGGGCGGGGTGGAAGACCAGTGCAGGCGGCGAACCTGCAGAATAGGGCAACGCAGCGCGGGTTGCGATCCAAACGCATCAACGGAGCGGAGACGTGAACATCGTGACATGAAAGGCACAGAGCATGCAGCGCCAGCATAGGGCAAACCCAGGGGAGCCACGGACTGCAAGGACTTTCATGAAGAGCAAGCGGGTACAGGAGACGGGTGGGGGCAATGAGGTCCGCCAATCGCTGCTAGGGCTTGCAATCCTCTATACATGAGGAACTCACCCTCCTCGCCTCGCAGGCGTCCGACGGCACAGCACAGTACTTCGAAGGTGGTGCGAATCCACCAGATCTTCTGCCCCGCCTCCGCTGCCGCCTGGCAGTGTAGCGCTGACGTCAGTACGGGCGCCCAGGCCCTCGCCGCCTCGGCCTTCCACGCCCGCGGCCACCGCCTGGCGGCAGCGACCAGGGACAAGAGTGCCTGTTGGCCCACGCTGCCCACTTCCCCGGGGGTCAGCAGCACTCGGAAGGCCTGCGTGCCCCTGCGCCTGCCCCCGGCCCAGCTGAGGTCCACCACCGGCTGCCGCCTGGAGTCAAGGGACACCGCCCCCGCGCCGGCGCGTGCTGATGCCCCCGCCAGCACCAGTGCGCGCAGGGCCAGGCGCAGGATGGCGCGGGGCGACAGGGAAGGGGCGGGCCTGGCGGCGTCGAGGCTAAACTGCACCAGGCACGTGAACAGCAGTGTAGACTCCAGACAGAAGTACGAGGCGTCCACAGTAATGGGTGGAGAAAGCAGCCAGTCTTGGGGCAGGCCGCAGGGCTGGCCGTCTGCCGCCGCCAGGACGCTGCCGCAGAGGAGGAGGAGGGCGCGGGAGCAGCAGGGGCCAACGGCCGCTTGATAGCTTGCCTTCTCGACGAGGCCAGGGCCACCGTCAGTGCTTACTAGCACACCGAGCTGGTTGACTGCCACGGTGAGCCACAAGAATAGCTCCGCTTGCTTCATGATGAGCTGCTCTGGTGGCGGGGCGCCGGGCGGCGGGCGCATGAGGAGCAGCAGGCGGCTGGCGTGGCCGAGCAGGCTGCTCTCCTCGAGGGCGGCCAGGAGGGACCCGGCCAGGGCCGAGTCCTGCAGCGACTGCGCCACTTGTGTTATGTTGGCTAACAACCGCAGCTGTAGGTACGCTAGGTCACCAGCGCGCATGCACAGATCGGTGCCGCCGTGCCCCCCGCCGGCCTCGGGGGCCAGCAGGGCGCACACCGCCGCGACCTGCCGTGCCGCGGCGTGCAGGGTCTGCACCTTCAGCAGCGTAGCCGCGAAAGGGCGTACCGAAGCCGCTGCGGAGGGGCTGCCGCTGGTGGCCGGTTGAAGGACGATGGACGTGAGCTGCAGAGCTTGGTACGCCACGCTGTGCCGGTCTTCCTCCACCTTGCCAGGCGTAGCCGTCACCTCCTTACGTGTGGCGAAGGATACCAGCGCCACGAGAGCACACGCGAACTGCCCGTCCGTGTCCGCTTCCAGCAGGGCGACCGCATTCTGCGGTGCGCCCAGGGCGTACTCCTTTACTATGCCCAGGTCGCGGCCGAGCTCAGACATCTCATGGTTGCTGAGAGGCGGCAGCTTGCGCCCCACCAGTCGCTCTGCAGCGCCCAGAACACGCGTCTTCGCCTTCTCATGCTCCGGAACTCTGGCCACAGGCGCCGCAGTTGAGGCCCGCGGACGAGGTGGCATGCTACGGTTGCAGGGGGGCGAATCACTGGTGCTGTCAAGCGTTTGGGGCGCTGTCTGAAGTCATCTCGAATGGGCGGGAACGGCTCTGGCCCTAGTGCCAGACGTAGAGACCCTACGAACAGTTGGTGTCGTATGTGCGTTCCGATTCTTCTGGGCTGACCAGCTTGCCGGCCAAGTCGTCTCCGCCGCATTGTGTGTGCGCCATCATCACCCGCCTCCCCCTCCCCTCCGACCCCCGAGCCCTCCGAGCCACCCCGAGCTGCCTACAAACTGCGATGCCACGACTCCGCAGCAACATGCCCCGTTGACGCCGTTGTCTAAATTATTCCCAAGCTGCCCCGGCCGGACTGGGCCCTTCACTGCGCTTCACGGCATGCTGGGGGCTTCAGTTCGCGGCTCAGGACCGTGGTACTTAGCATGCTCCCCCAGGGCTGAAGGGCATCACTGCGCTTCAAGGCATGCCGGGGGCTCTCTTCAGCGGCTCAGGATAGTAGCACTCGTGATATCGCCAAGAGCAGGACGAGGCGTCCTATGAGCTAGCGGCCAAGCGGCGCCGGATGCTGGAGCGGGAGACGGCATGGCTGCAGGCGCGGGGGCGGTCGGGGGCCGGTGGGCTGTGGGGCCGAGCACTGCAGCCCCAAGACACCACGATGCACGGCAGATGCCGGTACAAAGCACGGCAGCGTCGTCGTGTCAACCTAGGTCGCGTGCTATTGGGAGCTTGGGGCTTCTGACCCACAACCCCAGCGCTTCCCATTCCCTCTTGCCCCGCAACCATGACCTAAACTTGCTACCGGTACTTGCCATAGGGGCAAAGCGGGGCACGCGGGGGACCGGGGGTTGGCGAGGGGCTGTTCAACACCCAGCCATGCACGTAGGGGGGAGGGCTGGGGCGAGACCGATAGGGGCTTTGCATCTCCCGTCTCCCCGCCCCGCTGTCGTCGCTCCTCGGCCTCCCACGCATCCCTTAGGGCCCCCACGGCGTACAGGTATCACACGCTTCTGTCATACATAACCCGGGCCAGCGCTTGACTCTTCGCAGGAGACAGGAGTACGGTAGTCAGAGCTGCACCGCCTTTCGCCAAGCCGACAAGCCCCTGCTCCGACGCGCCTGGTCCCCTAGACCACCAGGCCGCCACCAGCCAGCCATATCACGCCTCGCAGCTGGGCGGCTTGCGGGCGCAGAATCAGCAAACCTTACAAACAAGGGGCCACCACCCGAAGCCTGCCCTCGACTTCAAACCGTTTCATGTTGCTTGACCTTACAACACGCACAACAGCTCCGGCGACTCACAGCATCCCCCGCCACCCTGTCTCAGGAGAACTTGATAAAGGCACACACCGTGACAAGTCAACGCAGGTTACTGTCTGGCCGTCATCACTGAAAGAGCTCTTGTGGCCTGCGGTGCCACGCCCGACATGGCGGCCTTCCTGTCATTTGCGCTCTTTCAAACCTCCCAAACGTCAGGCGAGGCCCCATGAACCAAGTACACGGCTGCCATCGTTCGTTCGCATGTGCTGGCCAGGCGTCAATTGGAGTCATACCAATGCACCCATGAAAGCGTTGGGCGGGAGGCGCGTGTCATGGGCAAGTATCACAGCCCTGTCACCCGAGCAGTTCGCCTACCGCATACCCAAGCGTGGACGAATGTCTAAATCCCCACGCTCCTCGACCCTATACTGACCTATTCCAGACCTATACCTGAGCAGTTGCATACCCCCAGCGTGCCGGTGTTGCTGTGCCCACCCCCGCCAAGCCCACAAGTCTTGCATCTCATCACTCATTACTCATTTTAATAAAGCAGATCTGGCTTCCTCGCCTGCCCCTGGCGCCAACCCACAGCAACAACAGGACAGCGAGTAGAACCTCGAAGACAGCCAACCATCAGACAGATCCGTATCCATATATGATCACCGTGTGGCGAGACCGTCCGAACAGTCACAACCGTACGTGGCGCTCTCGCGCAGGAGGCCACTTATGCTGCCACCCCACAGGCCGAGGCCACCCTGATCACTCTCATAGCCACCTCAGCTTCACAGCTACTGTGCAGGTACGGATGTGCCTTACATTCCAGCACCCTATCAAGGTCTGGGCCAAGACCCGAGTTCGCAGCACAGAGCCATGCCATGCATCAATACCACCCCGCTGCCCTTCTGACCCTTCTGCCTCCTGGTCCCTGCCACCGCTTTGGCTCCTGCCACCTCGTGCGCATTCCAGTGCTACTTCTGTCCGTTATGCATGTGGATAGCACTCACCTCGATACCAAATCACCCGCCATGCACCGTACCACGCCCCCTTGAAGCTACACAGCAGCCCTGCGCCATCGCACGCCAAGCACCCCGACACACCAAAGCCCCAGGCTCCGGAGTGACACCCCGCCCTGCCCCGCCGCCCTCTCAGCTGCTCTCTACCCCGCACTCCGCCTTGTGCCCCGCCTTCCAGTGCGCCGTCTGGCAATCGCGGCAGCAGTACGACACCCGCCTGCACCGCCCGCACTGCTGCAGCCTCACTTCCGCCGCGCTGTCGCCCTCCAGGCTGGCGCAGGCGGGGTTGGCGCAGGCGGGCAGCAGCGCCGCCGCCTCGGCCCGAAGCGCCGCCAGCCGCTGGGCGGCGGCCGCAAGAGCCGACGCGCGGGAGCGCGCTACCTTCGCGGGTGGATGGCTGTCCGGCTGCTCCAGCCTGTCCGCTAGATCCTCCAGCTGCTGCCCCTCCACGCGTTCGGTGTCGCTCACCCGTGTTGCCAGCAGGCGGAGGGCCTCGGGAGACCACGCAGCCGCCGCACCCGGTGCGGTTGAGCCGCCGGCACCGTCCGCGCCGCTGCCCCGCCCCCGCACGAGCCGCGGGTAGTGCGCGTACACAGATAGGCAAAAGCCAGCTAAGGCGTCCGCTGCAGTGCTCGACAAAATCTGCTGCCCCGCCTCCCCTCCGCCAAGCGATACCTCCAGGAGCGCCCCCAGCAGCGGCACCGCCCCGCACTCCTCCACCAAGAGGGGCAGGCACAGGGCCGAGCCCAGGCGGTGCAGGAGGAAGCCCGCCGCGCCAGCCTTCGTATAATTGGCTGCCAAAGAGGACGCGCACAGAACGAGGCCCACGCACAGGTCCAGCAGCTTTCTCTCTGCAAGGAGGCTGCGTTGACTGCTGGGAACTAGCTGCGCAGCCCCGAGCGTCAGCCGCGACAGCTCGGGCAGCAGCTGCAGGACTGCCAGCGCCAGCACACACACGGGCGCGCAGGGCGCAGCGGGGTCCAGATCCCCGCCGGCAACCGGCTGCCGTGCCCTTGAGCAGGTTCGTAGCGTTAACTCGACGATGTTCAGGGCGGTCCGAATGACGACCGACTCCAGCTCCTCAGTCGCTTGCGGGCGCGCGGGCCGCAGCAGGATGTCCGGCGGCAGCGTCCGGAGCAGCTTGGCCAGAGTCCGGAGGAGGGAGGCGGCCTGCCGGGGCGGGCTGTGCGCTACTAGGGCGGCGAAGCTGGAGCCCGGAGCCGTCACGATGCGCCCCACCAGCCGTGCCTCGGGCCCGGCCGGGCTGCCGGCGGCGCACCGCAGCATCGTCTCCAGCAGCGGCACCACACCGCCCTCCAGCACCGCCGCCACGGAGGGGGGCAGCGCGGCGGGATCGAAAAAAAGTGCGGGCCGCGAGCCTGCAGAATAGGACAATGCAGCGGCGTCTTAGGCGTTTCGTAAGATAGGGTAACCGAAACGAGTGTGCGCAGTATTTGTGTGGAGGACGCATGTGGGTTCGTTGTGCCTCACCCTCGTCGCTTTGCAGCCGTCGCAAGGCAGCGCACAGCAGCGTAGAGGGGGCGTCGACCCAATCCGGTATCTGCCCGTCCTCTCCTGCCGCTGTCGCCAGGCAGTGCAGCGCGGCCGTCAGCAGGGGCGCCCAGGCCCTCGCCGCCTCGGCGTCCCACGCCCGCGGCCAGCGCTCCGTCGCAGCGTACAGGGGCAACAGCGTCGACCGGGATATATTGCCTACTTCCCCGGGGGTCAGCAGCACTCGGAAGGCCTGCATGCCCCTGCGCCTGCCCCCCGCCCAGCTCAGGTCCACCACCAGCTGCCGCCCTGCGTCAAGGGACACCGCCCCCGCGCCGGCGCGTGCTGATGCCCCCGCCAGCACCAGTGCGCGCAGGGCCAGGCGCAGAATGGCGCGGGGCGACAGGGAAGGGGCGGGGCTGGCGGCGTCGAGGCCAAACGCCGGAAGGCAAGAGGAGAGCAGGGAGGTCCTCAGACAAGGGTACCAGGTGGCCTGAGACACGGGCGAAGACAGCAGTGGGTCGATTGGCAGGCCGCAGGGCTGGCCGTCCGCTGCCGCGAGGAAGCTACCGTACAGGACCAGCAGGGCGCGCCGGCAGTAGGGGCCAATGGCGGCCCCAATGCTCGCCTCCTCTGCAATGCGAGGGTCGCCACGCGGCACGTGTTCAGTGAGCGGACTTAATGCGTCGCCGAATGCTATGAGTAGCTCGGCTTGCTTCGCGCTGAGCTGCGGTGCTGGCGGGGGACCCGGCGCCGCCGGGCGCATGAGCAGTATCAGGCGGCTGGCGTGGCCGAGCAGGCTGCTCTCCTCCAGGGCGGCCAGGAGGGACCCGGCCAGGGCTGTGTCGTGCTGAGCCTTAGATATCATCGCCAGGGTTCCTGCCAGGCATAGGTGAAGGCACGCCAGGTCCCCGGCTCGCATGCGCAGCACGTTGCCGCCGTGGCTGGGCTGTCCCCCGGCCCCTGGCGCCAGCAGTGCGTTGACCGCCGCGACCTGACGTGCCGCGGCGTGCAGGGTCTGCGCCTTGAGCAGCGTGGCCGCGAAAAGGCACGTCGCAGCCGCTGCGGAGGGGCTGCCGCTGGTGGCCGGTCGAAGGACGATGGACGCGAGCTGCAGCGATTGGCACGCCACGTGGTGCCGGTCGTCCTCCACCTTGCCAGGCACAGCTGACACCTCCTTGCGTGCGGCGAAGGATACCAGCGCCACGAGAGCACACGCGAACTGCCCGTCCGTGTCCGCTTCAAGCAGGGCGACCACATTCTCCGGTGCGGCCCGGGCGTGCTCTGTGACTACGCCCAGGTCGCGGCTGAGCTCAGACATCTCGAATTTGCTGAGAGGTGGCTGCTTGCGCCCAACCACTCGCTCTGCAGCGCCCAGAACACGCTTCTTGGCCAACTGATGCTCCGGAACCCTTGTCACAAGTGCCGCAGCTGAGGCTCGAGAGCGAGGTGGCATGCTGAGGTTGCATAGGAGCTGAGTACGGTTTCTGTCAGTCGCAGCGGACTTGCGTCAAAACCCTTGTTCAGTTAGGGCTGACTTCAGCGGTGACTGCGGAGGAAACAGATAGCAGCTGGTGCAAGTATGCCCTAGTGTATGCTGCTGCAGGTGTTGTCTGACGATGCGGCTTCTTGCCACGACGTTCTCGTCAAACCCCGGCACCCCCCTCCCTGCCCGGAACCCCGGCACCCCCCCCCCCCTGCACTAGCCCCGTTGCACCCCCGGCCCAACGCACTGTCCTCGCCAGTCACATGCCTGCCAGTCGCGTGCCTCCACCGCATCGCACAGTCGACGGGCCACGGGGTTGCCACCAGCCTGACCTTTTCCGCCCTCCGTTCACGTTCGGGTTCACGTTCGGGTCTGCTCGGCTATCTCCGCTGGCGTCCCTGCGGTTCCGGCTCTTCCCCTTCCCCCAGCAACCCTTGCACCAACCCGGGGGATTAGATAGCCATGAGCTTTCAACCCGCTTCACAGGCAATTTGCATCGGCCAACGAAATGCACACCGCAACTCTCCGACGTAACCAGCGCAAGCGTTGTGCAGCTGGTGTCTGGGCTGTGATGCTCGTTGCCCAACCGGTCGCGCTGCCCGCTTGCGGGCCAGGTTGCACAGAAGCACAGTGCCTATGAGCTTATATAACCCGGCCGTGTGTGCCTTCAACACCCATCCCAACAGCACAGCATCCAAACACAGCTTAGCTTTGCGGCTTCCACTCTTTCTCATCACCTCTTCACCTTACCGTCAGTTCTTCGCACTCGTTCACAGCAGCACCCGCCTGGCCGCCTCGGGCGGGGCCTCGGGCGCCTGCCCCTCCGACCCCCGCACCCCCACGCACGCCCCCGCCGGGCTGGCCTGCACCTGCCACAGCCAGCACCGCCACCCCGCCTGGTCCGCACTGGCACCCGCCCACAGCGGCCTCCCGCCTCCCCCACCACCTCCTGCCGCCTCCACCCCTCCACCCCCTCCCACACCGCCTCCCACAGCCCCACCAACCGCCGCCCAGCTCCCCACCAGGTCCGCCCTCACGCACGCCACCAGCCCCGGCGGGGGCTCCTCCAGCTCGGGCCACGCCACGCACCCCGCCTCCACGTACCCCGGGGGGGCCACGGGCCGCCACAGCGTCAGCGCGGGGGGCGCGGAGTTGCGGAAGAGGAGGACGTAGCCCAGGGGGAGAGCCAGCGCGGGGCCGGGGGGGACGGAGGCGGAGGCGGAGGTGGAGGAGGAAGGGGCGGGGGCGGGGCCCAGGGAGTGGCGGGAGTACATGCGGACGGGGCGGGCGGGCTGCTCGGGGCCTGCGTGTGGATGGGGAGGGAAAGGGGAAGGGGGGCAGGGCTCGGGACTGCATGTGTGGCTGGAAGCGGGCAGGGCGCCTCTGCATCCCAACTTCTCTCCTCCCGCTCCCATTCAACCGCATCCCACCCATCCCCCCCCCCCCCCCCCCCCCCCCCCCCCCCGCTCACCCCTGACCGCCACGTCGCTGAGCGCCGCGTACCCCTGCGGCCCCACCGGGCGCCACAGGGACATGGTGGGCGCCTGACCGCCCGCCTCGCCGCCCACCAGGCCAGGACCCGTCCTGCGGAGGAGGGAAAAGGGAGAGCGAGGCGAAACTCAGCAAGGTGTCTGCAGGCACTAGCCTCCCAGCGCCCCGGCCCCATCCACCCACTGAACCGCCACCTGGCCCCTTTCTCCGCCCTCCCTCAATACGATAAGCCGATAAGCGGCATGCTGCAGAAAAGCTCAGACCCCCGGACCACGCACCCTCTGAACCGCCGCTTGCCCCCCTCCTCCGCCCCCCCCCTTACCACACGTGTCTGAAGTCGGAACACAGCACTGAGTCCGGGTGCTCCTGGCCCGCGGCCCGGTCCGCGGACAGCGCCGCGCGGCCCCGCCACTCCTCGCCGCTGCTCGCCAGCTCCTCGCGCCGCCGGGCGGCGGAGTGGGGGCTGCGGGGGCCAAAAAGTCGGAAGGGAATGAAAAGGCGTGTACCGTACGCTTTTAATGGGCAGGGATATCGGCGATGCGGGTTTGAGCGCGAGCCCGTCAGACGGGAGGCTGGGCCGAGAGATGGGGTAGAGGCGGGTGACTCCACCCTGCCCTCGACCCTTGCCCCTCCCCCCAGGACCCACCTGCGGTGCAGCGGTGCCCAGGCGCGGTGGCGTATCTCTAGCAGGCGGGAGAGCACCTCGGGGGCGGGGGCTGCCAGGGGCCTGGGGGGGTGGGGGCAGGGGATGGAAGGGGAGATGGAAGGGGATGAAAGGCGATGAGAGGACAAGTCAGATCCAAATCCAGCTTGGGCCCCAGCTCTCCTTCCCTTGGCTCCTGCCCCCCCTCCATCTCCACCCAGCCCCACACCCCCTCACTACCCCCCCCCCCCACCAGCAGTGCACCGCGTACACCATCCGTCCGTCCGCGGGCCGGTGCCGGCGGTGCAGCAGCAGCGTGTGCCGCTGCCCAGGGGGGGCGCCGGAGCGGGGGGCGTGCCAGGAGGCCAGCTCCAGGGACAGGACCTGACAGGGGGGGGAGGGCAGGCCAGGGGAGGGGGCAGGGGGCTGAGTTGGAGCGGACATTAGAATGAGAGGATGAGAGGATGGAGCGGAATTGGCCCAGGAACAGGCCAAGGACTCCCCGACCCCTCGGGACCCGCTCGTTCCCCCATCCCCCCGCCCCCTCCCACCTCTGGCCAGGGCAGCTGCCACTGCATGGCCGCGTCCGCCCCCGGCACCCATGTCACTGCCTCCGGGGGGGTGTCCCCTGAGGCCACACGGTGGTGCAGGGCCACGAAGTCTGGGGGGGGGGGGAGGGGGACGAGGGGGGGAAGCGAGTTAAGGGCAGGGACGGAAAGTTCTGGGAGGAGTTCAGGGGTAAACAGGCACTGCAAGCGGGGGCACTGCAGGCGTCTGCCATCGCCTTCCGCCTGCCCCTAACCCCCTCACCTGGGGCGTGCAGGGCCATGACCCTCCGGTCCGTGGCTACCAGCACCGTGTTGGACTGGGGGGGGTAGGGGTAGGGGGGTGGAGGGTCAGGGAAGAGAGAACGAGGGGCATATAAGCACACTCGAACGTCTTGGCCTGGCTCCTGTCCTCCGTCTCCCCAAGACGAAAGGCCGGCGGACCCACCCAGGCCCTCCAGGCCCTACCGACCCTCCGCACCCCCGCCCCCACCTGCAGCACCCAGTGCGCCTCGTACGTGTCCCGCCGCAGCCCCGCGTGCGCCGGCCGCGCCGCCAGCACCGCCAGCAGCGCAGAGCCCAGCGCGGGGGGCAGCGAGAAGGGGCGCACCACGCGGTCGCCTGAAAGGGGGGGGGGAAGAGGCGGTGCGGGGTGGAAAAGGAAGGGGGCGGTCAAGGGACTACGCTCTGACGTGCACAGGGCCGGGCAGGCAGGGTGCAACGGTCACAGACCGGCACTGCTTGAGCGGTCTCTTCAACCACCCCCTCCCCCCTCCCCGCCCCAGACCAGGCCTCACCCGTGCAAGCCCGCTGCAGCCGCCTCCGCCCGCAGTCCCGGCCGCAGGGGCTGCCCCCCTCCGCGCCCCCGCCCCCCAGTGACAGCAGCTGCAGCGGCTGCGCCAGGGCCCCCACCACCCGCAGCGCAGCGGCCGCGGGGGCGCCCAGCACGGAGCCCGCGTTGCGGCTCGACACGCTCAGCACGCGGGACAGGCCACCCACCACGCCGTACTGCCGGAGCAGGGCCCTGGGGGGGTGGCAGGAGAGGGAGGGGGAGGGGTGGGAGGAGTGGTGAGGTGGTGAGGCGGAGAAGTGGTGGGTGGTGAGAGATGGCAACATGGAAGTGGAGTGCCAGCCCCGCTCAAGCCGGCTTCTGCGCGGCTGCCGACGCAGCGCCGGGGTGTCTGAGCCCCGCAAGGCATGGGGGGGGGCCCGCAAGGCGGGCTGGCGATGGGGCCCGGGCAACTGTGAATCCCCTCTCCAGCCCCTTCCCGCCACCACCCCCACCTGAGCACCGCCATCCCCAGCGCCACCAGCTGCTGCCGCACCAGCGACCGCACCAGCGCCAGCAGCTGCGAGCGGAGCATGCGGGCCACCTCCAGGTGCAGGCCTGGGGGGGGGGGGAGGGCAGGGAGGGGGTCTGGTGTGTGGAGGAGGTCTAGTGGGGGATAGGCAGGGTGTGTCCCTTGTCCCTGCCCCCCTTGTCCTGTTCCCCCCCCTCTTCCCCCCCCCCCTCACCCCTCAGCCGTAGGTCCAGGTTGTCAAGCTGGGCCAGCTCCAGCCCCACCTGACAGGGGGGGGGAGAGGTAGGGGGTTGGGGGCGAGAGGTAGGGCATGAGTGGGGACAGGCTGGACGGGGTCGCACGAGGCACAGTGCACAGGAGCAGGCTGTTCTCAGCCCCCAACTCCCCATCCGTCCTCCCCCCCCCCCCACACACACAACCCGTCCCCACCTGCAGCACTCCGTTGGCCCATGCGGGTCTGCTGGCCGCATCGGCCCGGAAGCTCACTCTCAGCGCCACGTCATCCAGCTCCATCAGGTCGATCTGGGGGGGGGGAGGGGGAAGGGTAGACGAGGGGGGGAAGGCAAGGGGTGACGGGGAGGCAGGCGGAGTGGAGGCAAACGAGGGGAGGCAACAGGGAAAGGGGCGGGGGCTGGACGGGGTCGGGGAAAAAACATAGCATCCCCGACATTCCGCGCCCTTCGAAAGAGCCCTGCGACAGTACCCCCGCACCTGGAGCGGCAGGTCTGAGGCGGCGGCCTGGGGCGGTGGGGTGTGAGAAGCGTGCAGCAATTAGCGGGTGTAAGGTTGTAAGGGACTACACGGAGAGTCGTTCATGAGCGCCAGGGTGGAGGAGTGAGTATGTGAGGGCCAGCAGACCGTCAGCTTGCTACAGCCCCACAGCCCCAAGCCCTCAGCCCTCCCCCTCCCTCCCCTCCCGCCCCCTCCCTCCCCTCCCGCCCCCTCCCCCCCACACCATCATGATGTCCGGCAGCGTGAGCGACGCCCCGAAGGCCCACAGCCGCCACAGCAGGGGCTCCCCAAGGGCCACGCGCAGGGGCAGCAGGCGGGCCACGATGGTGGGGCAGTGGAGCAGGTTGCGCAGCTTGCCGGGCTGGGGGGGAGGGGGGGGGGAAAGAGGGGGAAGGGGAGGTGTGAGGGGGAGGTGTGGAGAGGGAGGGGAGGGGCAGGAGGTGGATGCCTGGGAGGATGCGGCTGGCGAGATGAGGGTGGAAGAGGGGAGGGGAGGGGAGGGGAGGCGAGGACAGGGCAGTGCAGGACGCGGGTCGCTGCCCGGGGGTTCCCTGTCCCTCCTTCTGCCCCACCTGGCATGTGTAGGCGACGGTGAAGACGGGGTCCACGGAGGCACCGGAGTCGGCGGGGGCGGAGCGGCTTGGGCGGGGGGAGGGCTGGGAGTCGACCAGGCTCCTGAGAGGGTGGGGGTGGGGAGCAGGGGTGGGATGCGGGGCAAGGGGTGACTTGAAGGGGACCGCACCCGGGCCCACACCCGGGTTTGAAGATGGCCCCTGGGGTGTCAGCTAAATACAACGGTCAGCCAGAGTCAACCGCCAACCGCCAACCGCACCTGATGACCACGGGATGCGCCGTTGCGGTTTCCATGTCGTCCAGCTGTACGGCATCCAACCGTAGGTTGGCGGACAGGTACTCGAAACCGCCTGGTTGGATGGGAGCGGAAGAGGTCACACAGGAAGGGGAGCCGTCAAGCCCCTCGGCGCAAACAGAGGGAGGAGAAAAGGCAGGCGGGGGCGTGAGCAGCCCAAGCCCTGCAGTCCCTCGCCTCCACCTGCGCACGCGCCCAGGCCCAGATCCGCCGCCAGGCCGCTGAGGGTGAGTACGGCAATCTCCTCGGGTACGGCATCCACCAGCGACACATCCAGCTGGTAGATCTCGACCCTGAGGGCATTGGGGTAACAGAGCAAGCGGCAGGTGGGGTGGGAGGATGCAGCCGAGACCGTTCCGGAAGCTTACTTCCGCCATGACAGTGGTAGCATCGAGACCCAATCTGCAGCAGCAACCCCGCCCCAGCCCCTCTTCCCTCCCTCCCTCCCTCCCCCTTTCTCCCCACCTGATGTGCATGCCGCCCTCCGCCCCCTCCCCCGCGTCCCCCTCCACCAGGGCCGGCCGCCCGCTGACCAACGCCAGCGCCAGACCCTCGGCCGCACTCCACGCGCCACTGCCCCCGGAGGAGGATACACGGCCCGCCACGCCCCCGCCCCCGCTCCTCGGACTGCCCACGCCCCCACCACCCCCGCCCGGCGCCGCGCCCGACCCCGAGTACGACCCCACACGGGACGAGGCGGAGGAGGAGGTGCGCGCGAGGGCGCCGGGGGGCGCGGAGGCGGTACCGAGGCTTGCGGACCCCGCCCGCGAGAGGCTGCGGACGAGGGGCATGGCGTTGCGGGCTAGGGCCGGCCGCGGCCCCGCCGCCCAGGGCACGGGGGGGAGGGGCGCCAGGCGAAGCACCGAGTCGAGCTGTTCCGCGCCCAGGCCCGCGTTTGGGCGGCCCCCGGGCAGGCGGGAGAGGCCCCCGGGGCACAGCGCGGCGTCCTCCAGGTCCTGAACCTGAGGGGGGGAGAGGGGGGTTGGGGGGAGGAGGGGAAGAGGGGGGGAGGGGAGAGCGTGAGTGTATGGCACGGTTTTGGCCTGAGCAGGACGGGTTGGGCAGGCCAGGACGGCGAGCACGAGGGCGTGTGTGGTACGGCATGTACGGCTCACGCTGGCCAGGAGGGTGCAGGGCGGCTCGGTGAGCGTGATGACGGCTGCGCGGCGGGCGGGGGGCGGGGGGATGCGGCCGGGGCTGGCTGCGCCCGCAGCGGCCGCCGGCCCCTGCCCCCCTTGGGCGGAGGCGGCTGAGTCGAAGGTGAGCCGCAGAGCGCCTGATGGAGGAAGGCGGGGCAAGGGAAGAAAGGGCCACACGGTGAGGGAATAGAAAGCCCATGACAAGAACAAGGACTGTGAGCGAGTAAGTGCACTACTGCACTCCTCCACCCCTCACCTCAACCCCCCCACCCCCCACCCCCCTCACCCGAGGTCCGCTGCATAGGCGCCACCAGCTCCACCACCGGCGCATCCGCCCACCCCCCGGCCCTGCCTCCCCCTGCCCCCCCTGCCCCTCCGCCCCCCGCCTCGCCGCCCCCGCCCCCCGCCAGCGCCTCGCAGGCAAAGGGCGGCACCCCCCGCCACAGAGCCGCCACGGAGGCCCGGGCGTAGCGCCAGTGCACGGTCAGCGGCGAGGCGTTGACCAGCACCCGCTGCGGCGCCCCCCCCAGCGCCCCCAGGGACAGGCGCAGGCAGCCGGGGGCGCGCAGCTCCAGGCGCACGTTGAGGAGCACGGCGAGGAACTCCTGGGGGGGTTGGGGTTGGGGGCGTTGACGGGGTCGAGGTGACGGGTGTGGAAAGGAGCAGATAGGTAGTCGGTAGCTGGAGCGCAAGCCGCGTGTGGGCACCGAGGGGCCATGCGTCGCCATTCGGTGGCTATGGGAGGCCAGCGTTGCACGTTGCCCGAGGCTGACCTGTCGTTGAGATTAGAAGCCCACCGCGCCCCAAGTCTGTCCCCTCCCACCCCCCGCCCAGCCCGGCCCCGCCTCACCATGAGTCCCTCGCCGCTCCGCCGCACCACCCGCACCATGCCCTGAGTGGGGCACCAAGACACCGCCCCCGCCCCCTCGCCCTCACGCGCGCCGCCTCCGCCTCCGCCCCGTGGCGGCACGCCCGCCTCCGGCCCCCCGGTCGCCGACAGCGCCGCGAACAACCGCCGCGCCGTTGCAATGCCCCGGGCCAGCGCCGCCTCCGGCTCTGCCCCCGCCCCCGCCCCGTCCTCCGACCGGCCGCTGCCGCTGCCTCCGTGCCCCGCCGGCCGGCCCAGGCACACCACCGGCAGTGCCACCTGCGCCGCCTGAGCCCAGCCGCCCCCGGCCCCGGCGCCACCGCCCGCGTCCGCGCCCGTTCCTTGCAGGGGCGCGGAGGCGGCGGCGGCTGTGGAGTCGGGGGGCGAGAGGCACGCGTCCATGTCGATCCGGATGGGGTCACTCCAGAGGGTGCTGGGGGGCGGGCCCTCGCCTGCCAGGCCGCGGGCTGTGTCCGCGCCCGGCTCCAGGGGCAGGGCCAGGCACAGGCTGCGGTGGGCGGCGGCGGCGGAGGCCCAGTGCACGCCTGTGCCTCGGGTGCCTGGGAGGAGGGTGGGGGATGGGTGGGTGGTGTAGCAGGGGGGAGAGAGGGGAGAGCGAGTGAGGACAGGTGAAGGGCAGAAGGGCATGAGGGGTGCTTCTCAAGTGCACGGCAGCGAGCAGGGGCTCACGCACCTGCACCCAGTGTCATGGTGACCGCCGCCGCCAGCTCCGCCCCTGCGCCTCCGCCTCCGCCGCTGCTGGGGTCAGCAGCCTCTGCAAAAGGGGGGCAGCGCACAAGAGCTTGAGCACCCGTGCTTCGCCTCCCTCCACACACCATTCCGGAGATCCCGGCTGCACCCCGCCCTCCTCTCGCACCCCCCCTCTCATCCTGCACCCCAGCCTCCCCTCACCTCCCGCCTGCCCCGGCAGCGCCAGCGGCTGCAGCAGCGTGAGCGGGTAGCCGCATGCGTTGGTGACCAGCAGGTGCGGCTCCAGGCGCAGGAGCAGGGCGCCGCAGGAGGCGCGGAGGGCGGCCAGGGAGGGGCCCCCGGGGCCGCAGCCGGGGCCGTCGCCGCCCGGGGACGAGGAGGCGCCCGGGGTCAGGCCCTCCACGCGGAGAACCACCTGGGGGGGAGGGGAGGTGGGGAGGTGGGGAGGGAGGGAAGGAGTTTAGGGGGGGTGCGGAGGACACTAGCTGTGAACGCCTCAGCACATTAACACTTTAGATCCTAACCAAACCGCATCATCAAGACAACGAGAAGTCTTGGGGAGCTCTCTTCCGACCACCCCCCCACACACAGGAGGGTTGAAAAGAGGAGTCCCTTGGCCGTCCCCCCCCTCTCCCCCCACCTCGAGCAGGAAGCGGCCGTCTCCCGAAGGCTCCCGAATTAGCACACACGAGGAAGCGGCGTCGGGGGTGAGCGAGTCGCTGCGGGTGTTTGTGTGTGTAGAGGTAACAGGGACAGCAAGCTCAGCACGTCCCCACTTAATCGGACACCCAGCGGCTGCGCCTGGGGACTGCCCCTACCCCCGTTCCGTTACCCACGAAACCACAGCAGCCCTGCCCCAGTCCCCTTACACCGTCCGCAAACCCCGTCTGCCCCCGCCCGCCCACCTTGCGCCCGCTCCACCCCCGCCCCTGCCCCCCGCTGCGGGCGGCGGCGGCAGGCACACGAGGTGCGACCAGCGACTGCCGCTGAGCGAAACCACAAGGGCGACCTCATCCGTGGTGTGGCCCGAAGCCGCTGGGCTGAATCCAGATCCAGATCCGGAGGCGGATCCCGAGGCCGAGGCATCGTCGCCCACCACCACGCCCGGCGGGTACGACAGCAGGTGCAGGCACTGCGGCCGTACGGCGTGTACGGCGGCGTGCGATGCGTCGGGCGGGGGCTGCAGGAGCTGGTGGCCGCGGCGGGTCTTGCGGGGGTCCTGGGGGCCGACCACGTGCACACGGTGGGGCGGCCGGGGCTGCGGGAGGGGAGGTGGGGAGGAAAGTGGGAAGGTCGAGGGTTCTGTCGGAATCAATCAAGCCCGTAAGCTGGCCTGCATCAAGGCAAAGCCGTGCACTGGCCACTTGCTATGAGCAGGCCGCGGTCCATCCCTACACCGTGCCGGTTTGGTGAGATCACCATTTTGGTGATCCGGAACTGGGCTCCACCCCTGTACGGCACCCACCGGCTGGCCGATCCGCGCGCAGCCCTCCGGCGGCTCCTCCCACAGCGGCAGCAGGCAGCAGCGCAGCGGCAGGCGCGTGGCGTTGACCAGCCACAGCGGCACGCGCAGCGTCACCGTCAGGGGGTAGCCGGCGGCGGCGGCCTCGCTGGGAGACAGCGCGGCGGAGGCTGCCACCGCCGCCACCGGCTTGGGCCCGTGCTTGTCCTTGTGGCAGAGGACGCCGAGCGATGCGGAGGGGGCGGCGGACATGTCGGCCTCCCGGAACAGCTCCACCTTGAGTGGGGGCGCGGGGGGGGGCATGGTGGCGGCGGCGGAGGCCAGGGAGGCGGAGGAGGCGAAGGGCGAGGAGGAGGCGGAGGAGGCGGAGGAGGAGGGGGCGGCGCCGGCGCGGGCGGCGGGGCAGAAGAAGGCGGTGGGCAGCGGCGGTGCGCGCCCCGCCTTGCCTGCAAGCAACAGGGGCAGGCGGGGAAGACAGCCGACTGGTGAGGAGGGCGGACAGGCCGCGTGTCCTCACTGCGTTGCACAGGCCGAGTCCCCAACAGGCACCGTCCCACCCCACCCCTCCCCAGTCCCCACCCCTCCCCAGTCCCCACCCACCCGACACGCCCGCCGCGTTGCGCGTGTAGCCCTCGCTCAGCAGCACCGGCTCCCCGAAGTCGTGGCCCTGCGGCGCGAATGACAGCAGCACCTGGCGCCGCATGTCGGCGCAGTGCACCGCCGCCTCCTCGCCCGGCCCCACCACCCCCCGCTGCCGGGCGCGGCGGGGCTGGCCAGCGGCGCCGCCCTCCCACACGATGTAGCGGGCTGCGCAGGGAGGGAGGGAGGGAGGGTGGGGGAGCGGAGGGCAGGGGATCGTAGTCAAGGGGTTGAGAACAATGGAAGCCGAAGACCGGGCGTATAAGCTTAGCTAAACCCGTTCCCCACCACATATACCAGAGCGAAGGCTGCAGGGCCCACGGCACGGCGCAGCTCCTTCGCAACCGGGGCCCCCTGCCACACCCCCCAACATACACCGGTCCTCTGGCCCCTCCCACCTGCCACGGGCAGCACGTTCCTCAGCGTCAGCGGCGGCCGCACCACCAGGCGCCAGTCCACCAGGGTGCCCTCGCCCTCGGCAGCGGCGGCCGCCTCACCCTCGCCCGCCTGAGCGCCCACGGCCAGAACCTTGGGGGGCGGGGGTGAGGGTGCGACACGGGGTGGGGGCGGGGGTGAGGGTGCGACACAGGGCGGGGGGCGGGGGTGAGGGTGAGGGTGCGACACAGGGCGGGGGGCGGGGGTGAGGGTGAGGGTGCGACAGCCGCGCAGCGCTGCTGGACTCACGACGTTCCAGGCTCTTCAAACAACTCCCCCCCCCCCTCGCAGCCCCTGCGCACCTGGCTCTCCAGCGAGCAGCTGAGCCAGCAGGGCTGCTCCGGCGCCACGCCCTCCTGCGCGGGGGGCAGCTGCTCCGCCTGCGCCAGGGCCGATGGTGGGGAGCGGGCGGCGGCCTCCATGGCGGCCCGTGCCTCGGCCCCCAGCAGGTCCACGGTGCTGGGGACGCCCCGGGGCAGGGAGCCCAGGGGCAGGGAGTCCAGGAGGGAGTCGAGGGCGGCGGAGGAAGCGGTGGCGCTGGAGGGGTCCGAGGGCGGGGCGGGGGCGGGCAGGCGGGTGGAGGCTGAGGCCGCCAGGGAGGGGGCCGAGGGCGGCGAGTCCTCCTCCACGAAGCGCCGGGTGCGGATCCAGCGCCGGCGCCGGACGAAGTCGCGCATCTGTGGGAGTGGGGTGGGGTGGCGGGGTGTGGGTGGGCCCCGGTGGGAGGGTAGAGCCAGGGAGACCGGTACTTGGCAGGGCACAGAGGAAGGGACGGGTGACCTAGAGGCGCTGCAAGGCCCCGAGAGGGTCTCTGGGCCTTGTCGAGGGCACGCCGAGCCTGCGCCTGGAAAGGCTGCCCCAAACCCCCCCCCCCGTAAGGCCGCCCTCCCTACCTTGCGTTGGCCCTGCTCGGGCGTGGGTGGGTACCGGAGGAGCGGCCAGTCTGAAGGGGGTGGGTGGGGAGGCGTGGGCAGGAGGAAGAGCATGTTCAGGCCCATTGCCGGGAGGCGCAGGCGGACGTGTCAGACTGACACCCGTGGGGCTGGGGCGATTGCCGTCAGGGTTTCTGGGTTCCCTTCGCCCATGGCCTCGCTGCCCTGCCCACCCATTGCGTAGAACCAGCCCTCGTTGTCCACGTGACCTGGCGGTTGGGCGGTTGGGGCGTGGGGGGGGGGGGTAAGCAAGGACACATTTGCTGGGAGGAATGCTACCGTTGGGGCCCCTCACCGCTGCGGTCGACCTGCCAGGTGCCCTCCCACTGCCAGCCGGGCGGCAGCGTGAGCTCGGGAAAGTCGCCGAAAGAGTCGCCGTCCTGCGGACGGGGATGGGATGCAACGGTCGTCAGTTGGGACTACCCAGTCGGTCGGTTGGGGAGTCAGGCGGTTGTCGGTTGTCAGTTGGTTGCGGTTGACCTCACTGCTGCCTCGCGCCCACCGTCGCACGCACCTTGGAGAACTTCTTGCGCTCCGTGGGCAGCAGGTTGTGCGCCCCCCAGCCCCGCAGGGGGATGAAGCGGTGGTTCTCGAACACCAGCTCAACCACGGGCTCGGGGGGAGGGGCTGCGGGGACAGGGGGGTAGCATGGGTAGAGGGCAGAGGGCAGCAGAGGAGGCAGGGGTGTCCGGATGGCTGGAGAAGGGGGCCAAGGCAAGGGGTTTGAGGAATTTGAACGCACCGCGTGTGGCTAGGACTGGTCGTGGCGGCGGCGGGAGCGGGGCGGACACCGGCGCCGGCGGCTGCAGTCCTGGGGCCTGGAGCAGGGCTGCGGAGGGCGCCGAGGGCTGCCTCCCCGCCCCCACGGAGGAATCATCGTCGTCGTCGGCCGGCTGCTGGCCCCGGGCCCTGGGGAGGAAGGGGAGAGCGAGTCGCTCATGAGTCATGGGCAGTGACTAGGTCACGGGCATGCAAGCATAGGACGGGCACAGGCAGGTACGGTATCGCACTGCAGATCCGAGGCGGCCCCCCCACCTGCAGCACAGCAGCTTAGCGCCGCCCTCCCCAAGCCGCGTCATCACCAGACCGGGGTCACCCCGCGCCGGCCCCGCGCTCCACGTGTGGTACGACTCGACGTCCCGCCGCCGCCGCAGCGTCAGCAGCGTCGCCGCCGCCGCCAGGGCCGGCGCCGGCGTCGCCGCCGCGCCGCCACCCGCAGTGGCGGCGCCGCCACGCACTGCCTCGACGGAGCCGCGACGGTCCCGCCCGGACGCCTGCGACTGCGCCGACTCGGCCTCGGAATCTGGCTCCGTGTCTGGATCGAAATCTGGATCTGGATCTGGATCCAGCGCCGCCAGATCCAGGGGCTCCGTCATGAGCAGCGGCCGCACCTGCAGCTCGCAGCCGCCCGACTCCCAGCCCAGGGGCAGGGCCAGGCGCTCGCCCGGAGCCACGCTGCCCAGCACACGCCTCACCACCCCACCCTGACCACCAAAGACAGAGCCGTAGCTGGCGGCAGCTGGGGCGGCGGATCCCGAAATGCTGGATCCAGAACCAGGTCCCGCGGCGGCGACGGCGCCCTCGACCCAGCGGCGGCGGCGCACCCAGCGGCGGCGGCGGACCAGGTCTCGGGCCTTGCGCCGCGCCTGCTCGGGGGTGGGCGGGTAGTGCAGCAGCAGCCACGTGGTGGCGTAGAACCAACCGTTGCGGTCCACGTGGCCTGGCGGTTGGGGCGGTTGGGAGGGAAAGATCAGTGGTCAACGGTCTGCGGGAGGCCAAGTCATCAGGGTCTGTATGCTACTGAGCGCAACGAAGCAAAGTGGAAGCAAAGCGGAGGGGACGTTGAGGGAAGCCGAGCGAACGCGCGCGATACAGGGTTTGAGTCGACACCTCCACCCACTGCCCACGCCTTCCCCGCCTCGCCCCCCCCAGCTCACCGCCCAGGTCCATCTGCCAGGGCCCCTCCCACTCCCATCCGGGCGGCAGGGGGATGAGCGGGAAGGTGCTGCGGTGGGGGCCGGGGGGGGTATCGACGGACGATACACGGTCAACACGCCCACATCGCCATCAATGTGGGGACAACAGGTCGGCACGCGGCCATCGCCAACGGGACTCTCTACACCCCCCCACGCGTGGCCGAGGCCTAAAACGGCCAAGTCAACCGGCTCCCCCTTGGACCCTCCCTGGAGCTGTCTTCGGCCTCCAGACTGAGAGGGTGCCCTCAGTTCGCGCCTGCTGCCTTCCCGGCCCCCACCTGTAGCTCTGTCCCGCGGTGCTGAACTGCCGCCGCTCCGTGGGCAGCAGGTTGGAGGGCGACCAGCCCCTCAGGGGCAGGTAGCGCTCGTTCTCAAACACCAGCTCCTCCACGGGCAGGGGGCGGCCGTCTGGGCAGTGCACGCGGGGTGGTGTGGGGTGGGGCGGGGTGGGGTGGGGTGGGGTGGGGCGGGGTGGGGTGGGGTGGGGTGGGGTGGGGTGGGGTGGGGTGGGGTGGGGTGGGGTGGGGTGGGGTGGGGTGGGGTGGGGTGGGGTGGGGTGGGGTGGGGTGGGGTGGGGTGGGGTGGGGTGGGGTGGGGTGGGGTGGGGTGGGGTGGGGTGGGGGGTGGGGAGTCAGCACGGGGCAAACGGAGCGGACAGCAGTTGGTTGGGATGTAGGCAACACCGTACAACGCCGCAAGACCCGAGGAAGAAAGCTGTGAGCCGAGCCGACGTGCGCCTGCGGCTGCGCCTGCGCCTGCCCCCTCTCGACGCATCCCAAGGCCCCCCAATCCACCACTCACCCGGCCCCAGCTTGGGCGCGTCGGCTCCCCCGCCTGCGCCTGCGCCCCCCACGCCCTGCCACTGCATCGCCCCCGCCGCCCCCGCCGGCACCGCCAGCGCCACCTCCAGCGCCACGCTGCATCCGTTGACCAGCACCGCCCTCGAGCGCAGCAGCTCCAGCACCGCCCCGCCCGGGCCCGTGCTGCGCTCCAGGACCAGGCCCGGGCCCGCGCTGATGGGGATGCACGTGGCTGGGGGGTAGGGGGGTGGGGGGTACGAGCGGGAAAAAGGGCCGGGGGAGGGTGAGGAGGGTGAGGCAAGAGGGAATTGGTGGGGCGCGTGGGAAGAAGTGGCAGGTACGGTGGGGTGGGGTGGAACGGAGGGTGGGGTGGGGTGGAGGCAGCAACATCCCGGAGCACAGTCCCACGGACGCACCCTCTGAGCCGCTGAGTGCACTCGCTGCGTCTCCGCCCACGCTGGCCCAGCCCCCACTGCCAGCAAGCTGCAGGCCCCGCCGCACGCCCCGGCGGACCGCCGCCGCCGCCGCCGCCAGCACCTCCGACGGCCCACACGCCGCCTCCTCGCTCTCGGCAGACAGCCCTGGGCTGATGGCCGCGCCGGCCGCTGCCGCGAGGCGGGCGGCCAGGTACGGCAGCCAGGATCGCTCCGCCTGGTGTGGCGTGGTAGGGAGAAAGGAAAAGGGACAACGGATGAGACGGCACAGTAAGACGGGGGATGCTGAAGGATCGTGCAGGATACACAGGTGCCATGTTGACATGCAGAAGGGCACCGGGATGACGGATGAGGCAACACGTAAAGATGGGGGTTGGCCGGGGAGTTTCGTGCTGAGCGGGATCGCGCCGACGCCAGGGAATCGGATGGCCGGGGCAGGGGACAGGGGCCATGAGTTTCAAACCACGCTGGTGTGGGCAGTGGAGTAGCAGGGAAAGGCTGAACAGTTTGAGGGATGGCCCTCGGCAAGCATTCTGATCGTATTTTAGGAGGGCACTGGATGCCATGCCGGCCCCCCACCTGCTTGTCGTCCAGGCTCAGTCGTAGCGACAGCACCGGCGCCTCCGGGCTCACCCCCCCGCCGCCCACGGCCCGGGAGAAGAGCTTCACCTCCGCCGCCTCCCCCGGGGCAGCGGCCTGCGCCAGCAGGAGTGAGCGGACCTGCAGGGGGCGGGGCGCACGTGTGATGGAGGTACGGAGATGCACAGCTTGTACGGCACGTGTCGTGCACGTGAACACGTCAGTGTCAGTACATCCACGGCCCCCTCCATCTGCCCGGCCCCGCGCCCCACCTGCCCCCTCAGCCAGTCGTACGGCACCGGGTGTGTGCCGGCCGCCACCACACGCGGGGGGCCCCCGCCTGCGCCCTCGAGCGCCAGAAGGGACACATCCAGCTGCGGAGAGGGGGCCGAATAGGGTAGGGGGAAACAGGTTGTCTTCTCAGCATCCGTCCTCTTCACCATGCTCCCGTGACAAGGATACAGGATTGAGGGGAAAGGTGGACTTTGGACGGGACACTACGGAGCGCTCTCAGCGCGCCGAGGGGAGGTTTTGGGGCGTGTACGGCAGGGAGGAAGTGGGGCCTTGAACCCTTGGGAGGTAGAAAAGGGGTTTGGGGGGGCGGGGCTGGAAGGGGGCCGGGGAGAAGGCGGGTTGGTGCGCCAAGGGCGGTACGGCAGGCTCGAACCGGCCCCGGTCGAAGCAGAGTTGAGGCCTGCGGGGGTACTAGTACTGTTCGATAGCTCGTTGTTGTCACGCATGCTGACCTCGGTGGACGCGTTCTGACGGCTCACGCGTGTTGATTGGGACCGCTGCAGGTGAGCGTAGGCAAGGTCCGGTGGGAGTAGTTTTCGATAGCTCGTTGTTGTCACGCATGCTGACCTCGGTGGACGCGTTCTGACGGCTCACGCGTGTTGATTGGGACCGCTGCAGAACACGCCCGGGCGCCAGAGCTTGCGGCCGCCCTGCGGCGCGCTTCGCTCGGTCCTACAAACGGTCCTACAAACACCAGCCCCCCCTTGCACTCGTCAATCTTGCCATTGCCGTCCTCGCCTACCTGCAGCGGGATGCCCTCATAGGGGTTGCTGCTCGACGGCGCCGCGCCGCCCCCTCCCACCCCTCCCACCCCCGCCGCCGCCGCGCAGGCCTGCAGCAGCAGCTGCGTGCTGAGCTGCGGCTCCAGCTGCAGAAGGAAGCGCTCCGACCACACCACGCAGCCGCCGCTGCCGCCCCCGCCTGCTGTAGCGCTGGTGGTGTTGGCCGTCGGGGGCTGGGGCCGGGCCGCGCGTGTGAGCAGGCCCCAGGTTGCCTCACGCATGTCCTCAGCCGCGGGGCCGTTGACCTGCGGTTGAGGGTGGCGGGTAGGGAAAGGAAGTTGTCTGAATGAGTGAGCTCGTAGCGATAGAAAGTGACCTCTAACAATACGCGTCACAGGAGTCAACCACGCTGCCAGTGCAGCCCCACCAGGGCAGACTACTTTCCCCCGTCTCCAGCCCCGCTAGCCCGCCCACCCACCCCTACTCCACCCCGTCCCCCCCCTCTCCCCCCCACCTTGACGGCCACCATGAGGCCGCCGCCCTCGCCGTGCCCGCACCCCAGCAGCCCGGAGGGCAGCCCCCGAGCGCCCCCGAGGTCGAGAGCCAGGGCAACGCAGGGGGCGGCGGGGGCCAGCCCGGGCTGGCGCCGCGTGGAGGCGCCCGCGCCCGCCCCCAGCCCCGGCCCCGGGGTGCCCGGGAGCAGGCCGCCGCGGTGCGTGCGGCCCAGGCCCGAGGGGGTGGGGCGCAGCAGCTGCAGCGGGACCTACGGAAAGGGGGGGTGGGGGGAGAAGGAGGAGGGGGTGGATGGAAGGAAGGGTAGAAAGGGAAGCGTGCCGGGGCGTATGCCGTACAGGGGTGCGGTTGGCTGGACCGCTGAGGAAGGAAGGGACAGTAGGGCTGGTCCTTGTCCATCCCAAGCGTGACCCACCTCTGCGCACTCGGCGTCCGGTGGCAGCTCCACCACCGCCTGGGCGTCGCCCTGTGGTGCCAATACACACACGGTAAGCGACGAAGGGCTGGGTGCGCACCGTGACTTGCAAGCCTCGACAATCATATGACGCCGCCAATCTGCCACCCTTCCATTTCCCCCCCGCCCTCTGCCGCCCCCCCCCCCTTACCCCCCCCCCCCCCGGGTGCGGCCAAGGAGTGGCCGGTGGTGGGGCGTTGATTCTGCCCCGCTCCCTTAACCCCGAAGCGGGGTACGCACGGGTTCGCCCGTCGCGTAGCTATTATTATTCCCCCCCCCTACCTGGTGTGTCAGCAGCGCCACCCCTGTGCCCAGGGCGTTGGACACCAGTGCGGCCTGGGGCCCCGCCCAGTCGCCCGCGGGGCCCTCGTTGGAGAGGGCCTCGCGCCGGGCGGCGGGGGAGGGGGCGCCTGGGGGCGGGGAGCAGGGGTCGGCGGGTGAGGGGCAGAGGGGACTAGGGCCATCACTGTCTGGGACCAGGACTCAAGAGGCAGAGCCCGGCAGTGGAGGAGGCAGGGCGGTGGCAGCTGGCTAGTGGGACGGGGGCAGGACCCCGGTGTCACTCGCACGCCCGGCAGGCGGAGGCGAGGGAAGCCGGTCCACCCACCCAGCAGCACCACTGCCCACTGGGGCACCGCCGCCAGCAGCTGCTGCAGACCCGAGTGGCAGACGACCAGCTTGGCCGTGTCCTGGCGGGAGAGGGGAGCGAGTGTGCGTGTGTGCGTGTGGGCAACGGTGCTGAGATGCCAGGGCTCTGATGCAGGCTGAGCAGATGCAACCAGAGTGACGGGGGGGGGGGCACAGGCCCCATCGCACAGGCCCCCCGGCACCCCGCCCCCACCTGCGCCGATGTGATCTTGATCCACGTGCCCGGCCGCCGGCTGCCGCACTCCCCCGGGGAGGAGCTCGAGTCCACCCGGGCCACCGCCTGGGGCCAGGGAGGGAGTGGGAGTAGGAGGGGCCGAGAGGTCAGCGCCAGGGCCAGCCTGTAGGCAAAGCGAGACCGCCCATGCAGCTCCTGCTACCCCCCTCCCCCCACACTCACCTGCCAGGGCTCCAGCAGGGGCTCCCAAGCCAGGCCCATGGCCCCCCCACTGAGGGTCCAGGCGCTGAGAGTGAGGGACATGTAGGAGCTGGCGGCCTCGGGGCCCTGGGGGGGGTAGGGGGGGGTGACGGAGGTTCAGGTGAAGGTCAGTGCGGAAACAGTACACTCGTGCAACCCTGCTTCAAGGATGGTTGTCGGTGCGCCCGCACCTAGTCGCCCCCTCGCATTCCTGCATCCCCACTGTGCGTGGCTACTACACACGGTTTGCTTGGTGCTTCTTCCCCGCGGCCTGCCTGCTCACAACTGCACTCATACAAATTATGCGCCCGCCCCATGCATCCTACACACATCACACACCTGCGTGGACCAGCCCAGCCGGGCCTCCCGCGCCTCCACCTCCAGCACCGGCCGACCCTGTGTGCTGCTCAGCTGCACCACCGCGGGGTGGCGCAGGCGCAGCCGCAGGCTCGAGTCCCTGGGGGGTCGGGTGGCGGACCAGGCGTAAGGAACGAGGCGGGGGCTGAAAGGGGGCTTGCGCGGAAGCGGTTGGAGAAGCGCAGGAGGGATGAGGGGCTCAGCACGGTACCCGGGCAGCAGCCATGGGGTTGCTTGCCTGAAGGGCGGCGCCTCGCCGGGCACCGATGCGTCCGCCGCCGCCCCATCGTCGCCGCCCTGCATCCCCCAGCTGGGGGCCGCCAGGTTGAGCCGGAGGGTCTCCGCCTGGCCGCCGGCGGGGAGCGGGCCGGACTGCAGGGAATGGTGAGGGTGGAGGGAATGGGGAAGGGGATTTCATGGACACGAGCAGCGGCTCTGCATATGGTGGTGGCGAGGGAGAGGGCACTACTGGGCCGATCGCGCTCGGACCTTGACATGACGCACCTGGCACAGCACGGTGGATGCGCCCGTACGGTAGTCCGGGATCCAGCCGTACACGTTGCCGTACGTCGTGCCGCTGGGCCCACCGAGGCCCTCGTACAGGGGTGGCAGCATCCAGTCGGGCCGGGAGGCGGGCACGGAGGCGGTGGCGGTCAGGTCGTTGCGAACCACCCTTTGGGGAGGGGAAGGGTGCGAGGGTGAGGTGGGATCGAGGCAATATTAGCACAGGGGGCGTACCGATAACAGGCCTATTCAGACTGAAGCAACCTGGGCTCTTAGATGTCGTCAGGTGCTGCGTCAGGTGCTGAAGCCTGCCACCCGCCCCGCCCCACCTGAGCTGCTTGAGCGCCCCCACGGGCGGCTCCGGCCCCACCCCCGCCACGATACCCAGGCCCACGTAGCCGGGGGGCGCACGCGGCCGCCACAGCACCAGCCCGGCGCCGCTGTCCCACACCTGCGGACAGGGGAGGAAGGCACCGTTAGGGGGGGGGCGCGGTCTGCGGCTAGGTACAGGCTGAGCACGTGGGTTGCGCTGCCCTACCCCGGCCCCACAAACACGCAATGCCAAATCCAACTTCCCAACTAATGGGAACCGTTAGACACGGGTGGAAGGCACTGTCACGTGCGGCCCGCGGTCTGCGGCTGCAGGCGCCGAGCACTTGGCCGGGCGCAACCCTAGCCCGGCCCGGGCTGCCTTAGCCCGCTTCCCTGAGAGCGTCGAAGTCCGCTGCACGTGGTGTGAGCTGGCCTCCGCGGGACCCGGAAGATGCGACTTCACCACCCTTGCTTCGGAACCTCCCGGTCAGCCTCGCACGCACCTTGTCGAATCCCACGGGCTCGATCAGCGGCGGCATCCACCGCTCGTCCTCCGGCCCCGGCGCCTGCCCCCCGTGCGGTGCGTGCGGCGCCCGCGGCCCCGTGTCGCGCAGCACGGACACCGCGGGCGGGGGCGTGTTGGCGCCCACCACCACACAGTCCCCCAGGAAGGCGTAGCTGCGGGCGAGAGGAAAATGGGCGAAACAACAGTGGGTATGGCAGATGAGAGTGACTGGTGGAAGGCAGCAAGAGACATAACACGCACAACATGCAGCAAAGCGATGCCTGTGCCACTGCTCACCCGGGGGGCGGGTGCGGTCGCCAGACGCTCACGCGGCCCCGCGCCCCGCGGCGCGAGGGCAGGCCTTTGTCGCACCACACGCGGGCGAACTCCACGCAGGGCGCCTGCACCTGCCGCCGTACGGTACGGCGCACAAGCTCGCTGCGGAAGGGCAATGAGAGCGTAAATGCGGCAGTCAGGCCGCAAGCCAAGCGGTACCGCCGATAAGGAGGTAAAGGAGGCGAGGAATGGGGTGAGCTATCTAGGGTCAACAGGTCAGAGAAGCAGGTGCATAACCCTTTCATCCCAGCCCACCTGCGCTTGTGCAGGAAGTTCAGTTGGCAGAGCTGCGTGAGGGGCAGCGGCGCGCTGGTGCGGCCGGCGGGGGCGGCGGCGGCGGCCGCGAGCAGCTGCCTGCGCCGCCGCCGCCGCGCCGCCGGGCCGCCTGCCGCCGCCTCTGCCGCCTCCTGCCGCTGCAGGGCGAGGCGCAGGGACTCCAGGGCGGCGGGCTGGGTGAGGGCCGCAGGGGCCACACCCACGGGGCTGCGTAGGTCGTACAGCGGCACCTTCGTACGGCAGTGATCCATGGGGTGAGTCAGGCGACAGCGCGGTCGCTCCCAAGCACGATTCCGGCCGCTGCGCCAGCCCCTGCCTCCCCGCCTTTCCCCCAACCTCCGGTGCCAGCCGCACAACTGCCCCACACCAGCTGTACAATAGCTCAGTGGCGGCTTCTGTTCCTGCATGACCCCCGGGGTGGAAACCCCCCCCCCTTCCTCCCTCCCGGCCTCTTGCCCCACCTGGGGCGCGTGCTCCCCCGGCGGTGCCACCTGGAAGGTCGCCCCCACGTTGAGCACGCGCCAGGCCGTGCCGCCACCGGGTAGCGAGAAGGCCTTGCCGCGGGCCGCCTCCACGGCCGCGGGGGCCGCCACGCACCCCACCGCCGTCAGCGGCGGGGGCGAGCCCGCGGGCGCCGCCACGCAGCCCAGCGCTACGTAGCCGGGGGGCGGCAGCGGGCGGTAGAGCGCGTCGGCTCCGTCGGGTGAGGTCCAGACCGCCTCGAAGCCCAGGGGGTAGGCAACCAGTCCGGAGCAGATCGACACCGCCGCCACCTGCACGGTGGGGGAAGGGAAGGGAGGCGAGGAGCGGCGGCGGATATTGCTAAGCGTGCAACCACCCAGCAAATCTAGCATGTCTGTTTGGAAACGCGGAAACCGTAAGCAAGCAGAAAGCCCGGCGAGACAGACATCTAGCATGTGCGTGTGTGTGTGTGTGTTTGGGGGTAAGGGCCAGAAGAGCCATCGTGCGCCGCGAGACACGACCCCGTTCCTCACCTGTCCTATGGGCGGCGTGCGCCCCGCCCGCACCAGGTCCCCCAGGCCCACGTAGCCCGCGGGGGCCAGGGGCCGCCAGGCGCTGACGGAGCGCTCCGCGGCCTCAGGGTCCAGCAGCTCGGCCAGGGCGGCGCCTGGGGGGGGCGGGGGGGCGGGGGGGGAAAGGGGGGTTTGACACAGGTCACGTGACCAGTCGTGGGGGCCTCGGGGTCCAGCAGCTGAAGGAAGGGGAAGAGGTTCGTGTAATTGATACGCTACGCATGAGCAGTCGCGGCAGCCCCTGGTTGCAGCAGTTCGGCGCTGGGGCAGGCGGAGGGGACAGGGGTCGGCTAGAGCTCTGAGCTAGGGTCAAGGGAAAAGAAGGCGCCTGGAGGCACCAGAACGGGAAGGCAACGCGTCGCCAGACACACGGACGTGGAGTGGTGCGGTTCGCAATTGTCGAGGCGCGGCGGGCAGGCGCGGAGCCCACCTTCTCCCACCGCCCCCGGTGCGGCTGCGGTCCACGTGGCGGCCAGGGTGTAGCTGTCGCAGCGGTAGAGGGGCTTGTCGGGGGGAGGCACCTGGGGGGCAGCAAGACGCGGGGTCAGGAGGCAACCGGCGGGTACGCCTGTGAGATCTCCTCATCGCTTGTCCCTGCACCTGCACCTGCACCTGCACCTGCACCTGCACCTGCACCTGCACCTGCACCTGCACCTGCACCTGCACCTGCACCTGCACCTGCACCTGCACCTGCACCTGCATCGTCCGCGGCGACCCGCTTGCGGCTCCTCATGAAAGCAGCGCTCAACGCACGAAGCACTCTGCACTAGGCAGCATTGCCGCTACCCCCTGCCACCCCACCCCACCCACCTGGAAGGGCTCCATTACGAAAGCCTGGACCCGGATCAGGAACTCGAGCGCGGGGGGGGTCAGGCGCAGCACGAGGGCTGAATCCGCGTCCACCGACAGAGCCCGCTCCCTCGGCCCCACGTCCAGAGCGAGCGTTACGTCGCACGGCTCCAGCAGCGCACTCGTGACGCTGCCGGCGGCGCCGCCGACGGCGGAGGCGACGGTAGCGGTGTCGCCGGCAACCGACTGCGCGCTGCCGCCGCCACCAGGCACAGAGAGCTGCGCGGAGGACCAGGCGCGGCTCAGGCCCAGCGGACCGCCGCCGCCGCCGGCACCGCTGCTGCTGGCGGCGTCGAAGCCAACCTCGTCGCCGAATCCGCCGCCGCCGCCGCCACCCCGAAGACTGGTCATCATCTGCACCCCCAGGCCCCGGATGCTTGCCTTGGCCTCCTGGCGGTCGGGTCCGAGAGAGAGGTAGCTGGCGGAGACGTCGGCGCACAGCAGCAGCCGGCGGCGGCGGCGCCAGGTAGCGGCGTCGGCAGCTTCCAGAAGGTCCTCCGCCGGCTCGCTGTCGAGCGCCGTCGGCGGCCCCATGCCGGTGCCGCTGACGCCCCTGCTGCCGCCGCCGGCAGGGCCGCCGGAGAATGACGGCGCCGCCAGGCGCTTGACGGAAGCGCCGGGGCGGAGGGTGCGGTCGCCAACACCGATGCGGGACGAGGCGGCGCGGAGGGGCGTGAGGTTGGCGCCGGCAGCGGCTGCCGCCGCAACGCCGAAGGCCGATGTGAGGTCCAGTACGGGCGCGTCGAGCAGCTGTACGGCGGCCCCCGTGACGTCCAGGACGCACTCGAAGAAGGTAAGCTCTTGTACGGCAGAGACGGCGGCTGGGGCCGGCGGCGCCGCAGGCGGCGGCGGGGTCGGATTCTGCAGAACGGCATAGCGGCGGCGCGTGCTCGATCGGGCTAGGTTGACCTCCTGGGGTCGCTCCTCCTCCACCATGTCGCCCAGGGTGTCAACGTCCGGCTCGGGCGGTTGTACGGGAAACACGCCGTCCTCCTCACGTGCGACGAGTCGGGCGCCCGGCCCCACGTGCAGGCAGTACGGCAGCGAGTCATAGTTCTCGATCAGCACGTCACGCAGTACGAGCGTGCGCTCGGGCCCCACCACGATCAACGGCAGCGACTCGGCAACCGTCAGGCCCGGCGGCAGTACTAACCGCCCGCCGCCACCGTCGTACACGAGCGTACGGCCGTGGCTGCCGGGCGCGTCGGCCAGAATGCGGACCTCGGGGCTGAGCCACAGATCCGCGCCGCTGGGGGCCTTGTACGGCTCGACATGGCTCACGTGCACGTCGCGGCTCGCGTACGGCCGCGGTACGGCACCCTGCAGTACGGGTCCGCCCGCCACGAAGTTGATCAGCCGCCGTATCAGGCCCAGGTGCAGTACCAGCTGCGGCTGTTGAACCCTCAGCCGGATGCCCACGGCCGGCGGCCGCGGCGGCGGCTGGGCCACCGACCCACGGGGCTGCTGCCTGGCGGCGGCGGTGGCGGCGGCTGGGATGATGGATCGGTACTCGAGGAGCAGCAGCGAGGGGCTGGGCGCGGCGGCGGCGGCGGAGGCAGATCCTGGGATGGCCGGTGAAAACCGGCGCTGTACCTGCCCCTCCACCGCCGGCCCCGCACCCCCAGCCGCCCCGTCGCCGCCCTCCCGCGGCGCCTGCACCCCCGCCCCTGTCCCCGAGGTCACGGGTGCGGTGGACAGCACCCTGCGGTGCACCTCGGACAGCCCTGGCCTGAGGTCCTCGACAGCGGCGTGGGGAAGGGCCAGGGTGAGGAAGGTGGAGCCCCGGGCCGTGGCGTAGTAGCCCAGCCACGCCTCCCGCGCCGCCACCCCCGCCAGCGGACGCAGCTCCGCGCCCCCCTCCACGCAGGGCGCCAGGAGCGTCAGCTGCGCAGAGCCCAGCGCGAGCGTGACCTGGGGGGGGAGGAGAGGGTTCGGGAGGAGGAGTAGCGGTCAGAGAAGAGATCAGAGGAGCCGGGAGGAGGCTTAAAAGTGGTAGTCAACGCCGAGTCGGTCGGTGTTCATGGCAAAGGAGAAGCGGGGAACCGGAACGGCAGTGACTGGGCCGCGACATACGCAACAACGGACCTGCAGTGTGCAGGGGTCGTCCTTCTGTGCCGCCATGGCCTCGCGCGTGCCCAGCGCAAAGTTGAGTCCGGGCGGCCTCACGCCCCTCGCCACACTGGCCGCCGACCCCGCCAGACCAAACATGCCGCCCGGGGGCTCGGAAGCGGCCTTGGGGCTCAGCCCCTCCACCCCTGCCCCCGGGCCGGGGCCGCGTGCGGATGCGGGGCCGGCTGGGCCTGGGCCCGGCCGGGCCCGAGAGGTCAGCTCGCGCACGGCGGCGACGGGGTCGGTCCGCGGCGGTGAGGTCTCGGTGAAGTTGGCCGCGAGTACGGCCAGGGCGTGGCGGTACTCGTTCTCTGACAGGTTGCCGGCCACGTGCTGGATCTCAACCGCCACCTGCGTACGGCAGATCACGGCGGGGTTCCATCCGGAGTCACACACAAGCTGCCCCGCTTTCCCACGCCCTGGGACGCAGCTCCTAGCGGAAGCCATGTTGGAAGCCACAAGCGAGGCTCCGCATGCCAAGCCACACGCTCCCACCTGCATGGGCGGTAGCGGCCCGGCGGGGCCCACGGCCCCTTCAGCAGGGCGTGCCGCCAGGGGCCTGCGTATGGCCGCCCGCAGCCCCTCGGGCCCCAGGTCCGTCACCATGTTGGCCTCCCGGCAGCCGGGGCCGTTGCGAGCCAGCAGCCGCATGCCCGTCAGCTGGACCTGGGGGGTGAGGGAGGGGGTGGGGGGAGGGGCGCGGGAGCAGAAGTGCGGGGAGAAGGCGCCTCAGTAACACGCAACCCGTTCTCCTGTCCTCCCCAATCCCTGGCAGGAGGTTGCAATGACGCCCTCTCCCATCCAAAGCCACAAGGAGCCGCACCCATCTTTCCAGGCCGTCTGTACCGCGTCACCCCCGCCCGTACCTGCAGCTCGTCCATGAGCACGTGGCCCTGCCCCTCGGCGCCGTCGCGCCAGGCCACGTGGGCCGTACTCAGCCGTACGCGGCCCGGCCAGGCCTCTAGAAGCGGCTGCGAGGCGCTGTCCCGGGGGAGGGTCACCAGGGGGGCATCCAGGCACACGTCCAGGAGCAGCACAAAGGGTTCGGAGGGAGCGGCATCGGGAGAGGCAGGGGCGGGGACGGCGGGGGTGGTGGGGACGGCCGAGGTGGGCTCGACGGCAGGCGGCGGGGCGTTCAGCGCGGGCCGAGCGCGGGGCCGGAGGTCCAGCAGCCCTGGAGCAAAGATTGGGGCGTAAATGCTGGTCGTTGGGTCGTGTTATGATAATGTCAAGAGAGAGAGCTCCTTCGGCACAAGCCGGCCTCCTCTCAAGGTTTTTCTTATGAGCCGACGCTCTCCCCCAAGCCCCACCCTGCGTGTACGCCTGCAGGTCCCCCACGAAGCGGTGGAGCACCACAAGGTGCACCGCCCGCAGCGAGGCCGCCAGGGAGCAGTAGGTGCAGCCGTCGGGCACCCGCGGCTCCAGCAGCGAGTCCTCGCGGGAGTGCATGCTGGGGGGGTGGGGGTGGGAGGGGAGAAAGCGTGTTTAGGATGCGTAGGGCGGGCGCGTGATACGTAATAGTGCAGTTGTGAGCAGACAGGCTGCGGGGAAGAGGGCGGGGGTCGAGGGCGGCAGCAGGGCCCGGGGGAGGAGGCCCCAAGGGAGGGGGCCGGAGGTCAAGGGCTGCAGCCTTACAGCTCTGCCCCATCACCGCACCGGAAGGTGAACTCGACCAGCGCGGAGCCGGGCCCCGCCTCGGCGACTGGGCCCAGAGCCCCGGGCGCCAGGCCGCAGATGCGCCTGTACGGACTGTCGTGCGGCATTGCGCCGTACTCGGCGGTTACGGATCCCAGCGATGCGGACAGATCCAGGGTGGCGGCGGACATGGACAGCTCCATGCTGCAGGGGGCGAGGGGGAGCCAAGCAGTGAAGGGTTGGGTGTGGTGGGAAGCAACGGACTGGAGCGCTAAAACCTAAGTTCATAGCTGAAAGACGTTCGCACAGTGTGGACGGGTGTGCGTGAAGTTATGCGCAAGTCGCAAGAGGTCACCGCCCAGAAGTGTGTCGTTGCAAGCGGTGATGGAAGTCTTGACACTGCCCAGGAACTACCCACTTGAAGTCCTCCGCCGTTGCCAGCGCGAACAGCCGCGGCTGCGGAGCGTCGCTGCCTGCTCCGAACGGCGTGGGCTTGCCGCCGGCCGGCGTGGAAGGCCGATTCTGCATGCCGTACGACGGCACCTCGTACGGCGTGTACAGCGTCTCGTACGGCAGCACCAGCTGCAGGCGCTGCATGCCCATGCGCAGGCGCAGCAGCGAACGGCCGCCGCTGCCGCCCCTCACGCACACCACATCAGCCGCCGCGCCGTCACCGGCGCCCGCGTCCTCTGCGCGTGCGGCAGCTGCCGCGTCAGCCCCGGCTCCCGCCTACGGCGTTGGGAAGTAGGGAAGCCGTGCAAGGCAGGTCACCGGGTGCCAGAAGCGACACCTTCTCCTGCACTCGAAGGGCCCACCCTACCTAAAGCCCCCGCCCCCGCTCCCGCTTCAAAGGAGGTCTTCCGCTTCCCACCTGAGCCGCCACCGCGCCGCCCTCCTCCGTGCCCCCTCCTGCCGCTCCGCCGCGCTCGCTCCGCAGCAGCGCGGCGGCGAAGGCCAGGTCAGAGCCCAGGCCCATGAGTGCGGCCAGGGTGGGGCGGTGCGCGGCCAGGGTGAGGGAGGCCAGCTCAAGGCTCAGCTCGCTGTCGGCCTCGTACTGGGAGGGGGGAGGTATTGTGGAGGGCAGGAAGGGGGGATGAGTACTTTAGAGGTAAGGACAGAGCGCAGATCCGAGATGCTGAGTGCCAGTTCAAGGAGCGGGCGTGCCTGACACAAGGCCCCAGGCCCCCCCAGGCGACGCGGCCCCGCTCAGCTTCAATCACCCCCAGGCCCTCCCCGCCCCTGCCCCGTCCCTGCCCCTCCCCACCTGCGCCGCCTCGCCAAACACCTGCACGAAGTGCAGCCTTGCCAGTGGCGCCTCCTCCTCCAGCCCCGCCCCTGACCCCGCCCCCAGCCCTCCCTCTCCTCCCTCCTCTCCACCGCCCCCTCCACCTCCCACACCCCCGCCGCTGCGCGCCATGCCCGCGAAGGCCGGCCCCAGGGCGCCCCCCATGAGCTCGTCATCCAGCACCAGGGCCGCCATGCGCACGTCCGCGGCCAGGCGCTCGGGCCGCAGCCGCACCGCCACCAGCGCCCGCCGCAGCCGCAGCGCCAGCAGGGGCGACTCGGAGGAGCGGTCCAGGCAGCGCAGGGCCGAGCTGCCCTCGCCGCCGGGCCCGGCCTCGTCGTCCTCGTCTTGCGAGCACACGCTGTGGAAATCGTCGTCGGCATCCTCGTCGTCGCCTGCGCCATCCTCGCCGTCGTTTCGTGGAGCCCCGGCGGTCGCGGCGGTCTTGGCAGAGGCTGCCTCAGGGCTGGTTGAGGTGGCGGGGTCGGGGTCGGGGCTAGGGGCGGAGGCGGCGGCAAGGGCGCAGAGCGCGGACCAGGAGCGAGGCACGCGGCCGCTGAGGCGCAGCGAGATCTCGGGCATGGACCCCGTGAGCTCAAACACCTCCCGATCGGCAGGATCCGCAACCAGATCCAGATCCAGACTGCCGTACGCCCCGCCGCCGCCGCCGCCACCGCCGAGCGCAGCTATGGCCGCGGTGCTGACGCTACCTGAGCGTGCGGCGAGGCTGGAGGCATCCTGGAAGTCGTCGGAGGCTGCGTCGCTGCCGCTGGCGCTGCTGGTCTCGAAGTCGTCGCTCGCGACGCCCAGGCCTGCAATGTTTGGAGGGCGGAGGAGTGCGGAGGATTTTGGAGAGAACGGGGACATGATCCCCAGACGCTTTGGCCCGTCTAGGTCTCAGGCTCTCAGCATACAACCGCTGTGCTCCTGTGTTCTTGATTACCGTGCGCACTTTGTCCCCTCTCGCTGCAACCAACCGCCCACCCACCTGCGCTGGCCTCCATGGCGGCCGCTGACGTCAGCAGCGCCCGCCGCAGCGCCGCCGCCTGCCGGGCCCCGGGCGCCCGCAGCACCAGCGAGCGGGGGTGCGTGGCGGCCGCCTGCCGCCCCACGCCCCCCGGGGCCAGGGCCAGGACGTGCTCCGCCCTGCCCACGGCCGAGGGGGGCACCTCCAGCACCGCCCAGCCGCGCCAGTAGGTCCTGATAGGCGAGGGAAGGGGAGGGAGGGGTCAGCAGGTGAGAACCGGAAATGCGGTCGGCAACGGGACTAGTACTGATGCGGGTAGCGGCTCCAGACGGTTCCCGGCTGCGAACCATCTCTCCCCAGCGCGCACCTGCTCTCCAGCACGTCGGCAGCCCCCGCCGAGCCCTGCACCAGCGCTTGGCCCCGCCACACCACCACGTGCCGCCGCCGCCAGCGCGCAGCACGCCCGCCCAGTACGTCCCACGTCAGCACCTGGGGGCCGAAGAGGGAACGAGTGTGAAATGTGAGCTCGGCATGACGAGTTGCCACGTTCGCAGAGCTGTCGCGTGGGCGCATGTCCGGTCCTACTTTCTCCACATCCTGGCTCCACTCCACGTACCTGCACGGGCGCTTCGTAGTCCGCGGCCGAGGCCCAAGCGGGCAGCAGCACCGCCGCCTTGCCTCCCTCGGCCCTGGCCGCCGTCGCTCCGCCACCCGCGCCTGCCGCGCCCTCCGTCCCTGCCTCTCCTCCGCCTGCCCCTCCCAGCAGGGGCCCCACGGCCTGCGCCACCCCTAACAGGCGGTGCAGGCGCCAGGGGCTGACGTGGGCCTCCAGGGGGGAGGCCTCCAGGCGCATGCGGGCCTGGGGCAGCCGGGGGTGGGACCAGCTGGCCACCTGCGGGGTGGGCGGAAGTGGAGGGTTGTGGGGCGGGGTGGGGGATTGAGAGTTGTGGGGCGGGGTGGGGGGGAGGGGGCTTCACTGCGGGCACGTTCCGATCGGGGCGTTGTGGGTGGTGAAAGGGGTGTGCTGATCCCATGTAAGCAGCAATTGCAGCAGCAATTGAAGGGGTGTTCACTGAGTTCGAAACTTTGGGGCTGTGGCAGGACAGACGTGTAAGGGGGTGCTTCATGCTGTGACAGGACGGGCGTGCAGGAGGGGCGGCGCTCGGCACTCGCCTGCAGGGCTGCCTTGACTCCGAAGCGGGAGAGCAGCGGCACCAGGGGCCCCGGGGGGTCGGCGTAGGGGATGCCGGGGGGCAGGGGCGGGGGGTCGGGGGCCGACCAGGCGCCCTCCGCCGGCCACTCGAAGGGGCCGTCGTGCAGGTGCGCAGCCACGTTGTCCACCTGGGCACGGGGGGGAACGGGGAAGGGGGGAAGGACAGCGCTTTAGCCCGAAAGGCAGGACGGGACGTCTCTGGCAGGGAAAAGACTGCGTTAGCATGCGTGCCGCGTTTTAGGCCAGGGCGCCGCGGAGACGCCCGCCACCGCGCCTTCCGCCTCAACCCCCCGTCCGCCCCGCCCCCCTGCCTGCAGGTCGAAACACTGGTACAGCGCTGCCTCCTCGCCGCCCTCCGCCAGCCCCTGGCGCCCCGGGCCGGCGCTGGCCAGCGTGATGCAGCCAAGGTCCAGCAGCAGCGTGCAGCGGCCCTGGGGGGGAGGATGCAAGGGGGCAAGGGGGGGGGGGCAAGGGTTGCAGCGGGTTGCAATGGGGGGTGGCGGCAGGGGGCTTGCAATGGGGGGTGGCGGCAGGGCGCTTGCAATGGGGGCGTAGCGGCAGGGGGCTTGCAACGGGGGTAGCGGGAGGAGGCTTGAAAAGGGATCTAGCGGCAGGGGGGTTTGCAAGGAGGTCTAGCGGCAAGAGGCATGCAATGGGGGGTAGCGGCAGGGGGCGTACACCGGGGGGCAGCAGCGAGGGCAGCCCATGCCAACCGCTGCAGCAGCACCTCTGCCCCACCTGCTCGTCCGGCAGCGCCAGCTTGGGTGCGTGCAGCAGCACCGACAGCGCCAGGCGGGGGCGGGGGCGGCCCCGCTGCCGGGCCAGGGCCTGGATGCGCTGCGTGGCGGCCCGCTGCAGCTGCTGCGCCTGGGCGGAGGCCTGGGCCTGCGGGGGCGGGGGCGGGGGGATGCGGATGCGGGGGTTGGAGAAGGGGCGCTGGAAAGGTAGTATAAGGGTGCGCGGGTAATGAGGTGGACCTACGCATCTGCAGACTGAGAGGCCGCGTCGCTTTCAGTGAGGTGCCGAAGCCACAGCCGAAGCGGACGCGGAAGCACCCCCCCTTCCCCACCTGCAGCGTGCCCACGCCCAGGCTGCGGTCTGGCGCGAAGAAGCCCAGCAGCGCCCGCAGCGCCCCGGGGTCGGCGGTGAGGTGGGAGGGCGCCAGGTGCAGGGACAGGGCGGCGTCGGCGCTGCCGTCCTGAGGGGCGTGGTGGTGGGGGGAGGCAGGGGAGGGTAAGGGGAGAGCGCATGAGCGGCTGGGACGGTGCCGGGCGCCTACTGGCGAAGGGGGCAGTGAACCGCAACCCTGCAATGGCCTCCCACGCTCGCGGGCCTGCACTCTACAGGCCCCCCCCCCCGCCCCGCCCCGCCTGTGGCGCCTGCGTGAAGTCGAGCAGGAAGGCCGCGGGGGCGGCGGAGTGGGCACCCGGGTGGGCGCAGCCCGAGCCTGGAAGGCGGGAAAGGTCGACAGGAGAGGGAAACATTAGTAAAAGCAATGACTCTCAAGTGAAAGCAAACGCTAAGGCCGTAAGCAGTACCAAGGTCCAGGCAGCCAAGAAGGCGCACGCACTCCAAGGAGGGGCGGATCCGCGGGACTGGGCTAGAAGGGGTTCGGCGAGGGACATGGGGAGCTGCAGACCGGAAAAGGCAGTAGCGGGCCAGCAGCCAGGAACCCATGGAAAGGGCCACACACAGCGACATCGCTCACCGGGCGTGGCGGGGGCCAGGGGCGCGCAGCGCAGCAGCGGGCCGTGCCCGGGCGCGTCCACACTCCCCTGCGCCACCGCCAGCGACAGCACCTGGGTGGCGGGGAAGCGCTGGTGCCGCAGACTCACGCCCTGCGGGGGCGGGCAACGTAAGGGGGCAGGAGGTCACGTTTGGAGGAGCCAGCGTACTGGGGTGGACTGGGCGGGGTCGAGGGTAAGCATCCTCCGGGAAAGGCAGTACGAACGTCATTATGAACGTGCAAGACGTGGAGGGGAGGGGGCCACGCGTGAGGGCTCGGAGGGGCCGCAGCGGGCACTCACCCGCAACTCCGCATTCATCAGCACCGTAGCGGCCGCCATGGTCAGCTCCTCATCTCGTCGCCCATCTGCCGTACCGGCCCCAGTGTCGTACAGCTCGATACTGGCTCGTCCCAGCCGTACGTCGACGACTGAGAGCAGGGTGTGCGGGCTGGCTTCGGCCAGGGAGGCCGAGCTGCCTAGCCTGCTGTCGCCGCCCTGCTGATGAAGGGGTTGCGACCACGGGTCAGGACACACTTGTGATCGCCCGCACGGCTGGACGCACGAGGCGCATTGCAAACAGTCATACCAGGCCCTGCCCTCGCCCGACCGCAACACGGCAACGCTCGTATTTGCCACTTGGGCCCAGCTCCCACATGCGACTCCCCCCATCCGCCCCCTGCGGGTATACCCCGCCCCCGGGGGGCCCCATGCCGAACCCCACCCTGGAGACCACACGTCCACACCCCGGGTGGGTCCCACCTGGTGCAGCAGCTCCTCCAGCTTGGCCCACTCCTCGGGGGTGAGGCTGGCCATGCCGCCATCGCCCTCGCCCCCGCCGGAGCCGGAGCCGGAGCCCTGCGAACCCCCCGGGCCCGAGCCCCACATCCACTGGCCCCACGTCCGCTTGGGGGGCACAGCCGGCGCCAGTGCGGCAGCGGCCGAGGGCGCCGCACCGGCCGCCGCCTGCACCCGCTCCTCTCGCAGCTTGGTGTGTGCCAGGCGCCTGCGAGTTGCATGGATGATTCGGTGGTAGCTCCTCCTGTCTCAGGCCACTGCCTCGACCCTTCCCAAGTTTCCAGCCCCGAGCATTGCTCGTACCCGGGCGCGAAGGATGAGCTCTGCTACAGCCCCGCTGTTGCCTCCAGGGCTCAGTCTCCCATCCCTCACCAGCCCATCCACCCCCCCCACCACCACACCACTCCGCCCCATCTCCCAGCCTGACCTGAACACCAGGATGGCCCCCTCCGGCAGCCCCGCCTCCAGCTCCGCAATGGCCCGGTCGCCGCCCAGCGGCCCCCCCGCCCCGACCAGTCGCGCGTATGCGGGCACGTAGGCCTTCCGCAGCAGGCAGGCGGCGCTCAGCTGCTCCCAGTCCAGCGCCAGGCGGCGGCGCTGGCGGCGCACGGCCAGGCCCGCGTAGCGCCACCACAGCCGGGCGGGCAGGCCTGCAGGGGGGAAAGCGGTGAAGGGGGGAGGTTTGTGGCGCGGGGCGCTGCTGAGGCGATGCGCGTAGAACATGCGCAGGAGCAGCCAAGGTTTGCCGCTGGCTCCCCCGCTCACCCTGCCGCGGCCTGCCCGGCGGTCGCATGTGCGCGTAGGGCGTGTTGGCTGCCGCTGCATCGAGCGCCTCCAGCAGCGCCAGCGCCCCGCGGTACTGCGCCGCCGACAGAGCCAGCGCCAGTGCGTCCAGCTGCAGCCGCAGCTCCTGGCGGGGGGGCGCGGAGGCGGAGGCGGGGGAGGCGGGAGGGGCAGGGGCGGCGTTCCTGCGGGGCGAGGAGGGAAGGGGGAAGGGAGCCGGGGTGGGAGATGGTGAGGTTGGGATGGGAGGCTGTGCGGAGTGTCCCGCGACCCCTCGAGGCGTGACGGCCCACCTGCGCACGTAGTTGAGGGTGCCGCTGATGGGGCGGATCAGGTGCGCGTGCGGCGTGCGTGCGGCGCCCTGTGCCTGTGCCTGGGCCTCAGTGGGCCCCGGGCCCGGACCTGGACCCGGGCCCGGGCCCGACTCAGGCAGGTGCAGGGAGGGCAGGAAGAGGCTGTCCCACTGCGCGGGGGTGAGGGCGGCGGCGCCCGTAGCGCTCCAGGGCTGGCCTCCGGGCAGGCGCAGGGGGGCGGCGGAGGGCCCCACGTCCGCATACAGGGCCAGCTGCCGCAGCACCACCGCCTGCGGGTGGGAGGGGGGCAGGGACGTGACCGAGGCTGGAGGAGGGCAGCAGGGCACTGAACATCAAGCTCAGCTTTCTCGCCACCATCACCCCGTCATCCCCTGCCTCTGCCCCGCATAGTCCCCCCCACACCCACCCACACGCATGCACGCACCTTGCGCATGATGCTGAGCTGGTCTGCGGTGGCGAAGGTCTGCCGCCCCGCCTCGTCCACGGTGGCGGCGGACAGCTCCCCCAGGGTGAGCCCCACGGCCAAGGGGGAGCCGCTGGGGAGGCGGTCGGGGTCCTCGTACCTAGGCGGGGGGGAGGGGAGGGGCGGGGCGGGGGAAGGGGGGGGGCCCACGGGGAGTCTGGAAGAGTGACGGCTGGGGGACTGCCCCTCACTTTACTGCCGCTGTACCGCCATAAAGATAGCGGCAACCCACAGGCCCTCGACGCTTCAGCCCGGCGCCCACCTGACGTGGACGTTTGTGATGCGCAGCTGCAGGTTGCCTAGGATGGTGTTGGCCAGGGCCTGCGGGAGGGGTGGGAGAGGGCAGAGAGGAGCGGAGAGGGCAGAGCTAGGACAGGTGACGGCGAGGACGACGTGGTACTAGGCACGGTTGTGAGTCACAACCAACTCAGCCGATTGCACTTCGCCCTGCCCAGCCTTCACCCCCGTGCGCCCAGCACCTGCCTGAAGGTTGAACATGCCCCCCTTGGCCCCGGCCCCCGCCTGGGCAGCGAGCTTGGCGGCCAACTTAGCCTCCAGCTCCTGGGGGGCACGGGTTGCAGGACGGCCCGGGGAGGCCGGGGTACAGGGGTCTCGATGGGGTGGGTGCATGCCCTCTTTAGGTCTCCACCCCTTCCCCTCAAAAGCATTCCGCGCAGCTTTGGCTGGACCCCCCCCCCCGTTCCGCCACCGCACCTGCAGCCACGCCGTCTCCCGCTCCAGCACCCGGCGCCGCTTGGCCGCCAGCTCGGAGGCACACACGGCCGCCTCATAGGACGCCTCGTCCTGGGCGGAGGAAGGGTGCGTGGAAGGGGGGAAGCGGATTGATGTGGGTCGGGCGCGCAATGCCCACAGGCAGTCCGAACCAGCGCCCATGAGAGATGGAGAACAAACACGCTTGCAGAGTTGCAGGATGCAGATGGGAAGGGGATCCCAGCGCCCACCTGGCAGTCATCCGTTGCGGTGGTCCGGGGCCGGGGACGCACCAGCAGGTACAGCCGGTCCAACTCCAGGACCACGGGGGTGCGGCCCAGGGAGCTCCACGGCACCTGGTCGGGGGCAGGAGCGGGCGAGGTGGGGTGTGAGAGGTTCGCAGGGGGGCGGGACAGGGGTGGAGGGGAAAGGGGCGTGTGTAGGGGAAGGGCGGGAAACGACGAGGGCCGGGCCCACGTGCAAGCGCCTTGCGCGGGCGAGCTAGCGGTAGGAGGTGCCCGCGCTTTGCGGAATCGTAGCCTCTCGCCACTTGCTTTGAGCGTGAGCTTCCCGAGAACGCCCGACGCCACGTCCACTGGTAAGCCCAGGTCGCGGAGTGCCTCGGTCCGAAGCCTGAGGTTTGCCAGCTCGACATCCCCGGTCCAGACCGAGACGCGGAGTGACTCGGCGTCGAGACCGTCTACGTACGCTCCCATACATTTCTGCAAGTAGTATGCAACCTGTTGCTCGAACATCTGCAAGATGCATGTCCAGCACGCTCCTGGAGCGCGCGGCCAGGCACGAGTAGCAGTGCGTCAGGATCTACGCTGAGGTCTATCGTCCTGAAGTTGGTCAGAGTAAAGCGTGAGGGCAGCTGCATGTTGCGGTTGACTGGGCCCCGATCGTGCCTCAGCCCCGGAGCCCATACATGCCCAACCCCGGGAGCACGTGGGGGCGGGCCCGGAGCTTGTAAGTCGCAGCACCAAGTACTGCAGTTACTTGCACACAAATACCCCTCTTTCCCGTGCTTAACCCGCGGTACTTGAGAAAGTTGGGGTCTGGGAATGGTCATCGGTTGCAGCCCGAACGTTGCGTGTCAGGAGATCGGCACTGTTAGCTCCGGCTCAGATGATGCCTACCGTCTTGGTCAGACCGGGGGCGACGGCACCTCATGGACTACCACAGCCTGATCGCGCAGCAGTCGGGGCTTGCCCCCTTGAGGGGGCGGGACTTGGGGGTTGGGGTTGCATGGCTGGTGGGTCGCCGGTGGGTTGCGGGCGGCGCAGGGGGCCGCGGGGGGACCGTGGCACGAGCGGCACTGCACGTGCACCCCGTCGCACTGCAACAATGCGCCGAGGTGCCTTGTGTAGGCGACACGCCTAATGCACCATGCGAGGCACGCGCGGCTGATCGCAGCAAGCCTAGCGTGCCTCGGGAAGACCAGGACTCGGGAAGCAAGGGTATGGACGATTATGCACGACCCAGCGCTGTCTTAACCCAGAGCTGAGGGCAGCAAAGGTGATGCTCGAGATTTCGGAAGCCGCCAGGGCTGGCGGCTGACGCAAAAGGGGTCTGTTCCGGGGGCAGAGGGCCTCGCCCGGTTCCCTGGTCTCACCTGCGCTGCAGGAGTGCCCTGGCGGCCCGATTGAAAAGGGGGTGTTGGTGCACCGCCCTGTTTTTGGGCTGAGCCCCCGGCGCGGAGCCCCCGGGGATTACCCCGTGTCGGTGTCCGTCCGTCCGTCCGTGTGTGCCCTGCGTCACGCAAGAACCTGCGATTCACGCCCAGCCCGCGGTGCCACAAGCTTTACTTACTTTATCCCTATCGCTTGTGATTGAGAGCAGGGGAAGTTGGGGCTTGGCGGCGTTGGTGTGCGGAGGGCTGCTTGGGTGGACTTGGCTAGACTAACCCGCACCCCTTCCCACGCCCCCTCAGAACCGCGACGTCTCCGCTGCCAACGTGATCCGCATCCTCCTCCTGCTGAAGCTGCTGGGCTTCAGCCGGCCGGCCGCGCTGGAGCGGCCGCCGGCCGTGGACCCGGGCTGAGGGCCCAAACAAAGAGCAGCGGCGGCGGAGGGAGAGAGGTAGCGGGTGGCGTGTGGGCAGTAGCGGATTGGAGACGGACATCTTCTCTTTCTGTCTTTTGGGGGGTGCATGTGAATGTGCGCCCAGGGGGGGGGGGTAGGTCCTCCCCAGACATACATCATGCCTCATCTGTACAGAACTTACCGTGAGGATCCCAAATCCGCTTTCAGAAATCAAAACGAAGGTTTTATTGCAAAGTTATGGGGGCCCAAAGTTCTCGGTCGGTCGTCGGTCGGGGGGGGTCGGGGGACTTTGGGAGGCTGTGTGGCGGAACTTTGTCACCGCGGCGTAGAGCAGCGCCCAGCATCATACCACACGCCCTGGTCATGCAGCAAGGCATGAACTTATGCTGGCAAGTCACTGGCACCCGTCCAGCGGTGTTAGGGAGTCGGGACCGGTGGGACATGTCGGCATGCCGGGCCCCGGGCACACACGCGACCACCCAAAGGCGTCTCGCAGGTTCTCCCGGAAGGCCGCCTTCCACTCCCGCGCCCCAGACCGCACAATACTTGCAATGTACAGCCCTGATACCGCCCTTTGTTGCTGAGCCGTTGGTCAATTGACGGGTCGGGGTCCGTGGCATGGTCGATGGTACCCGACCAACGTGGGCCACAGGGAGTGGTGTGCGCGCCCATGGATAGAGCACACGGCCAGCAGTCCAGCGAAACGCGAAAGGCATAGAATGGAGTACGTACATGCCTTGTACGGCAGTGTCGTACACTGTACGGGTCGGTCGGTCGTCGGTCCCGGGGGGTCGGGGGACTTTGGGGCATGATATCGGGCAACTTTGTTTGTACCCCCCCGCTGGTGCGCCCAACCCAACCGGCTAAGTCCGGCATTGCGGGGTTGCGAAGGCCCCTCACTTATGGCGGCGTGGGTTTAGTCCGTGCGCTGTGGGGCGTAGTGCTTGATTGCGCGGCCCCAGTGCTGCCCGGCCTCGCGGGGTTTGGGGCTCGGCCCTTTTCCCTGTCCTGGACAGACACCCTTGTTCCAGCCCGTTGAACGGTTACACGTTGGGTCGTGACGGCGGGGCCGGCAGCGGGGGCCCAAGGGACGCCGAGTCCGAGTCGCCGGATGGTCAAGCAGCACACACGGTGCGACGGCACGGGAAGGCATGGGCGCCTGACACACGCACTCTCCACTTCCGCATTTCAAGGCGAGTACTCTTAGTACTATGCACCTCAATCATGCCACCTCGCATGCGAGCCTCAGCTGCACCGCCTGCGAACAGAGTCCCTGAGCATGAGTTGGCCAAGAAGCGTTTGTTGGGCGCTGTGGACCGTCTGCTGGGGCTCACAACAACTCAGCGGAGCGTAAAGGACCTCAAGGACCTCACCAGTGACACGCGCACGTTATGCGAGTTTGCAGCCGACAATGGACTCGCCCTCCTGGACACGGACGGCCGCTTCGCCTCCGCCCTCGTGTCGCTAGCTGGCATCGCGACTCGCATGAAGGTGACGAGCGCAGCTGGCCAGCTGCATACCAACCAGCATTTCGTCGCCTTCCACGCGCTCGAACTTGCCGTCCTCATCCTGGACAGCGCGACCAGCACCTCCACAGCCGCTGCGGTGCGCCCTTTTGCGGCCACGCTGCTCAAGGTGCAGACCCTGCACGCCGCGGCACGGCAGGTCGCGGCGGCCTGCGCGCTCGACCCCGAGGCTGAGGGCCAAGGCGGCACCGATCTGCGCATGCGCGCAGGCGACCTCGCATCTTTCCACCTCAGCCTAGTGGCTCGCCTAGCACAAGCAGCGCAGTTGCCTGGTGCCTGGTGCTCCTCATGCGCCCGCCGCCCGGCGCCCCGCAAGCACCGCTCGACAGCATGCAAGCCAGCCTGTTCACGCACCTGTGCGTTGCAATCAATCGGCTCGGTGCGCTTGTGCCGCGTGACGGCCCCGCCCTAACAGAAGCGGGTAGCATACGGGCGGCGGTCGGCCCCTGCGGCCACCGAGCCCTTCAGCTCCTCTGCGGCAGCGTCCTGTCGGCGGCGGATGGCCAGCCCTGCGGCCTGCCCCGAGACCCCCTCCTCTCCACTCCCGTAACTGACAACGGTGGTTACCCATGCCTGTCAATCGCCGTACTGTACACGTGCATGGTTGCTGTGAACCTCGACGCCACCAGCCCCGCCCCCTCCGTGTCGCCCCGTGCCATTCTGCGCCTGGCCCTGCGCGCACTGGTGCTGGCGGGGGCATCAGCACGCGCCGGCGCGGGGGCGGTGTCCCTTGACTCCAGGCGGCAGCCGGTGGTGGACCTGAGCTGGGCCGGGGGCAGGCGCAGGGGCACCCAGGCCTTCCGACTGCTGCTGACCCCCGGAGAAGTGGTCGACGTGGCCTGGCAGGCTCTGCTGGTCCTGGCGGGTGCGGCCGAGCGGTGGCCGCGGGCGTGGGAGGCCGAGGCGGCTAGGGCCTGGGCGCCCCTGCTGACGGCCGCCCTGCACAGCCTGGCGGCAACTGAGGAGCCGCAGACACCGGAGGCCCTTCTGGAGCTGCTGCAAACTGCTCTGCGGCCTCTGGCAGGCCCTCTAACGGGTGCGTAGCGGCGTCTTTGTCTGTGGCATCTCTGCCAGCTGTGACTCAAATAATCAACACTTCTTGCTGTTGCTCTCGCTTGCATGCGCTCACCCTGCCGCTGCCCTTCGCATGCCGCAAGGCTCCTGCGAGTGCTCACGCCATGCCCCCGCTCCGCTGTCCCACGCCACAGGTGGGCCGCCCGCACTGTTCTTCCACGCCGCCGCGCTGCCCCCCTCCGTGGCGGCGGCGCTGGAGGGCGGTGTGGTGCCGCTGCTGGAGACGATGCTGCGGTGCGCCGCCGGCAGCCCGGCAGGGCCCAAGGCGTGGGTAGTGGGGCACTGCGTAATAGCCCAGGGCTCCAGCTTCGCCGCCCTTGTAGCGCACAGCCCGCCCCGGCAGGCCGCCTCCCTCCTCCGGACTCTGGCCAAGCTGCTCCGGACGCTGCCGCCGGACGTCCTGCTGCGACCAGCGCACTCGCAAGCGACTGAGGACCTGGAGTGGGTCGTCGTCCTCACCGCCCTGGACCTCATCGAGCTAGCTCTGAGCTTTCCGCAAGGGCTATCGGAGCCGACGGCAGCAGCCGTGGACCCCGCTGCGCCCTGCGCGCCCGTGTGTGTGCTGGCGCTGGCGGTCCTGCAGCTGCTGCCCGAGTTGTCGCGGCTGGCCTGTCGGGCCATGCAGCTTCGGGCACACAGGCTGCCCAGGGGCGCTGGCGGCTCGGGCGAGGCAGGTAGCCATGGCAATCGTGGAAACGGGCTGCTGGATGGGTGTCTTTTGGCGTTCTTGCGGGCCACCGGTATTGCGGCCGACTATGCCGCCGACTATGCGAAGCCTGGCGCTCGGGGCGCCCCTCCGCACCGCCTGGCCTCGGCCCTGTGCCTGCCCCTCCTGGTGGAGGCGTGCGGGGCGGTGCCGCTGCTGGGGGCGCTCCTGGAGGCATCGGTGATGGAGGGGGAGGAGGGGCAGCTGATGCTGTCGCCCCAAACCTTGGCCATCCGGTGCCTAAAGGTGCACACGTTTTACCCGCACCTCGTGCTGGGGCGGGGCAGCGGCGCGGACGGTGCCGGCGGCTCAACCGCACCGGGTGCGGCGGCTGCGTGGTCGCCTGAGGCCCTCCGCCTGCTGGCCACACGGGTGAGCGAGGCGCCGCCCGGAGTGTGGCAGCAGCTGGAGGACTTGGCGGATCGGCTGGACCAGCCTCAGAGCGAGCAAGCTGTAGGGCGCCTCTGCGCCGAGGCTCTGGCGGCCGCCGCCAAGCGGCTGGCGGCGCTGCGGGCCGAGGCGGCGGCGCTGCTGCCCGCCTGCGCCAACCCTGCCTGCGCCAGCCTCGAGGGCGACAGCGAGGCGGACGTGAGGCTGCAGCAGTGCGGGCGATGCAAGCGGGTATCGTACTGCTGCCGCGATTGCCAGACGGCGCACTGGAAGGCGGGGCACAAGGCGGAGTGCAGGGTAGAGAGCAGCTGAGAGGGCCACGGGGGACAGGGGCATAGGTGTATGGGGAGTTTTGGCAGGGGACGGTGCAGGTCTGTTGCGGAGGCGCTTAGGAACATGTGCACGCTGCCCCAACTGGCGTTATCACGCTTGCAATACTCGCTTTGTACGCATGTGTGATCATGGAGGCTGCGCTGAAATGCGCACAGCACTGTCAAGCAGGGGTGCGCAGTAGGCGCTAGGAGGGAGCAGTTTGACATCGCAGGGTTCAGGGATGGCAGGCACGGCACCCAAGTAGGAGTTGACTGATCAGTGCATTCTAACACTCGCCTGTTGCTGAGCTGGCGACCATAGCGGCCTGGAGGTTTCGGCGTTTATGGAGGGCGCAACGACCGGGCATACCGGTACTTTAAGTGACGTGCAGTGCAAGCGAGTGCGAGAGAGGTTGAGACGCGGGGCATGGCTGACTGGGGCGTGGCCCTTGGAGTGAAGTCCAGATCTATGCTGTGTGAGCGGTGGCAGGTGCTGGAACCTACCCGCCCGACCGGAATCCTCCTTGGCCCCTTGATAGGTGCCGCATTGTAGGCGCGACGACGGCCCACAGAGGACATGACCAGGGCTTCACGTGTCTCGAATGCTGTGTAAACTTGTGCAATGCAGGTCACTGCGCCGGCCCCACCAGGACCCCCATGGCCTCTCCCCCTTCCCTCCATCAACAATGCCCCCCCCCGTGCAGTCATTTGGACCGCCATGCCAGTATCAGGCCTCCGCGCAGTGAACAGGGTAACGCACAGTCCACATCACCGAGCGCCGGCGCCGCAGCGTCGCCTGTCCTCCCCCTTGCCACCCCACGCACCCTCAACGCAGTAAACAACTCCTGTCTTCGTCCGCAGCTAGTGCTCCTCCACAACAATTTCAGTGGCACCCCCGCCCACCGCATCCAACCAAGCCCCACCAGCCGCCAACCGTACCGGGCTTACCATCAGGTGCGCCACCCTTCGGCTGCCGTGTACATTCCGCACCGTGGCCATACCGCGTCCGCATCGGGCCTCCCACCAGGTGCGCAGCCCATCAAGTGCCGTGCAGCCGAGCGCCGCCTAGTGCTCCTCCTCCTCCCCCTCGTGGCCGTGCCACCAGGGCGCGTCGTCATAGAGCTTCTCCACCACGAGCTCCGCGCCCCGCACCCACCCCACGCGGGTCACCAGGGCGCCCGCAGCGCTGCCGCCGGCCGCCGCCAGCGCCAGCGTCACGCCCAGCCCCGCCAGCTGCCACAGCGGCTGCGCGGCGCCCCGCACCAGCAGCCCCGTGTTGCGTGCGGCCAGGGAGGGCAGGGCGGTGAACAGGGCCGAGGCCAGGCCCCCCAGGATGCCGGGCATGCCGTGCAGGTTGTGCACGCTGAGGGGGGGAGGGGAACAGGAGGGAGGAGGAGATGAAGAGGGACAAGAAGGGGGCAGCTCGTCACCCAGTACGGCACCCACGCACTCCCGCGGCCGCTGGCCCACCCGCGCCACCCCGACCCCGGTCCGCACCCACCCGCACGTGTCCCTCAGCGCCAGGCTCCCCGCCTCCAGCTTCGGGGTGAGCCGCACGTAGCCCGCGGTGGACAGCACCCCCGCCAGCGCCCCCAGGCCCAGGGCAGCCGCGGGGGGCAAGCGCAGGCTGGCGGAGGAGCCCACGGCCACGCCACCGGCCAGCGTGGCGTTCTGGACGTGCACCTAAGGGGGCGTCAGGGGATGGGTGGGTGTGGGGTTGGGGGCTGGTGGTGGGGCCTGCCGTGGTCCACACGCCCCTGCTCGTTCCATCCAGCTGCAGGTATTCGCCCAGGCGATATCGACCCCTGCTACCACGCAGCCCCCGAGCACGATACGTGAGCACCACCTCCCCTCCACGCACCAAGTCCGTCGTGCCCGACTCGCTCCCCCGGCAGCACGGGCATCGGAGTGAGGTTCAAGACACCCACATCGGCCCCGCCCAACCCACATCAGCCCCTGTCAACCCACATCACCCCCGCCCAACCCACATCGCCCCGCCCAACCCCCCCCGCACGCACCATGTCCATCTTGCCCGACTCCCCCAGCAGCACCGACGCCGCGAAGGCCGCCACGCAGGACGCCAGCAGCGCCAGCAGCGTGTTGGCGATGCAGTGCCACTGCCACTGGTCCGTGCCGCCGGGGGTGGCGCCCAGCGCGCCGTTGAAGCTGCGGGCCGAGGGAGGGGGAGGAGGCATGGTGGGCGAGGGTGGTGTCAAGGGGAGTGGGGGTAAAGGATGGCGGCGAGGAGGCAACGCGCGAAAGGCAAGACGTGACGTACGAGCCCCCATGTGCTGTATCTGGCGTGGCGTGTGAGCCCGACGGAACCCGCCGTACACGCGTACCTGGGCCACAGGATCCACAGGAAGATGGTGCCTGGGGCAGATGAAACAGGGAGCACAAGGGGTTGCGGGCAGGGATAGCTTCAATACTGCGAGATAAACCGGTCCCCGCTGTATGCATACATGGCGCATCCTGCTCCGCCTGTCCCCCAGTCCCCCGCCCACGCACCAATCATGGCGAATGTGTCGGTGGCGGGCGAGGCTCCGTTGTTGGCGTGTCCTGCGCCCCCACCGGGCTGAGTGGCGATCCAGCGGGACGCAGCCAAACCTGGGTTGCAGGGGCAGGGGCGGGGCGCGGGTGAGGGCGTGCCATTGCTGAGCGACGGACGGTGAGCAACAGTGCTTGCTCTCCCTTTCGCCACGCCTCCCCTTTTAATCCCACGACCGCCCGGACCCCTGATTTCGCTGGGGTCGCGACCCCGCTCCGGCCTCTTTCAATCTCCTCAGCAAGCTCGGCCATCCTCCCCGTCCTGCGCCCTCTTCCTCCTCCCTCGCTCCCTCCCCGGCCCCCGCACCGTAGTAGGCACCGAAGGCGTGGATGCTCATGGACCCCCCGATGTCCAGAGCCCGGAACTGCTCGAACACCACCCACTGGTTGAGAGCGTACACGGGCACCTGGTGGTGGCGGAGAAGGAAGGAAGGGACCACGTGCGGGAGGAGAGGTGCCGTCAGCAAGCAGAGCTGCTGTCTATCTGCAAGCTCCGGCCACGGGCCTGAGCGGTTGCAGACGTTGCCCCGTACTGGGCTTTAGTTGCCCCGTGAGACGGCGCAGATTGACTAGGATCGGGCAGAGCAAAGGATGCAGATTGAGGATGCAGGGCGCCCCCACCCCAGCAAGACACGAACGTAGTGCCGTACGTGTCGTACCCACCATGAGCACCAGCATCCACAGGATCTGGGAGGGGCTGGCGCGGCCCAGTACGGCACCGAACGCAATCATGGCGGAACCTGCAAAGGTTGGGCATTGGGGGGCAGGCGCCGCGAGCGGGGCGGCGGGAGCGTGGGGGGTCGTAAGGCGGGAGCCATCCGCGTCATGGCAAGGCAGGCAGGCAGGTGACGGAGGGAGGCAACAGCAAATCTAAGGGGGCAGTCCAGTTCGCCCCATACCCAAAGCCCTCCCGGTCCCCATCGGCCCGTCGCACCCGCTGCAAAGGCTGCGTCGATGAAGAGGGGCAGGTCAATGGTGATGGTCGAGACCCTGGGGGCACGAAGGGAAGAAGACGGGCAGTGCATTCCCCGTTCACCTTGTGTCCCCTAGTTGCCCACCTCGCCCTCTGCCCCACCACCGCAACCTCGCCCAACCTTGCCTGCCCAACGCCCACAGCTTCTCCCGCGCGCCCGCCCACACACCCCTCCCCTTCTTCCCTTGCCCCCCCACCAGGACCACGTGCATGCGCCCCCACCCCCACCAGGCTCACGTGCGCCCCCACCCACCTGCCCTCCAGGGCGCCCTGCTGCGCCGCCCCCAGCGCCAGCACCGCCAGCAGCATCACAACGGCCGAGAGCACAAAGTTGAGCCCCACGGCTGAGAGAGAGTACTTGCGGAGGAAGGTCATGAGGAAGCCAAAGCCAACGAAGATCTGCCGTACACAGATGTGAGCATGCATGGGGGAGTGGCGGTAGGGGGCAGCGCGGGGTAAGGGTGGGCGGCGTGCCGCTGGGGCGTGTGCGTGCCGGGCGGGCATGACTTCCATGACTTCCATTGCCAAACTCAGCTCTGCCAGCAGCCCCTTTCCATGGCAAGCAGGTTTGACGGCAACTTGCCATGAGCATAACATGGATGAGGAATTGGTAGTAGTGCGAGACGTAGGCCTCCTGCGCGGGTTGTCGAGCGGGCAGGGGCGGTCTGGGGTCGCCAGGGCGAGGCGTGAGACCGGAGCCGCGGTCCCGAGCGACGACGGTCGTGCAAGTGCCAGGGTTTGGCGACCAAGATGTCCCCGGCTCAATTAACATTACATCAGCTCAGGCAACTGATGTGTGTCTGGCTCAGGGCTCGAAAGAGTCGCGCCGCGAGGCATGGCCCTGCCGTCGCCCGAGCGGTTGGCCTGAACCCTAGCTCGAGCTCACCTCTGGAGCGAGGTCAGTGAACAGAGCAAATGCGAGGAGCGCGGCGCACAGCACTCCAGCCAAGGTGGCTGCGAAGGATTTGAGCTTCGCTCCCATGACTGCACTGCTCGGGGCAAGGAGCGGCCACTCGAGTGTCGCCATACTGCCCGACTGAACCACGACGACCAAGACAGTTCAATGCGTATTCCTATAGCACCCGGGCCGCGGGGCGCAAGGCGAGAGCAAGGATAGCCGATGGCCGCACACGCAGGTGCTCGGAACGGCAAGGACAAAGCTTGAGATCGGGTGCGTGTGAGCAGGTATTCTAGTCTGTATGCACACAGGGCTCCACCTCTTGTGGCGTGCGCGGAACCCTTGTTACCCCAGTTTACGGATCGGCCGAGCACGTGGCGAAGGCGAAAGGTCGCAACCTGCCGCACTCGGGCCCTTCCTGGCCTCCCCCTCTGCCCCCCGCCTCCCCCCATGCGCGTGGCCCATGGCCCATGGCAAATAGACGCCTGCCTTGTCACCGCAACGCGTACCCTCTGGTCTTCCCTGCAGTGATGTTGCCAGCCCCGTCACCGCAGAGCGCTTCAAAGCACCGCCGCACTGCGTCGGCCAACATCATGCGACGCCAACACCGCGGCACTACGCCCCGTTGTCTATAATAACCGCAGCAGGTGGAGGGAGCCCTGCCAACCATGCTGTGTAGCGAGCCCGGATAGTTCAAACCTCCACAGTATGTGCACGTGGACCAGGCGGGACGCGGGACGCGGGACCGGGGGCCGGGGTGCGTTGGCAGGCGTTGGCGTCAACGCGGGGGGGCAGCGGCCGGCGAGGGGACCGACGGGGCCAGACGGAGCGTGGGAAGGACGAGGCCGCTGTCAAGCCGATACGCTTCAGAAAGTGTTGGGCCGGCGGGGGCTAGCCTCGGCGGCAACGTCTGGGAACGCAGGCGCGGGCAAGCGCTCGCATCGGGTTTGGGCGGGAAAGCCTCAATTCAGCCTGGTGCCTGGCAACGCAGCTTCGCACAACACATTTCGCACCCATACAACGAAACTGTAGAATGCCACCTCGCTCGCGAGCTCCAGCTGCACCGCCTGCGACCAGAGTCCCTGAGCATGCTAAAGCAAAGCAGCGTCTGCTGGGCGCTGTGGGGCGACTGTTGGGGCGTGAATCACCACAGCTGAGCAGAGAGGAGTGCAAGGACCTGAACCGCGACCTCCGCACGTTATGCGAGTACGCAGTGGGCAATGCGGGCACGAATGCGATCGCCCTGGCGGAGGCAGACAAGGACGGCGAAGTCGCCTCCGCCCTCGTGGCTCTGGTTGCCTCTGCCGTGCGCATGGAGGTGAAGGACACGCCTGGCAAGCTGGATGACCACCGGCACGGCGTGGCCTACTCAGCGCTTGACCTCGCCTCCATCATCGTGGACAGCGCGACCAGCACCTCCACAGCAGCCGCGGTGCGCCCTTTCGCGGCCACGCTGCTGCAGGTGCAGACCCTGCAGGCCGCGGCACGGCAGGTCGCGGCGGCCTGCGCGCTGCTGGTCCCAGGGGCTGGGGGGCCGCCCAGCCATGTGTTGTGCGACGTCCAGGGGATCAGCATCCGGCGACCTGGCCCGGACCTATCCTCTTGTCGCTGCGCTATCCCGCACTACACCATGGCGGCACCGACCTTCGCGCGCGGTCGGGCGAACTGGCATCTCTCCACCTCAGCCTAGTGGCTGGCGTAGCACAAGTGGCGCAGTTGCTGCAGGACTCGGCCCTGGCCAAGTCCCTCCTGGCCGCCCTCGAGGAGAGCAGCCTGATCGGCCACGCCAGCCGCCTGCTGCTCCTCATCCGCCCGCCCCCCGGCGCCCCGCAATCGGCTCACGTCGGTGACGTTCAGGGCACCCTTCGGTCAAACATCTGCGTCTCTATCAACCGGCTCGGTGCGCTTGTGCCGCTTGACGGCCCTGGCCTCACGGTGGCGGCAGCTGTCCGGGCGGCCGTTGGGCCCTGCTGCAGCCGAGCCCTGGTGCTCCTCTGCGGCAGTGCCCTCGCGGCGGCGGACGGCCAGCCCTGCGGCCTGCCTCGAGACCCGCTGCTCTGTCCACCCGTGACCTCAACAACGGGCACCGGGTACCCCTGCCTGGAAGGCGGCGTGCTGTCCACGTGCCTGGTAGAGTTTGGCCTCGACGCCACCAGCCCCGCCCCCTCCGTGTCGCCCTGCGCCATCCTGCGCCTGGCCCTGCGCGCACTGGTGCTGGCGGGGGCATCAGCACGCGCCGGCGCGAGGGCGGTGTCCCTTGACTCCAGGCGTCAGGCGGTGGTGGACCTGAGCTGGGCCGGGGGCAGGCGCAGGGGCACCCAGGCCTTCCGACTGCTGCTGACCCCGGGGGAAGTAGTCGACGTGGCCTGGCAGGCGCTGGGGGTCCTGGCGGGTGCGGCCGAGCGGTGGCCGCGGGCGTGGGAGGCCGAGGCGGCGAGGGCCTGGGCGCCCCTGCTGACGGCCGCGCTGCACTGCCTGGCGGCAACTGAGGAGCAACCGATACCGGAGGCCCTTGTGGCGCTGCTGCGAACTGCTCTGCGGCCTCTTGTAGGCCCCTTAATGGGTGCGTAGCGGCATCTTACTTTGCTGTGGCATTTCTGCCAATTGCGACCCAGATCATCAACGTTCTTGTGAGTTGCTGTTGCCCTCAGCATGCCACTTACATGCGCTCACATCTCGCCCTCGCTCCTCTGTCCTACGCCACAGGTGGGCCGCCCATCCTCGCCTTCCACGCCGCCCAGCTGCCCCCCTCCGTGGCGGCGGTGCTGGAGGGCGGTGTAGTGCCGCTGCTGGAGACGATGCTGCGGTGCGCCGTCGGCAGCCCGGCGGGGCCCGAGGCGCAGGTGGTGCGGCACTGCGTGACAGCCCCGGGCTACGCCTTCGCCGCCCTGCTAGCGCACAGCCCGCCCCGGCAGGCCGCCTCCCTCCTCCGGACTCTGGCGAAGCTGCTCTGGACGCTGCCGCCGGACGTCCTGCTGCGGCCATTCCACTCGCGAAAAGCTGCGGAGCTGGAGGCGGTCGTTGTTTCGGCCGCTCTGGACATCGTCGAGCTAGCTATACACATCTGCTGCTGGGCACCAAGAACGGAGCCGGCGGGGGCGGGTGCCGCGGACCCCGCTGTGCCCTGCGCGCCCGTGTGTGTGCTGGCGCTGGCGGTCCTGCAGCTGCTGCCCGAGCTGTCGCGGCTGGCGTGTCGGGCCATGCAGCTTCGGACGCAGAGGCTGCCCAGAGGGGATTGCGGTCCGGACGTGGTCATGCTGCTGGGTGGGTGCCTTGCTATGTTCTTGGAGGCCACCGGGATGGCGGACAGCTATGCGATGCCAGGTGGTCGGGGCCCCCCGCCGCACCGCCTGGCCTCGGCCCTGTGCCGGCCCCTCCTGGTGGAGGAGTGCGGGGCGGTGCCGCTGCTGGGGGCCCTCCTGGAGGCATCGCTGTGGGAGGGGGAGGAGGACCAGATGGTTGACGCCGAGGCCCTCAGCTCCTGCTGCATCGGCCTTTACGCGCACTACCCGCACCTCGTGCTGGGGCGGGGCAGCGACACCGGCGCGACTACGGCGGCTGGGTGGTCGCCCGAGGCGCTCCGTCTGTTGGCAACACAAGTGAGCGACACCGAACCCGTGGAGGGGCAGCAGCTGGTGGACTTGGCGGACAGGCTGGAGCAGCCGGGCAGCCACCCACCCGCGGTGGTAGCGTCCTTCCGTGCGGCGGCTCTGGCGGCCGCCGCCAAGCGGCTGGCGGCGCTGCGGGCCGAGGCGGCGGCGCTGCTGCCCGCCTGCGCCAACCCCGCCTGCGCCAGCCTGGAGGGCGACAGCGAGGCGGACGTGAGGCTGCAGCAGTGCGGGCGGTGCAGGCGGGTGTCGTACTGCTGCCGCGAGTGCCAGACGGCGCACTGGAAGGCGGGCCACAGGGCTGAGTGCGGAGCGGGGGGCGGCTGATTCAAGAGTGGGGGAGGCGTGACGCTGCGTGCCGGGGAGATGGCGCCGGGCTGCCATGCTGACGGCATTGGGCGATTGGGGGCTTGGGGATAAGTTTCTTACGCTTGTGCGTAATTGGCCGGTGGGAGGGCGTTGATACTGCCCCGCCCCCGTAACATGCAAGTGGGGCACGCGTGTATAAGCAAGACGAAAGAGCAACAGCGTTTGCCATCGATTGCAAGCGAGTACCATTAGCGGGTGGGGTTGAGACCTTGACTTGCCGAGGGCCTGGGTTATGCTTCGGAGGGATGGGGCTGGCAATGACACGTCAACAGCAAGTCTTGGTGCTTTGGCCCGGACCAGGGGCTCAGTTGCAGGTCTTTGTCTCACCATATTTCACAGTGCATAGGCCATAGGTACGTTGTTGTTGCTCAACTGACGTCTCCTGTACATTATGGGAGGCGCGGCGCGGTTTTGTGCGTCGGCCTGGTCCCCTGCCTAGCGTTCCTGCCATTGCCGTTTCAACTTACAAGGAATGGGCAGCAAGCAAGTTTGACGACGTTGTAGAGGGTAGAGCAGGAAGGGACACGGGCACGACCCGAAGAGGTGAACAATTGGCTTGTGCAGCACTCTTGTAGACGGTTGTGGGAGCTGGCAGAACATTATGTTGCGCTACCGCGTGTGATAATGCACATTGTGTTGCACGCAGGCCGGAGTCGTACATATTCTTGCGCTGCGGACGTGTGTTGTACGGCACTGTGGCCCAGTGAGCGCTGGGGAGCGGGCCGTCGTCGGTGCCACGTCTGGGCCCGTGACTCGTGCCTGCTGCTATGTACGTGGCGTGAGCCGTGGTGTGGAGCATAACCAGGGAGCATGTTCGGCTTGGAATTAAGTAATGAAAGCACGGCTGTGTAGCGGTGAGAGGAGGCAACGGCCAGCATGCCCTACGAAGGTCTTGATGTGTAGAGCGGTAGAGCGGGGTCGGTTGCCCCAGCTGTCGACGCCACCGCCCCCCTCTGACCACAACTCCACGGAGCAGGCGTCACACACTCACACAGCAGACAGCAGCACAGCACAGGGCCCGTATGGAGGCAAGTCTTTGACGGGCCGTCAAGTGCATTGCGGAGCACTTTGAGGAGGCGGGTGGCGTGGTAGGCGGGGGCAGCGGCGGAAGGCAGCGGGTGGCGTGGGATGCGTGATGTGGAATCGTATGCTGCGCAGGGGACGACCGACCCCAAGCGAGTATGGCACCCGGTTGCGTGGCGTGGCGAACTGGCTTCCCGACCTAAATGCGTGGACTTGGAGGAGAGTGCCAGGAGGGTTAGTGTCTGGCCGGCAGGCCGGCACGCGCAAGGCGCTAGCCCCTGTACACTATTGCGCAAGCATGCTGGAGCTTATGTCAGTCATCGCGAGGCCGGGAGCCGGCTCGCGTAGGATGATTCGTGGAGCATTGCGTCTTCCCTGGCTCCTTCGTCTGGAGCCTCGGACCGTTTCCTGTGTGTGTTCAAGGTATTCTTCGCTGCTGTGGACGGCCGAGCGCTGCAAGCGCGAGGCCGCGGCCCGGAGGCCGACGGATGGCTGGCGCCCCCGCCAATCCGCCCGCAGCTTAGCTTCTCCGTTCAGTGTGATTCATAATTGGAGTGGGAGCAACGCCCGAGCGTGCCCCCGGTGGGAGGAAGCGGCCATGCAAGGAGCCCTCCACTGGCAACGGTGGGCTCTCCCGCAAGAACCGCCCTCTCCTTGTGCAGTCTGCGCGACAATCACGGCAGTGTGCTGTTTGGGTTCTTAGTGGAGTAAGCGGAAGAGCGGTCCGCCCTCCAAACCTGAATTGCGGACGCCAGGACGTGCTTTAGAGCGTGAGCACGAAGTATTAGGACTACTGCGTGTGTTCTGTGGGTTCTGTGTGTGTCTAGGCCGCCCCTCGAGTGCAGAAGACGGCCTGACGCGAGCTGCGCGTTCAAAGGAGGACGGGCCGTCGAGACCCTCGCCCCTAGACCTGCTACTGCGTTGGTTTGTGCTATTCCCGCGTTGTTGCCCGCTGGGTATGCCGGTGCAGTGCAGGGGGTAGGGTCCGGCGCGGCGCAATGGGCGCACCGGATTGTGGGGCCGTACCCTGGCGCCCCAAACCTGCCCCGACACCAGGAGCTGTGTGTTGTTGAGTTAGGGCTAGCGCTATTGCTGCAGTGAGCTAGGTTAGGAGCGGTGTGGTGCCTCGTAGGCGCGGCGAGGCGAAAGGCACGCGGCCCGGCCTGTACGGCGGGCCGCGGGCCCGAGCCCTTTATATTCCGCGTGGTTGCGCGCTTTTGAAACCGGAATTAAAATAGAAAAAGGAGGATAGCGCCTCCTTACAAGCCTTCCAGCGAAAGTCCCTGCTAGAGGGACAGCGTGTGTGTGTGTACCGCTCCGCGACTGAGCAAGAGTTGCGACTGATCATCGTGACACTAGCAAGGAAGTGTAATCCCGTGATTGAAAGACAGGCCGCGCGTCCCTCGTGTGACTTCGGTCACTGAATAGTCGCCCATCGCCGTCGTCGCGTACGCAGAGTACGCACATAGGAGTAGCACAGCCTTTGTCTGACCGCAGGTGCCCAAACAAGTACCTTCGCCGTCAACGACAACAGTCTACCGGCAGCGAGGCCGTCCGTTGGCCCCGGACTGCTCCCCTTCCCCCCGTCGCAGGACCCGCAGGTGTTCTAGTAGCCCGGTTGCCCCCAGGTCCCGAACGCTTCACCAGACAGTTATCTGTCGGGTGTTTGCCGCACTAAGTCCTATCGGTACCCGGCCGCAAGAGGCCGCCCGGTCAGGCAGCTAGGAACCCGGCTTCCACAGGCACAGGCACCCGCCGAGCGCAGCGAGGCGTCCCCTTCCCGCTCCGGCGTCAGGGTAGCGTCGTTCCCTTGTCACCGCAGGTCGTGTGACTAAGCCTCCGATCTGTCAGTGGTATCAACGTCTACAAGTCGACTACAGCAGCAGGAGCGGCACCTCAAGCCCTGCTTGCAACCCCTTGGATCCAGCGTCTCTTCCCCAGGCCGTGTGACTAAGCCTCCCGCCTGCTGGGCCAGCGCACATCAACAGCAGCGGTAGAAGCGGCGGTTAAGACCCCCTGCCGTACTGCTCGTATATCCGTGTCAACAGGTCGTGTGAGTCATCCTCCCGTACCGTACAGCAAGACACATCGTCGGTGGTTCATATCTGCACGGCCCCTGGTCGTAACCCCCAGGCACCGCCGCCTCTCTCTCTCTCCTCCGCAGGCCTCCCACCTTCCGTGTGACCCCTGCCCCCCTCAGCCGCAGCAGCAGGACACCCTCAGGTCCCCTGCTTGCGTGACAACAACCCCGACACTTGGACAGGTAGAAGAGGCGGTTAAGACCCCCTACCTGAGCCCTACACGCTTCCGCACCTCATAAAGTACGCTTCCGCAAAGCCTACCTTCAACCCCAAGGCCCCTGGATCGTCTGTCCAGGCCCAAGCCGCAACCCACTAGCGCCTAGTTGTGTCTTCACACACACTATAGCGCCAGCTGTGCGATCCTAGGGCACGGACCGTTAGTCACCAGTGGTAACCTCCTGCAAGTAAGTGGACACGCATCTACGGGTAGTATCCGCGCGAAAAATTTTGGGGTGGTTACCCACTTGGTGGACCACACGCTCCGCCGTTGGTAGCGGGACCTTGGATCACAGCTGCGCCAGTGGATCCTGCGTGCAGCAAGTTACGCATCTCAACCCGTCAGCGCCGACTGCAGCGGTAGCCCGGGCAAGGGCGTACAGCCAGCTCGTGTTTGTGTTTCTCTTTCCCCCGCTCTAACAGCAGCGAGGGCTCGTAACCAAGCCTCAGCGAGGCTCAGGGACAAGAGCACCCCTCAGGGTAACCTCTGCGTGCTTCCGTCTCCCTCCCCTCGCCCTACCAAAACCCCCGCAGGCCTTCCGCTCAAGTACCATCATGGAGCGAGGCCTGACGCCCTCAGCCCTCAACTCGCTGACCGTATTCGACCCCCGGTCCACGTCCGCTGCGGACTGGCTGGATCAGGTTGAGCGGCACAGCGAGGCCTTCCGTTGGACCGAGGCGGACCGACTAACGGCCGCGCGGTGCCGACTGGGACCAGACGCCTCGGCTTGGGCCAAGTGCGTTCCCCAACGGCTTTCCAATTGGGTGGATTTCCGCGCTGCGCTGACTGAACGTTACGCAGTGCGCGACGAGGTGCTGTATTTCCGCCTTGCAAACTGTCGGCAAGGCAAGAGGGAATCTGTGCGTGACTACGCTGATCGTTTCCGTGGCTTGCTAACGCAGCTGGGAATAGACAGCGCTGTGGACCTCAGTCACATGCACAACTTTATACGGGGCCTACATCCTGAAGTCCAAGACAAGATGTACCTCTTCCGGCCCCGCAATTTGGAATCAGCTATTGATTGCGCAAGCTATGCGGCGGAAAACGCTAAGTACCCCCGGAGCGACGGGGATACCGACGACCGTTAACCGCGAGCCGCGCTCCCCTCGTTTCGTGCCCCCTCCTCAGGCGCCTACTTCGAGTCGCAACGACCGACCTTCTCGTGATCAAGGCGACAACAACGGCAAGACTCGTTCGTACGACGCCCCGAGACCGGCACGGCCGAACCCCGCGCCCGAGCCCGCACGTCGCGAGCCCCGCGCGCGCTGGCCGGACAAGGGTGAGCGCCGCTTCAATGGCAACAACAACAGCAACTCCGGCCCAAGGGCAACTTCAACATCTCAAGCCCGTGTCGACCGAGCAGCGTTCAACGACATGAACCGGCGCCTGGAGCAGCTGACCCTCGCCGTCATCGGCGACCGTGAGGCCAGCCTAACCCCCCTCGCGGGCCCCCTCCGCGCAGGCCTGTCCCTCGCTCCTTCGCCCCCCCCACAGGCTCGACGCGCCAACAACACCATCTACCTGGTTGAGACCGATCCAACTCCGGCGCCTCGCCTCCAGCCTCGTGGGCGGACGACACCTTCCTCTCCTCGCTACCTCACACGCGGTGAGTCTGTGTGGGAGGCTGATTCTTGGTGCTCCATGTCAGGCACACGGACCTTTGCCTCCCCGAGGAAGAAATCTTCCACATGTATCAGCAATGGGACCCAGAGGTGTACATGAAGAGGGTCGGGGAGTTTGAGAACACCACCTTGCCTCGCAAGCGGGTAGCCTTTTCCCCTGACCCTGTACCTTCTGGGGGCGGCAAACCGTTCTGGACAGCCTCTGCAGTCAGCCCTCAAGCCTCCTGCCCTCTCCTCCCAGGGCACCGGCTCAGGGCCCATGCCCTCCGGTGGCCCCCGTCCAGACCAAGGCCCCCTCTTGTCCCGTTCTCCCAGTGCCCCCCTTCCCCCAGGTGTACCCCCAAGCGTACCCCCCAGACAACCGTCACTCCCCAGTAAGCCGGGTGCCTACGGCCCCGCGCAAGACTGGAAGAGCGATCGGGGCAAGTACCAACCTTCTTCACCTTCGGGGCGGGGGCAGGGATGGCAACGCTCCGACTCCCCCAGGGGCCATGGTGACGGAAGGCCCCGGGCTCTCCCCACCGCAGCGCCCCTGGCCAGGAGAAGGGGTCCGACCGAAACTGGAAGACCAGGAAGCCGGGCGACCCTTTGGGCCGCACGGACCCTGTGCCCTCCACGGACCCTCTGGACGCGGAACGCCAGCTGACAGCGGACATTGTGAACAAGGTGGTGCGGCATGCCGTACCCCTTGGGTCCCTGACCAGCCTGAACATTGCTAACGTGTTCAGTCGGGTGTGCGCACAACTGCAGGCTCTCCTGCGCAAGTCCGCACACCACCCACCGGCCACCGTCTCCCTTGTCCAACAACCCCGCGCGTCCTCGTCCCCTGATGATTGGCTGGAGGCCCTGTGGAGCAAGGCCGCACGGGTTGACCCTGCCGGCCCCTACACGCCCATGGCCCTCGCCGCTTCCGGGCACGACACGGACGGCCGCCAGTACCGCGTGTGCCGAGCCCTTATCAAGGTTCGCGACGCCGAAGGGACATGGCTCACCCTGATCGCCGTGATCGATAGTGGCGCCAGCGTCAGCATGATATCCACTTCAGCCCTACGCAAGCTGCGGTTACTGGACGTGGTGGAGCCTACCGACATGACCTTTAGTAATGCCGACGGCTCCCGTACGCCCGCCAGCGGCCACGTGCGGAATCTCTGCGTCAGTACCGGCGACATGAGCTTCTCAATCAGCCCCTTCGTCTCCAACTCCTTGGGGTATGAAGTGCTGTTGGGATGCGATTACCTGGACGCCGCCCAAGCAGACATTTCGTACAAACGGCAAGTACTGGAGTACACCAACGACCGTGGAACCCGATCTACTCTCCCCATCGACTTCATGAGCACTCCCGTGGCCCCCGTGCTAGCCTGGGAGACCGCTTCGTCCGACTACTCAGACAGCGAGATCTTCATGGTGGACGTGGCAGGTCCAAGCACCACCCCGTCTCCCCCTCCTCCACCTTCCGCTCCCGCAGACGCCGCAGCGTCGGCATCCTCTTCTCTCTCCGCCTCCCTCGCCCAGTTACGCCGCGCTCACATCCGCGCCACCATGACCCGCCTACCGAAGGACGACGCCTCAGCCAAGCTCACCATGACTCGGGTGGCCCTGGGGGCGGCAGCACGCAAGAACAGTAGCATACGGGCGGCGGAAAAACGCCGCCAGAAAGCTACTATGTGAAGCCGTGACCCACTTGGCTGCTGCCAAGGCCTGCCGACTGGACCGGGACGAGTCCGCCTTCCAGGCATGGACGATGGCCGGGAGCACCTACTATGATTGGGGCGAGTGGTTGAAGGACCTGAACGCAACAGGATGTGGTACGGACGAGCGAGCCCCCTCTGGCGTGCCCGAGACGACCACCCCCGCGCCGCCCCTCTGGGACTTCGAGGCGGAGGCCATCCACCGTTTCATGTACCGTGGCGATGTGGTCTTAACGCGGCCAGGCGATGTTCCCCGACCGGAGCCGCGGGAATGCGATGGGTGCAAGCTCTGGGCTGCTCAGCCGTCAAGGACTACTTGAACCAAGTCGCCCCCAGCTCACCCTCGCCCCCGCCGACAGCCCCCGCGGAGCCACCCAGTTCTCCCCTCGCCCCTGAGGCAGAATTGGAACTGGAAGTAAGACGATTACTGCAACGGGCGGAACGGCTGGAGGCGGCTGGGGCTGAAAGCGCACGACGACATGAGGCGGACCTACAACAGCTGCGACTCCAAACCGCCCAGGCTTTCTTACCCCGCGTGAAGGAAGCCGCGGCTCAGGTCTTCCTGGTAGCGACCAGGGGAAGCCTCGAGGCGGCCAGCAGGGGCAGCTGTGAGATAACACCCGAAGAGACACGAAGCGCAGCGGAAGCACTGGGCCTGACACCATCCGCACTGGACGGCTCAACCGACACTGCACTGATGGGTCGCGCCCGGTTCCGCCTTCCCCTCGACCTCTCCGGGTTGGACGAGAGGGTCATTGAGGCGTCCCAGCTTATCAACGCTGAGGTAGAGCAGTTGGCCAATTGGGCATGCCTGGTCCTCAGGGCCTACCCGCAGCTCAGGGCCTCTGACCGCATCACTGCCCACGCCGCGCCCTCTCGCGTCATCCGCCCCCCTTCCATCTCCCCTGCCCCTACTCAGCACGGCGCCAGCCCCCACCGCGCCACTCGTCGCCGAGTTCCCAGCACCAGAGGCGCCCGGGAAACAGTCCGCAAACTTCGCCAAAGACCGCCGCGCCGCCCTCCCCTGGGGGAGAGGCGGCGGATCGTCTCGCATCACCCTCTTCGGACAAGGAGCCGCCCCCGCTTCGCGTACGGAAGCTCCCTCCTGACCCTGTCACGGATCCCGAGCAGTACCGCGAGTTCAAGATTGGTTGGCTACAGCAGCATGTTCACGAGAACATGATGAATGCTTCCATTTGCGAGCCCATGTCCACCTTCCTTGCCATACAGGAAATGTTGGTGTCGTGTGGCATGCGCAACATGGCGGCACGGGCCAAGATGAACCAAGCTGGCATCTACCTTCGGGCTGCTTATCAGCTGTGTTCTACCGTCGACGACATCATAGCCACCAACCGTTATGAAGTGGAGGCCTCCTACTCCCTGGGGGGGTGGAACTTTTGCCCGGACAGGGAACGATGGATGGCCCGAGCCAATGCGGAGGGCTGCGGCACCGACTTCTACAACCCCGGGAGCCCCAGCGAGCCCTCATATCCCACGGCAGTAGCGGTGCTCAAGGAACACGAGGTCAAGTACCTGCTCACACGCCTCAGCTCGCCAACCCCCGGGTTCCCCGCGCCGCGTGTGCCATGGGCACCGCTTTCCCCCGCTCCCGCGTCACCCACTCCAGACCTCAAGGCCGGAGCTCAGCATCATTGGAAACAGCAAGGCAAGGGAAAGGGCAACACATGGAAGCAGGCCCGAAAGCACAAGACCGGCTATGCGGGCGGAGCAGGCATCATGATGATGACTGATGGCACGACACCGTCTTTCCTCATCCCTGACCAGCAGGGCCCGTGGACCCGCAAGTACCTCCTGCCCGCCCTCGGCTCAGACCTCAAGTGGACCGACAGCGAGGCCGAGCAGCTACGCCACCACCTTGCATTCGCTGCCCGGACCGACTCCACCGCCCGCCGAGGACTGAACGTGGCACGCAGCCACTTCCACCGCATCCTTGCCGAGTTGTCCGACGCACGTGCCTGCTGAGGCGGTCCAGGGACAGCGTACGGCGAGCCTGGGATTGTGCGGGTTACAAGCATTTCCCCGAATTCTCGGATTGGCTCAAGGCCGTCAAGAGTACTGGGTGTGGACTGGGGCCCTGCTGCCCTTGGATTCCGGGGGATTCGGAAGCCTGTTGGCCTCAAGGCCAACTGACCTCTTCCCAGCTCCTGGACCTTTCCGCCCTCATGTACGGCGCCCTGGACGACCTGGACAACGGAGGAGGGTGAGCTCTGGTCCGCACAAGGCAGCCGAGGAGACGCAGGTGTAGCCATGATGACGGAGAAACCGGCTTACAGCCCCCCGTCTGACACGCCCCCGCTTCCCCTCGACCCTTCGGCCACACGAGTCGAACCAGAGGCATGGGACCTTCCCGAGCCCCTCAGCGCCCCGGACCATGACGCCCTAGACGCCGCCCTCAACGCCAAGTTGAACTCGGGTCGGCCATGGCATACGTGCGCCGGGTCCGCGCATATCGTAAGGTGTTTGGCTAACGCTGCGCACCACGACAGCATCGGACGCCAAGAGGAGAACAAGGCCCGAGCTCACCTCCACGCTGCGTGCGCTGCGTTAACCGCCTCCACGGCCCGTCACCAGCGGCGCGCAACATTGGGTTGAGAAAGCTTGGGAGCAAGGCGGCCAGAACTTCTACCCCGCAGCCACAAACTGGCACGCAGCGGTACAAGCCTCTGGTTGCGGCCTAGGACCCTGTCGCCCTTGGGTACCCAACGACGCCGAGTGCTGCCGTCCCAAGCACCCTCTTTCCCCCCGCGCAGGTAGCCCTCCTTACCGCCTTCGTCCAGCAGCCTTCGCCCTCACCGTCAACTTCATCTCCAGAGCCACTCGCCGGGTCCAACCGCTCAGCCCTCAAGCGCCCTAACCCGACACTCGCAGGTCATGTGGACCATTGGGCCGCCCTACGCGAGCGACCCGTCTCTCCACCCCCCGAAGGCCACCCCTCTGGCACCTTCTGGGCGGGGTTACAACCGGAGCCAACAGACATCAACGCTCACGTATGGTTCGTCAACTACTCCGACTCGCGCCTCGACCCCTCACACCGGCTTACCCCCAGTGACTGGTCCCGCATGGAGACCACGCTCAACGCTGCCTGTGAGTTCGCCCACACCTCTGCCCGCACACGACGAGCGGCCGAGCTGTTAATGGTGGACGCCAGTACCCAGTTGGCGTTGGCAAAGGAGCTCAAGCTGGAAGCCCGCCGCCTCCTCGGACCAAGCCTGGGTCGTGGCCGGGCACAAGGTGTGCGCCGACCGGGCTTACTGGTACCAGAAGGTGACCGAGCAGGCCTGGCCAGCCCCGGCGTGCCTCCCTGGATCCATGGCGAGGACGCCATTCCTGATGGGCCCCATCGCCAAGCTTAACTCCCGACAGCGTTGGGAGCTACACCAGTGCATCGACTTCGCAGGATACGGCAAGGGACGGCGGGAAGAGACCCCTGTGGACCCCCGTCGTACAACTCCCCCAGCCGCAGACGTGTCCATGCTCTCAAGTGCCCCCGGCAGCCCTTCAAGCCAGAGCCTGGGCCAGTCTTTCTTCGACATCGACTTCCCTTGGAGGGAGATGAGTGAGCTGGAGCGCCTACTCCACACGCCCCCGCCTTCTCCTCCATCTCAGGGGCCGGACACCAGCGCGCCCGGCCCCCTGAGCACGTCGACTCCTCCTCAACCCCCGGCAGCCCCCAATCACGGGCCCCCTTCGCTTGAAGCCGAGATCCACCGATGACGACCTTGACAGACTGCTGTCCGACTCTTCTCTCTCCGATGCACCGCCCCCTACCAACCAAATGGTTTGAGGAGCCGGTGCCCCACGACCTGGCCACCCTTCCCGTGGCAGGCCGCCTCCCTCGAACAGCACAAGGAATACATGCAGAACATCACTTGCGCTGTTATCGACAGTCACGTGGCGCGGCTGGACCCTGGCATGACGTGGACACCTCAGCAGGATCATGAGATTGCCACGTGCCTCGTCTGGCGGCCAATGACTGCGAGTCGGCACGCTGGCTGCGGCAGTCAGACCCGCTCGCCGGCACGCAGCCTTCACCCCATGCCAACACGGCCTCCAAGCTCCACCGTCGAGCTGAACGCTTGGTCCACCGTGCCTGGCAGCGGGGGGCCCGTTCCGTCTACCCTAAGCTGGAGTCCTGGCGCGGCGCCGTCAACAAGGTAGGCTGTGGACTTGGAGCGCAGCGACCTTGGCGTCACAACTACTCGCCCGGACCCTCAGGCGCCGCAACCACTTCCCCCGGCAAAGCCTTCCGCCTCCGTGACCTGGCAGGCATGTTCGAACCCGAAGGTCCGTGGGGAACGCCCGCCTTGGGTCCCAGTCACTCAGGACACCGGAGTCATGACCCTGACGGACGCAGCGCCGGCCTCCCCGCGCCCTGCGCCACACCGTGCAGGCCCCACGTCATTCCGGCCCCTCGAATCCTGGTTTGCCTCCTCTCCCCTCGCCTGACTCCACTCCAGGTTCCCGGCGAGGACGTCCCCACCCATGCTAACGCGTGCGGCATCGGAGCAACGAAGCCAAGCCCCAGCCCGGCCCGAGCAGGCCGCGCCCGAGGAAGTTTTGGCAGTCGCCCGCGACTGGCCGAACCCGCGACACGACGAACCTTCGCTTGCCCCCTCGCCGGTTGACTCTACGAATACAGAAGAGATACTGGAAGGACTCTGCATGCTCGGAAGCCAGACAGCGCCGCCGCCGCAGGACTCCGAAGGCGAGGCCCCCGACATCGACATGGGCTCGCCAGCTCGCGCCGCTTCAAGCGGGCGACGCGCACCAACTTCGTCGCCTGGCCTGCCGTTTCGCCCACGCCGCCGCAGATGAATGCACTATCGGTTTTGACCTGGGTCTGACCCCTCCGTTCAACGAGACAGCATCATCCCGCCGCCATCGCGAGGGCCCACGCGACTATCACCTTCAACGTGGAAACGCCATTTGGGACGTGGCACTACAACTGCGAGATATAGTCAACCAACCCTTCATGGTCAAGCTCGCGTGCAGTCGTACCAATCAAGCCGAGCCGTGCGAAACCGGCCCGTGGACCCCGGCCTCCAGCACGGTTCCCCCGCTTGTGGACTCTTCCCCCGGCTGCTGCATGATGACCTCCGACACCCCAGCCCAGCCTGTGTCCGTCACCTCACCACCAGCAAGCCCCCGAGGCCCAGCAAGACTGGAAGCTTCTGCAAACCCTGGTACTGCAGGCGGCGGAGGCTGAGGCATGGTGCGGGTTGCTGGACATCCCGCCGTCCGCGCGCGGAGACCCCTTCACAGGCGGTAGCCAGACAGAACGAGATGCAGGCGCGCCAAGCCATCGCGGTCCGAGCCAGGGCCGCCGCAGAAGACGCCTTCGCCGTCATACTCAACCGCAGAAGGTGGGCAATGGAGAAGGCAGTGCGCAGCGCTCCTGCCGCCAGCAGTAAGCGGCGTGTCGAGACTGCCCTGATCACTCCCCCACACGGTCGATGCATCGAGACCTCTGCCAACCCTACGCCGTCCATCCAAGACCGTACCAACCAAGCCTCCCTCTTACCAGGACCCGTTCTCCCTTGCCTGCAGGATGACATCGTCGCCAGCCCTGCCGCCGCCGCCCTTGGCTAATGGATCAGCTTGGATTGATAAACTACCTTCGTGACCGGCTGGATTGGGAGATCGTATCCCGCGCCGTACGACGTGCTGCTGAGTCAGAAGCGCTCTACGTGTGCTAGGCTACGAAGACACGTCCCACCTGTCCGAGGACCAGCTGCGCTACCGCCAGGTGGCCATCACCGGCCACAAGCGAGTGGCGGACGGGGCAAGGGCCACAGCACGACACGTGCTCGAGGGCCTTGCAGCGCGCCTCCCCACCTGGCGACCCAGCCGGCCATGCTGGGAGGCACGCTCATCCCCGTCACATTGACACCCGTGTCCCCTGTCGGTGCCGCTTCCGTCGAGAACGTGGTGACTTCGCCTCCTCCACCTTTAACGCTCCGACCGCAGCCGCGGAAGCCTGCCCTTCCAGTACGGAGCTAGCTGAGAGCGAGGTGGCCATTGCCCTGCTACATCTCGCCGATGGCGCAACCAGTCCAGGAACCGCCCCCGCAGATGTATCCATGATGCAGCCTCCACCGTCTGACAAGACTGGACCGAGCGCACGAGGAGTGAGACAAACCCCCTCACGCAGCCCCTGACCGAGTCCCCCGTGGACAGCGCGGACGACAGCACCACCGCTCCCCGGACTCGCAGCACTCACCAATATCCCGTGGACGACAGTTACCTTTGGGCGCCCTACAGCTCTTCCTCCGGCACCAGCCCCTCACTTCGAGACAGCCAGCGCCCGGGAGCCCCTGGGCATCGGAAACCGCAACCACCATCCGACACCCTAGCGGATTCAGCCGCCCCCGGCCCACGCCCTTTGCTCAAATGCCTGGCGTCGTCACCAGCTCACACCTGGTGGCGCGCTGGCAGGAGCTCCGGGCACGGGGCCCGGTAGGCCACCCCCGCAGTTTCCGTCCGCGCCCACGTCCACGTCATCCCCGGCCGTCTACGGGCCAGAGCCGCGGCCGCCCCCTGTCGTTACGGAAACACGCCGAACCAGCAGTGTCCCCTCAACCCGAACCCGAGGAAGGCCGCCGCAAGGTAAGGCGTTCTGCACGACAACAGGATGGCCCCTGCCCGCCGGCGTGTCAAGCCTAGATTCCGGGGCCCCCAAGGCTGGCGTCCCATGGCCCCGCATCGCCTCGTCACGACTTCCGCCCGACGACCTGGACCCTCTCTTCCGGCAAATGCAGCTGCGGGATTGGCTCGCAGCAGCATCCAAACCGATGGCGCGTGGTACAGCACCTGAACGTGACGCCTGGCATGCGGTGCCTAACGTTTGGGTAGGTTTCAGCACTCTGGAGACTGGCGCACGATGGCCTGCGGTGGTGGACAGCGCAGCCCGCATCTCCGTCGTCACTCTCAGCACGCTACGGCGCCTGAGCCACACCAACCCCGTCGTACCCGTACAACGCCCCCCTCAACAACGCGTCCGGCCAACCGATTGACGTGGTGGGCAAGACCGTACTCACCGTGATATTGCCCGACCGCTTCAACCGAAGTGGAAGTGTATGTGGCCACGACGCCTCGCGTCTGAGTGATCTTGGGCCTCGACTGGTTGCATGCCGTACGGGCCTGCATCGACCTAGATCAACACCTGCTGCACTACACCTCCTCTCAGGAACAGCGCTGCCACGTCGAGCTCTGGAGCGAGAGCCACAGCCGCGCCTCCCGACCCGACATCTGCATGATGGGGGGCGATGGGGCGGCGGTACACGCCCTCACCACCGGGTTCGGCCCCGAGCCCGACGTGGAAACCGGTCCTCCCCCACCGGAGCCCGGGCCCCCGCGGGAGAGGGACCGGCGTCGCTTCCCCTCGTCCGGCGATGAGCCTACAGTGGTGCAACGACCCCTGGAGCCTCCGCCCGTACAGCGAGATCGAGCTTCTCACCCCCCGCCGAGCACGTGGCGAGGGCACGTCTGTTCGCAGAACAAACAATTGCCCCTGCGTGCCAGAAGCACCCCGACGAGGAGCTGGCCGCAACACCTAGCAGCCTGCGTCAACCCCAACTTAAGCCGTGAGCAGTGGGAAAAAGCTTACGGCCCTACTTTACAAGCACTTCGATTTGTTTGCACGCAACTCACTGGAGCTGGGCCGAACTACGTGGCAGTCCCTCACCGTCGACACTGGCGACAGCCCTCCGATCTTCGTGCCCCCCTCACCGTATGTCGTACCCAAGACAGACAAGTGTGCAACGAGGCATCCAAGAGCTCTTGCAATCCGGCATCATCGAGCCTGCGGAGAGCCCCTGGAGCAGCCCGGTTTTCGTGGTGCGCAACTCTTCAGGCAAGCCCCGCCTTGTGGTGGACCTGAGGCGTATCAATGCCGTACTACGACCCGTACGTTTCCCCATTGGGGTGTTGAGAGAGGTGCTGGACCGCGTCATTCCTCCTCCCGGAGAGCAGCGCTTCGCCAGCACCCTCGACTGTCGCATGGGCTTCTACGCCATCCCCATCGATGACCCTGCAAGTCGGGACCGCGTGGCCTTCCACACCACCTCTGGGTGCTGGCGCTTCAAGCGCATGCCCATGGGACTAGCCTCTTCTCCAGCCATTTGGTGCCAGCTCATGCAAAGGCGCTTGGCCCTGTGCTGCTGGGAGGCGCTCCAGAGTGCCGGCACCCAAGGAGGCACCCGCTCGTCTTGACACCACCGCTGATCCCACACCCCTCCTCAGGGTCCCTATCGCCGCCGCAACCCCAATGGTCCCGACAGCGCCCCCGCCCTTCAAGGAACCCCGAGGACCGGTGCGGGACCACCTGGGTGGACGACAGCCTAGCCCTCAGCAAGGACTTCGACACCCACCTGAGAGACCTGGAGCGGGTGTTTTGACCCTGACTTCGGCTGTCAGGGGTCAAGCTGTCAAGCACCAAGGGCCGCTACTTCCAACGGCAAATACGGTGGCTCGGTTCTCAATCGATTTCGAGAAAGGAAACCGCCACTATGGACCCCCAAGCACCATGGCCACCATCTCCGCCTTTCCCTGCCCCTAGTACCCGCCGCACGTGGCGTCATGGCTTGGCCTCACCTCCTTTACCGTGCCTGGATCTTCGAGTACAGCAAGAAGGCTGCACCCATGATCCGGCTCCTGCGGAAAGACGCGCCGTGGGAGTGGGGCCCCGAGCAACAACGCAGCTTCGAGGAGCTGCGACGAGCCCTCACTGTTGGCCCATCTTACGCAGTCCCACGTTCAAGGAAGGCATGCCGTTCATTCTGGCCACCGACTACTCAGCCGAGGCCATGTCCGCCATCCTTCAGCAACGGGACCCCAAGAACGGCAAGCTGTACGTGATCCAGTACGCTTCAAGGCGCTGCTCCCCCACTGAGGCAAAGATGGCTTCAGGGAGGGAGAGGTGCTGGCAGCGTGCTGGGCCATGCGACACTTCCGACCCTACCTGCTGAATGCTCCCGACCCCTTCATCCTGGTCAGCGACAGTCTATGCCTGCGCTACGTGATGGGGCCCGGAGCATCTGGACAAGAACCGCTGTCGTCCGCCTCACACGCCTCGCCATCAAGATGAGTCAGTTCCGGTTCAAGGTGGAGTTCTCGCCTGGATCCAAACACCGGAACGCGGACGGGCTAAGCCGCATGGCCGATATGATGGGGGAGCACAACGACGCCCCCCCCGACCGGCCCATTACGCTGGAGCCCCG